>JAFEMH010003455.1:0-264512 GCA_022495995.1 Adenophora triphylla var. japonica | reverse complement strand
AAGGGGATACGGTGCTTGCTACGGAGCTCGTAGTCTTCGGGCGTAAGGCCGTCGGACGACCCTAGGGACTCCGATCTTAACGAGAGGAGGCTGGGAGGACTTGTCCTGGAATTGTACACTGAAAGGACTGGGGACCAATCCAAGCTTCGGGGTGATCATTTCTTCCTTGGGTCGCGGACCAGCGGCTTGAGAGAGTTTTCCCCAATTTTTTAGCGCTTTGCTATCGGTGGCCTCATGACATCGGGAGCTGTCTTTATTTTTGTTTTCCTTTCTCGATCGTTGCATATCATCTCTTTGACCGGCCGAGATCGGAATCGATCGACCGTGCACACTGTATCTCTTCCCAGAAACACCATTGCTGCATGTCAGACCATCCCGATCATACCGAAAAGACTTCCTGTGGCCTTAGCTTTTGGCACTTTGTCAATTCGAACCCGGGTTTCGGGTCTTCCTGGGCGGTAGGAAGATAGTGGTTTGTGAGCTTCTCGGCTTGGTTTCCAGCGGAGTCGAGGCACGCCTCGAAGAGTATACTTTCACTCTTCGTGGCGGTGGTAGCCCCCGGGTATCTCTGGGTAGGTCCGGGAACATTCTACTTTGACCAGGGTTAGCCTTGGTTCCTACTAAAAGCTTGTTGAGGCTATCCACAGTAGCTTTAGCCAATCTACTTGGTAAGGAGTGGGCTCTGTGGATGTGTTTCTTGGTTGTGTGGGACCCTTTACAAAGTAGTCGGCCAAATTAGGACTCCAGGGGAAAGAGATTTAGGGTTGTCAGGCCGGGACCTTTCCTCGTGGCAAAGGCTTCAAATCTTTTTCCACTTTGTAGTGTCTTGGGGAGGCCTCGTATCCAGGGCCATGGCGAGTATTACGTCCTTTCACTTCGATGAGTTTGTGAGTTCCTTGTTGGTTCTTTCCCAGACAGAGGCCAGGTAGATAGCTCATTTTTCTCATCATTTTCAAGACCGGTGGGATTTTATCCCGAGTGGCCGTCGGATCTATGTTGCACACTTGGGCCTTGGGAGGCTCGGCCGTGAAGCCCGTTAGCATGTGACCTTCCTCGTCATGTTTGATTTCGAGAATAGGTATTCCGCCCGTATCCGTGCCTTCTAAAGTGACTAAATCTCAGTAAATGGTCGTGGATCCCCATTCGAGGCGAATTTCACACCTCTGGTGGAGGCTTGAGGCGACCCCTTTGACTTGGTGCAGCCAAGGTCTTCCCGTGAGGGCATTGAAAGTAATCGGGATGTCGATAACACGGAATTCCACAGGTATCAATTTACGTCCAAACCGAGAGGTCTAAAGTAGCAACTCAGAAATTTGCTCGGGATGTTGAGTCGTAAGCTTTGGCTCGTGAGAGAAGAAGGCTTCAAGTCTCGTAGTCTTGATATCAAGCAAGCTCATGATCTTTCTTGGGAAGAATGTTCATTAGGACCCATTGTCCACGGGACCCGAGGGAGCGTCGTTCATCCGCACTTTGGGTGTGATGAAGAGAGGCTCATTATGATCGACCCCAAATTGAGGGAGGTCGAGATACGTGAAAGTGATTATGTTCCCGTAGTGGATGTTTCCAATCAGTGTACTCACATCATCGGGAGTAGCATCAATAGGCACGAGTGCGAGCCGGGCTTTCTTCCGGCTTCGGCTTATGGGGATAAGACGAAGTGAGTAGAGACCGGAGGGAAATGTTGGCTGTGTTTGCTTCAACCGGGTGAGCACGGGATCCTCTTTTTCGAGTGCAGAGTTTATTTGTCTTAGCATAGGGCGGCGATCTTCTTTTGGTGCTTGATCGTGGCCTTCTTATACGCCTTGGGATTTCCTTGGAAGATACGCGAGATCGGGTCAACAGTTAACTTCCTCATGATCGTCTCTTGGCTGGATTTCTTAATCTTTGCTAAGGTCAACGGGGAGCCCTTTTGGCTATTGGCCGCTGGTTACGACGGAGTCTAACGACAGTGGTGGCTATGCTTGGCCCCTTCTGGCGGCCCTTATAAGCGCTTCCCAAGTCACGAGGCTTTTGGGTTTGGGGTTGTGTTGTTGCCCCTTGGATGGCCCACGAGCTAGGGCGTCCTCCGATTCACTCTCGTGGCCGGCCTTGCTCATTGTTATCATGCACAAGAGTCGCTATTGTCGGGACTTCGGCGGCTTTCGATCTCATCCCGGTGATAGTGCGGCCATTCGATTCCACTTACGTAATACTCGGAGTTGGAGATGATTATAGCGTTACGTATGGGAGGCGCATCCCAGGTATCATGCCGGTTTCTAGGACTTCTCGAAAGCCGACATACATTCGGGGAAGGTGACCTCTTCTTAGGTAACCACGACGAGTGTTACTTTGTTGCAGGGTGGATTTGATCTAACCATGGTTATTTTCTCATTTGGGCGGATGGGAGTTAATTTTCCTCTTTCGATCGGATCTTCGACTATCGGCTGGATCGGACATCGAAAACCCCTTTCCCAAGCATGGTAGGCGGTGTTGAATTCTAAGACATCCAGCGTGCTCGAGATCCGTGAAACTTCGCGCGCCTTTATGTCCTCGGTCTCTCATATTCGTCTTCCGAAGTTTTCTTCGTCGTCGCTTCGATAACCGGCCATTGTGCACAGCTCCCATGGGCTCATTTCGGCATGATTGTTTCGCGAGTTGTTTCCGGATCGGGGAGCCTCAGTTGACTCTTCACTCTCGTCATCATCATCATCATCCATTGTCGAGAATCTTCTTCCCATACTACCGGGATTTCGGGTGAGAGGGAACGTTGATCAAACCGTTGGGGAATATGGGTGCGTGCAACCGCAAAAATTGTCATATGTTCCCATTCCGGAAGCGGTAATTGTGACTCGGCTTCTCCTCCCGAAATTGCGGGGAAAGAGTGAGAGGGGGTGACACGTATTTGACACCGTGTAGGATATAGAAGGAATCCTCCTCTTAGATTCTTCACTGTTCTCGGGATCATATTCGGAGCTCTCCCAAAGCCAATTTGCAGAAGTGTACTAGCTCCGGATGCTCTTCGGCCTCTTGTTTGATAAGCCCCAAGATCTGAGCGCCCGCCGAAAGCTTTCTTGTTCGATTCCTCTCGATTGTTCTAACCATCTTGTGTAAATGGTCCTTTCATGTTCGAGCGGAACGGCCCCGGTTCTTCGGTATCGGCCTTCCCTTCATCCGAGAAATAGCGGGCCTCGTATTCTTGCAAGGAGTCTACGACATGAGACCAAGATGGGTTGATTCGTTCAATATCCTCGAGGCGAGGGGAATCCGAGTCGGGATCCTCGACGAGGTTGGCCACGGGTATTTGGGGACCTTCATCGGCATCTTCATGGTCATGCGAAGATTCTCCGCATTCAATCATATTCACCTGATTATGGTTCCTTGGCGGAGGATTTTTGGCTGTGTTAGGCCCTTCGGGGCCTTCCAACTTTCCTTGCTCTATTAGCCCCTGGATCGCCTTTTTGAGTAAAGCGGTTGTCGATCGGATGCCGTGAGCTTGATGAAAAGCACAATACTTTGTAGTATCCACAGGATCATTCGGATTTGGGTTGGAAATTCTCCAAAGGCCGCAGCAAGCCTTCTTTCACACAGTCCCTAAAGATGTCATTCGGGGGCATCCACAAGTTTTTCGAGATTTATGACCCGCGGTTTGGGCTCATTTGGTTTCTGGGAGCAAAAGGAGTCGTGTTATTACATTCTACATTCCGCATAGTTAATCATCTCTTTGCCTTTAGCGGGAAGGCCGGGGCGGTGTTTGCGGGAGGAGCCGATATCAGTGGCGGTGCGGTGGCCGGTTCTTGATTGTAGGCCTTTTCAAACTTAGGCTGCAGAGTTAACCATGGCCTGTAAGTCTCGAGTATGGGAAGTGATGAGGGAGGCTCTCGAGATGTGGTTTCAAGCATGGCTGGAAGATGTCCAGCTTGTTCCTCTTCGGAAGGAGGGATGGCCATTTCACTGAGTTTCAGATTCCACCGCTGGTAGAAGTCCCCAACATTCTCATCGGACGCTGGCCTGCTTGTTGTTTGTAGGTCGACCCTATTTGTTTCTCATTCCAAGTTGGCCTTATATTTTTACGTGAAGGCATTGGTAATCTGGTCCCATGTGGCCACGGCTTCGGGTTTCAAACGGAAGAACCACTTTAAGGCACTTGGACTTCAAGGATAGGCGAAATAGTTGACCAGCTTGCTGATTGGGTACATCACTTTGGCTTTCATTGCCAGGAGTATATGTGTCCAAATGGGTTTTTGGGCATGCGGTCCCATCAAAGAGATCCAGATTAGGCATCACGAATTTGTGGGGCGGAGGAACAATGGAGTCAGTGCATGAGTAGGCCGGAAGCGGAGCTTCTTAGCGATCGGTTCGGCGATTCGTGCTTTCATTTCCTTGTGTTGTTCCATGAACCCGGCCGAGATGAGGGTCTTGTGGTGGAACCATGGCATTCAAGCTAGTGGATGAGCTAGAGAGAGGAGCTACCACTGGAGCGGGCGGAGTGGAGGAACGGCCGATCAGGGGACGTAGGTGAAAACCTGTCACGGGTGAGTTACCACAGGGAGCATGAGTAGGAGCACGAGCAAAAGGGTAGAACCTTGCGGCTTCTTTGTTGATTTTCAAGCGGCAAAGTAGGTGGGGCAGCCCCGATGTGGCCGGATAACTTGGATTTCAGTGGGGCCCGTAAGTAGGCTTGAGTGCGGGTTCTTTGTCCCGGATTGTTGAATTGCATGGGCACTGTGGTGAAGGTGTGTAGCCGGGGGTGCTGCGGTCCTGGTGATTCGGATGACACGAAATGGAGGCTTGGTAACCCATAGAAGTCACAGTGAGGAATGGATTTGTGTGAGGATCAGGTGAACTAGTGCTGTTACGAGGAGGGCTCTGGCGTGGCCGAGAACCAAGCTGCGGCGGCATTCCGAGCTGCACATTCTTTGTGAAGGTCCGGATTGATCGAGTTCCGAATCGAGGCGGGATCCCGATTAGGCGTGGCATTCCGAGATAGCCCCAACCATGAGAAGACATTCCGTATTGATTTTGCCCCAGCGATTTGTGCCGTCGGGCGCATGGATCCGGTGGTGCGTGGTTGGGGAGGCTGGTGACCGAAAATCGAGGAGCATGGGTTACGGTAGTGGCACCATAGGAGGTGGGTGGCGGCATCCTGGTGTAGTCGGGCGGCGAGTGGGGTTGGCATCCTCGTCTTCTTCCACGGTGAAGGTGCCATCGGATTGGTGGCGGCCGGGCGAAGTGACCCTTAATAGCCTCCATAAAAATTTGTTTAGGCGTGCTTCTGTCGTAACCTCATACGTTACGCTAGCCGATTCCCTTTGTTGCTCTGTCGAGGGGTCTCGGGAGGCGAAGTGACGTTGTCCCCATCATTACCGGGCGATGCGAGACATTACGAAACCCGGAGTCGGAACAAATGGTGAGGCGACGATGCGCTTGACTCTTCCCAATTGATCAAACGGTGACCGGTGCCCGAAACCAAGCTTTGTGCGGAGGCTGCGGGGGAAAGGACATGAAGGTTAGGATGTAATGGGAATGGAAGGAGGGTAGGTGTTTGGGCTTTAGGCTCATCAACATGCAGTTATTTGTTCACGTTTACTTAAAACATGTTTTGTTAACCTAATCGGTTGGAAAAGATTGCTCTTCTTTTCGCAAACTACTCTGATTCTGGATCAGTGGGCCCCGTCACTACGTCTATAAGCCCCTCGTATTCCACCTGTATTTCGACCTCCCGGGGTGGACGGCCCGGGCGAGGGTCCTATAGGGCAAGCGGGTCCCACCGGCCAGAAGAAAACGATCCTAAAAGTCTGGCGGGTAATCGAGTCTTAACGAGCATTCGATGTAAATTACGGACAAAGTGGCGTCGAAAGTCAAGATCATGTCAGGGCTGACGAAAAGTCGGCATGATTTGGACTGATAGCGTCCACAATTGATCTTGACTTGTCGTCAGTTAAGCGTAATTAGGCATGGAATAATCATTAATCCTTGATGACTCGGTGTCAATCTGGGAGTCAGATGTATAATTTGTGCCGGTCGAGCCGAAGTCAAGGCGCGGTCAATATCTTGGTCAAAGTCTGCGGCGGAAAATCGGGAGAACCTGCGATAAGGGTCCCCGAAAGATATTGAGTCGGTATGCCGACAAAGGCTTGAAAGGAAAGGTCTATACACGGACGGGGCATGACCACGGACGGACTAAAAACCAACCGGGTCTCGGACAAAGTGTGTCACGGACAAGTGCATGGTCGACACGAGGCTCCATGGGATGTTTGGGTAGTCTGTGCTCATCAGAGGCGTAATAAGACCAAACGGACCGCGACAAGGATTTCCCGGGTTAGGGACGTAGTGTGCGGTGTACGGTCACGTGCGCGTAGTGTGCGGCGATCTATATTCTTTTACGAGTAAAATAGAAATTTTTTTATGTGTCTTAAAAATATGATGCATGATTTTTTTTTTTGAGAATTTTCTTCTTCTTTTTTTTTTTGAAAATCTTTTTTTTTTTTTGGATTTTTTTTGAAATTTTTAATGAGCACGTAAGCACGAAAATTCCGACAGTTAGGGACATTATTCCGACAGTCAAAATTTTGACTTTCTCCGAGGCGGCCAAAACAACATGAAAGCGTGCAAAAATCAACACACACACAAAAATGATTTTCGGAAGCCGGACGGAAGCTTGACCCTCAAAGCTTTTTTTGGAAAACGGTGATACCGGTACGTGGGATTGTTAGACCACAATTTATCCCCGACTCGTGTTAGGAGGCGATAACAGGGAAGTTTAATGGTTTCCACCAATATACCAAATACCATTTTTTAAAAAAAAAGCTTAGTCCCAGGAGTCGCCACTGTGATGATATGTATCCGAAAATTTTCCCATTTTTTGTTTGAAAAAATCAACGAAAACGGAGTCGCCACGCCATTTTAATTTTGAGGGCCAAAACTTTGAAAAAAGCCCGAGATCAGAGATTTAGGTTCGGAGGTCATGTTACGCGTCGGGAAGGACGTTAGTGTGCACCCGACGCGCCTCGTAAAACGAGTCTTCCAAGCTGAAAATCATTTGTGTGTGTGTGTGTGTGTGTATTTTGGCCAAAATAAGTTGAAACTCAGAAAAGTAAAAATTGGGATATCTTTTTAAGACTTTAAACTGATCCCATGATTTTTTGTAAGATTTTTGGATTGAGATTTGGTACTCAAAAGACCTTTTGAAGTTGAGAGCCATTTCTGCCAGAATGAAAAAGGCAGTGGACCTTTGATTTTGAAAGGGATTCAAGGGTCTTAAAACTTCATAATCTGGATAAACTCATAGAATGAAAGTTGTTCTAGACACCTTAAATAAGATTTGTGCGAAGGAATTTTCCATTTTGTAGAAGATTTTAGGGGTCAAATCCTTCTGGAAACCTCAGATATGAGATCTGGATTCCCAGAAGTTGATGAACTAGCCTCTGAAAGAAAATTTGAAAAGAGGAGTTTTACTCACCCAAAAAATAAAGTAAAAATATTTATGGAAATCTCTGGATGTTGGCTACAAAAGGTGTTTTGTAGTCAACACCAAATTCTAAGTTCATCTGTGTCCAAAAATTAAGACCATGGACTGAGGTCTGAGAAAATTGCTACTGGACAGCAACTTCTCAAGAAGGAGAATATGATTTTAAAGGGGGTTTTGCATCCATGCTTGTCCCCATTTCCATAGGTTTTGGTTAGTGATCACTAGACTTTTTAGTGGTGAATCAACTATACCAAACCATCCTTGGGGTACATTAGGACTAAGCATTTCATTTGCTTGGGAAGGGGATTTTTATCCTTTGAAAATGAGATTTTATGCTTGAAAATGGTTTTTAGGGTTTTGAAAATGAGTTTTCTTTGAAGAAAGTAAGAAAACTTGAAAATAATGTTGATCTTTGTAGAAGATCATCCATGGAGATGGTCTTCCATGGTGATCTTCTTAGATCTAGAGCAAGAAGATGAAAGAACTACATTTTGTAGTTTGAAAATGCATGCATGGATGAGATTTAGGGTTAGGAAGAGGAGGGTTTACCAATCTTCCTTGTGTTCTTGAGTGTTTGGCTTGAGTGTATGAGTGTTTAGGGCTTTAATATGAGAGTGAGTGGATGAGTATGAGTTGGGAAAGATTGGAGAGAAAATGGTGACAATTCAAGTGAATTCTCACTATTTTCTCTCTATATTTCGCCAGAGGTTCGGTGCAAAATGTGTTGTTCCTTATTTTTGTGACTGGAGGGCTCAATTTATAGCCCTCCTGAAAATGCAAACTCATCCGCGCGGACAAGACCCCTCAGCGTGCACTGTTCATTAAATGCAGCTCCAGCTTTGGACAAGGGGAATATTTCTTTTCAAAATTCAAATTGACCAGCCAGATTATGTTTCCAGCATTTCTATTTGTGGTTTTATTCTTTTGTTTTTCTTTTTTAAGATTCTTTTTAAGGTTTATCCTTAAATAACAATGCCCATTTTACCCTCACTTTGTTAGAAAAGTTAGGATTGTTAGGAATTGTTAGAAATGTTATAACTTTCGTTAATTTTCTAACGAAAATTCTAACAAGCTCAAATTGGAGCACTTACAGTGTCGTGCAGTCCTAGTGTTCCTATTAACTCGTCCAATGGATTATTGAAAGAACCAGTTGAGAAGGTACAAGAAAAGCCTAGCAACGAGAGTATCGACGATCGCTCGACTCGGGCCATCTCACCATACCAATCTTTTGTATCTGACACGAATGAGGTTTACAAAAGGTCAAATCTCGACGATTACATCGATGATTACATCAAAAGGGTTCGTGCACGGGGAAGCACTACGGGTCGGAACATGTCTCATCGCTATAAACCTTACCCTTCCAACACGGCTGCAACATCCATCAAAGGAAAGAAGGCATTGCATACAAATGACGGCATCCAAAAGCAACCAAGAAATGGTGGTCCTCTAAGGCAACGAGAACATTTTGATGATTTTGGGATGCCCATGGGCTTAATTTTCAAGGGTTTAGTAAAGGAAGGCCTTTTGGAGCCTCTTAAGGACTACCATTCGAGGAGCTCAAATGCACCCCTCGACATGAGTAAGTGTTCGGTCGAAACCTAACGGTTTATTTTATATCCGCAAGCGCACGGGCTATTGTAATATAGCGGGTGCAAGTACGAGTCGATCCCACAGAGACAGGGTTTACTTAAGGGATATTTTTGTCTTTAGAAAATATAAAAAGGATTGGGGGGTAGATAAAATTTGTTTTTAGAATAATAGAGAGAGCATAGACAGAAAATACTTTAATTGAATTCTTATAAAACGAAGCATTCTCGGGATTGGAAATCATACACATAATCTTATTCATCAAATTGTCATTGTCTTAGAAATAAAAGGTTTTCATAAAAAGCAAGGATGGTATGTTAGGCCTACGCTATTTCGGGCTAGGACAATAGCGTTTGTATTCTTCACTAATTATGTTCTAGCTGTTTGAGAAATCCGTTTATGTTTGACCCCGCCCTGTCACAAACGGGCATTCCGGCTTATCTCTAGCTGACCATAATTAGTAAGAATCCATTAAGGACGGAAGTTCAACATACTTTCCATTAAAAGAACATCCCTAGGCCATTGAACTACTCTCGTGATCAATGAACCTAGTTTCTTTATATGGTTCCGTCAATTGAGATTCTCCGCTAGGTACTTCTCTCAATTGACTGAATCATACAAATTGGATATCGCCAATAAGTAAGGCATTTAGAGAATAATATAAAGAAATTGTTTTAGATGAAGAAAGAAGACAAGACTAATCATTTTTATATGATGAATAAGCAGGTTGTTGAGTTTCCAACCCCAAGAATATGGGGGATTACTCACAAGCCATTTATAATATAAAAGCAATTAAAATAAGAGATTGAGTAAGAGAGACTTATGATGGACAAATGCTGGAAATAATGCTTCACTTTTATTGATCTTCTTCCAAAGTAACTTCAAGAACAAAGTAATGACTTGATCTTCAAATCTCCTTGGAAATTGTTATCACAAGTATTTTGTGTTTTCTATCTATCAAATATCGGTATTTCTCTCTAATGATTCGTGTTTAAGACTGATCTCTAGGGTCCTATTTATAAAAAGGAGGGAACTCTTCAATCGGGTGCAACCAAAAGGTGCCTTTACGTCGGCGATCACGTTTTGCACGGCCGTGTCAAGGAAGTTGCACGGCCGTGTGACCCTTGGCGCCCGTTTTGAATTTAAGTCTTGACACCTTGCACGGCCGCTCCTAAATAAGCTGCACGGCCGCTCCGCCTGATGACACGGGCGCTCCTTCTTCAAGACACGGCCACTCCATATTTTAGGGCCAAAAATGGCCTGAAAAATGCCAAGTGCACGGCCGCTCCATCTGTTGCACGGCCGCTCTGTACGAATTTTAACTTTGTGTGCTTGATTTGGTTGGTGCTCTCCCATGTCTTTTGCCTTGAAGTGTCCAAGTATCCTTTTGATAAAAATGAACCTAAAACCTGTCTAAAAAGGCAAGAAATATACCAAAAGCGTAAAATCTAGAAAATAAGGAAAAGAAACTAAAAAGTATAAGAAATGAAATGAAAAATGATGTTTTATGCCATAAAAAGTATATAAAAATAAGGATAAATGACTATATAATAGTCACTTATCAAACTCCCCCACACTTAAACCTTTGCTTGTCCCCAAGCAAACTTATAATGAAATATGGGGAGGGAGAAAAATTATGATTGATCCCTCAGAAATAAAGTAGCAAGCCCTTGAATGCCTTGTAGAAAATGCCTTTTATCTATCCAATCATATTTTGAATATCTTTAAAAAAATTTATTTTGGGAAGAAGTATTTTAGGGATATTTTAAAGAGATAAAATGCAAGACAATAACCTAGTATAGCATATATAGAATTTTGATCAAGTAAAAATGCTAGAAGGAAGAATTTTCTTGGTAGAAAAAGCCATCACTTTTTAGAGTGATTTTTTAGAAAAGATGAATTTTATTTCTTTAAGATGTACAAGAAAAGGTATAGACATTTATTCACAATTTAGAAGTTCCGAAGAATTGCATTACATTCTTGAATCACAAGGGTGAAGAATGGGTGATGGTAGTGGAAAAATCTCGTCAAAGTCAAACAAATTTATCTTTATTTTTGTACGTGTTATATTTTTGCAAAAGACCTAAGTTATTCTTGATCCTTTCAAGTAGGAGACATTGTGGTCGCGAGCCCCATGTTCCTAATACTTAGATCAAGAATACTTTTGGATATTATTCCCGTTTTGGCAAGGAAGCATCGTCGCAGCGAACGCCGTGCCCCGAGTTACTTAGGAGATAATTTTCTTTTTGCTTTTGGTGACCATTGTCACTCTTTTATTAATAAGATAAAAGTGTTTTTCTTTGACTTGATTTGAAAATGGAAGGATGGAATTTATGAAAGGGTGTGATTCAAGGGATGCAAAAAAAGGTGCTTCTTAAAAAGGGAATAAATATCTAATAAAGATAAAAAATGTACAATCTTAAAGGAATATATTCAAAAATTTGCATATATAACCAAGCATAAAAGGATTCCTTTCTAATCAAATGCATTTTCCTTGATGAGATTCTATATTGTGCTATACCAACTTATGAGGCTTTCAATTATTTCCTAAAAAGATCCCTTATACTTTTCCTTTTTTATAAATTTCTAAGTGTATAGAAAATATGAGGGGAAAGATAAAGGCATTTATATTAGGGCAATTGGCAAGCATAATGATAATGATTTTTGATCATCATAGGGATTTTTTTTTTTTTTTTTTTTTTTTTTTTTTTTTTATATATACTATTATACAAGCATAAAAGAAAAAAATTCAACAAACTAATTTAAAAAAGAAAAAATTATACTAGAAAATGATTAAATCTATCCTAGAAAGCAAGAAAATTTTTTTTTTTTTTTTTTTTTTAAAAACTAGAAAGCGAAAAATAAAGCGAAAAGTAAAAGGATAGATTTACCCCCCACACTTGAAATGAACATTGTCCTCAATGTTTCAAGGAACAATGCCAAATCCGGGAGGGTAAAGGAAAAAACTTACTAAAATGGTGGTGGTGGTGGTGGAAAGTTGTCCCAATAGTTTGCCCCATAGTTGTAAATGTCGTCAATCCTTCCTTGAGCATATTGAATACGACCATCCATTTGGCCGAGTTGTTGAAGGATTTGAGCATTTTGCTCAAGTAATTGACCTTGTTGGACAAACATTTGATCGAACCTTTGGTAGAAGTCGGGTGGCAATGGGGCTTGAATCTCTTCTTCTTCTTCTTGACCTTCTTCTTCAATAGCATTTGGGAAAATCCAAGTCTCGGGCTCTCTTATCCGGATGGTGGGGAGATTATTGCTTGGGAGTACAATGTAGGGCGTTTTATCCGCTCCTACTAACCAATTATACTCATTATTCCCCCTCACCGAAATGAGTTGCATAGTTCGAAGAGTTGGAATATCCGGTTTGGTTGATCCTCTCACCTCAACCCACTCATTTGGAATTTCAAAATTGAAGTGTTTGGCAAAAAGAGTAACTATACCTCCCATATGAATTTCTCCATTAAAGGTGGGAGAAACTATGTCACCAATCAACTCAAAGAAGAAATTACAAAGGTTCATCCTTCTTCGCTCCCAAACAAAACACCATAAAACAAACAACTCCTTTCTATTCACGGTTCCCTTATCTTCCCTAGCAAAGATGGTACAAGCGAACATCCTATGAATGAGGCGGAGGGATGGGTGAATGATAGAAGAAGCTTTGGCACTTCGGGAAGTATAGGATGGAAGGCCGGTAATTTGGTTCCAAAAACAGTCTCATTGTATTCAATGGGCAAGTCGGGAAAAGACTCCGTTTGGAAAGATAACCCCAAAATTCTACTAATCTCGGCCAGGTTAAATGAAGCTCTCTACCACCAAGGCGAAAGTCCAAATGAAATTGATTAAAAACTCTCCCTGTCATTCTACAATTTTCCTCCACAATTTTCACCTTTAAAGTACTCAAAAATTCTAAGGTAAGGACCTC
The DNA here is from genome assembly GCA_022495995.1 of Adenophora triphylla var. japonica. Classification (NCBI taxonomy): domain Eukaryota; kingdom Viridiplantae; phylum Streptophyta; class Magnoliopsida; order Asterales; family Campanulaceae; genus Adenophora; species Adenophora triphylla. The sequence goes on along the minus strand of JAFEMH010003455.1, from coordinate 251,541 downwards.
ATAGGTTTTCTCATGCCTTTGAAGGAAGCTATCAGATCTCATTCCCATAAAAAGAGTAAGAGCATCCCCATAAAGTCCTAATGCTCTCAAGGCAAGCCTATCAGGAAATTGGGTTGGCCTAATCCTTTTTGAACTCAAGGCAACAAAACGTGCCGTTTCCCTTGGAGTCCTAAAATCAATTCCCAAAGTGTTGAGAGTAGGATTTAGGTTGGAGGAAGAACCTTGCTCTTTTCGAGACTTCTTTGTTACTCTCTCTGCAGACCTTTCCTTTCCCTTTGGTAGCCATTATCTCAAAACTCAGAAAATTTGAAAGACAAGAGAGGTGAAGGAGTTCTTACCCGAAGAAATTGCTGAATAAACCCGAAACCTTTGATGCCCAGCCACTGAAATGTCCAAGAGCTTCCTCCTTAACCTTAATCTTGAGCAATCCCTTCGAATTTTATGAAATGGGTGAAGGGTTTTGGTATTTTCGGAATTGGGTTTTAGGAGGGTTTTTGGTGATTTTGGTGGTGGAGAAATGGTTGAGTGATGGATTTGAGGATGATTGAGGGTTATAATGTGGGTTAGAATGGTAGAAAGATGGGTATTTAAGGTGTGTTGGGCGGAGGTTTTGATGGAGAAGGGTTGAAGATGGAGTAAATGAGGGAGGAGGGGGAAAGGTGCGTCTTTTGGTGACGCAGACGCAACTCCCAGGACGTTTTGCACGGCCGTGTTAAGGAACTTGCACGGCCGTGTCCCTTTTGAGTCAACACATCCCAACTCGATATGAGCGCACGGCCGCTCGGATGAGGCTGCACGGCCGTGCGAACTTCACCACTTTTTAAATCTTTTTCCCTAAAAAATAAAGTTAGCACAAACAAATATGATAAAAAAATAAAATAAAATAACATGAAAATAAAACAAAAATAATCCATCGGTTACCATCCCGATGATGCTTGTTTTAGGTCCTTAGCTTGACCCCTTCCGGTAGTAGGAGATGCATGATATTTGGTTGGCCTTTTGTCATTGACAACTTGCCATTGCAATCCTTAGGGGTAATGAGTATCTTCTGCGGTAGACATTTCTTCCATCCCGATTTCTTGGGTAGAACAAGTGACCTATAGTCTTTGCACTTTCGAAAACTTCGAAGTGACCTCCGTCTTTGTTCTTTTTGACTTTTTCCTTTGCATTGTTAGTCTTGGGACAAGCGAAATATCTAAAATATCATTACAAATCAAAGGTTCATTTTTTATAGGATCATTTTTATTTCTTCCTTTGATTTTGTTTCCTCACCCATTAAATCTTCTTCACTAGGAATCCAATTTTCTTCGCTAGGGGTGTAGGTCTCTTCGATTGGGGTCCAATCTTCTTCACTAGGAGTATAGGCCTCTAAATAGGGATCTTCGAGAAGCTGGCCCATGCATACTAAATTCGACCCTTTCTTTCCCTATATTTAGGGAAAATGTGCCATTTTCACATCTATGATTGCCCCCGGATGTAAGAAATGGCCTTCCTAAAATGACGGGAATATAATTGTCTTCCGCCATATCCAAGATAACAAAGTCGACAGAGATGATTAAGTTCCCTACTCGACAAGGCAAATTTTCCATAATACCAACGGGGTATTGAACGGATCGGTACGCGATTGGAGAGTTATGGTTGTGGAGTGCGAGTTCCCCTATACCAAGCTTCTCGCTAACCGATAATGGCATTATGCGACGCTTGCTCCTAAGTCAAGGACGGCGTTATCTATGTTTATTACGCCAACACAACAAGGAATGGTGAATGTGCCGGATCCTTTAATTTTGGAGGGTCTTTATTTTGCAAAACGGCGCTCACCTCCTCCGCTAACATAACATTCTCATTTTCTTTTAGCCTTTCTTTTTCTTCTATTAATTTTTTAAAGGTTTAACGGCTAAAGGCATATCTTCATCCTTTCCTAAAATAAGGAATGTTAACATTAATGGCATCCAAGTTATCAAGGAATTCATCATAATCCTTGCCTTTTTCTCTAGGGGATTAGTCCCCAAACTAGTCTCAATCATCGGAGGGATTGAATTTGTGATTATTTCTAGGGCATTCATTCTTCTTTTCTTGCTCATCCCTAGTTTCTACCACATTAACTTGCTCATTTGGCCTTTGAGGTTGGCCGGGAAGACTCCCTTGTGGTCTATTGATGGGGTAGCTTTGTTGAGCTTGTTGGGTTTCTAGCATCTTATTATGCGGCCAAGTTATCAAACCTAGCATTTAGCAATTTAAAACATTCCCTAAACTCATTATTGATCTTTTCTTGGGAGTTTTTATTTTCCACTACAAAATCCATTATAAGATCTAATTTAGACTTAGGGGAAAAGTACTTGCATTGTTGTTGAAATTCTTAGGTGCAAATCCCGGAGGTTGTGTAGATGATTGCGGGTTAAGAACGTTGTTATTCTTATAGGAAAAATTGGGGTGATTCCTCCACTCGGGATTGTATGTATTAGAATACATCCCCCCTTTTTGCCCAAAAGAATTAACGAACTTCATTTGATCGTTAGAAGTAACGTCAAGCAACTCGCAGTTATCCGTACTATGTGAGTTAGACCCACATAGTTCGCACAAAACATTTACACTAGCAATGGGATTGACATTAAGATTTTCAAACTTCTTCAAAAGCATGTCAACTTTAGAGGAGAGAAGAGTAAGCTGCATCAACATTATATTTACCGGGTGTACCTTGTTCTTTGCTCCCTCTCGCTTGACCATTGGTAATGGTTCAATGCAATATTTTCGATGAGGTCGTACGCCTCATCTACTCCTTTGTTCATCAAAGCTCCTCTGCTGGCGGCATCAATGGTCTCTCTTGTTTTAAAAATGAGACCGTTGTAGAAGGTGTGAACAATCAACCACTTTTCAAGCCCGTGGTGGGGGCACATTACGAGAAGTTCCTTGTACCGTTCCCATGCATCATACAAAGTTTCACTATACGTTTGACGAAGTTAGTGATCTTTGTTCGTATCTGGCGATCTTGCTTGGCGGGAAAAATCGACCAAGGAATGCTTCTTGAATTTGGTCCCATGTTGTCAATAGATGCAGGGGACCGAATTCAACCATTGTTTCGCCTTATCCTTGAGAGAAAATGGAAAAGGCGCATCCGGATTGCTTCCAGTAACACCTTGAATACGTGTAGTATCACAATATTCAAGAAATGTTTGGATGTGTAGATGGGGGTCTTCGAAGGCGGTGCCGTGTATTGGTTATTCATAACCATGTGCAATAATTGCGGCTTTATTTCGAAGTTTGCCGCTCCGGCATTCGGCACAACAATAGGGGATCTAGTTCCCGGGTACTTGGGTTAACAAAGTCCCGTAGGGTCCTAGCAGTGTTTGCGGTTCTCCGTCCATGTGTTTTTGTAGAGTTTCTCTAAATCTTCTTAATCTTTCGTGAAAGCTTCTTTCGGGTTCGGATCAAAGTTGTCAACAAATGTCAGAGACCGTTTCATAAACTACAAGAAAAACACTTGAAGGGAAATTAAACGCATAGCAGTTATAGGATAGGAAAGCAAAATAGTAAAAACAAAAACTAAAAATTTGTAGTAAAGACAAAAATAAAAAGTAAACCGTTGTCCCCGGCAACGGCGCCAAACTTGTTCGGTCGAAACCTAACGGTTTATTTTATATCCGCAAGCGCACGGGCTATTGTAATATCGCGGGTGCAAGTACGAGTCGATCCCACGAGACGGGGTTTACTTAAGGGATATTTTTGTCTTTAGAAAATATAAAAAGGATTGGGGGTAGATAAAATTTGTTTTTAGAATAATAGAGAGAGCATAGACGAGAAAATACTTTAATTGAATTCTTATAAAACGAAGCATTCTCGGGATTGGAAATCATACACATAATCTTATTCATCAAATTGTCATTGTCTTAGAAATAAAAGGTTTTCATAAAAAGCAAGGATGGTATGTTAGGCCTCCGCTATTTCGGGCTAGGACAATAGCGTTTGTATTCTTCACTAATTATGTTCTAACGTTTGAGAAATCCGTTTATGTTTGACCCCGCCTGTCACAAACGGGCATTCCGGCTTATCTCTAGCTGACCATAATTAGTAAGAATCCATTAAGGACGGAAGTTCAACATACTTTCCATTAAAAAGAACATCCACTAGGCCATTGAACTACTCTCGTGATCAATGAACCTAGTTTCTTTATATGGTTAGTCAATTGAGATTCTCCGCTAGGTACTTCTCTCAATTATTGAATCATACAAATTGGATATCGCCAATAAGTAAGGCATTTAGAGAATAATATAAAGAAATTGTTTTAGATGAAGAAAGAAGACAAGACTAATCATTTTTAGATGATGAATAAGCATGTTTTTGAGTTTCCAACCCCAAGAATATGGGGGATTACTCACAAGCCATTTATAATATAAAAGCAATTAAAATAAGAGATTGAGTAAGAGAGACTTATGATGGACAAATCTTGGAAATAATGCTTCACTTTTATTGATCTTCTTCCAAAGTAACTTCAAGAACAAAGTAATGACTTGATCTTCAAATCTCCTTGGAAATTGTTATCACAAGTATTTTGTGTTTTCTATCTATCAAATATCAGTATTTCTCTCTAATGATTCGTTGTTTAAGACTGATCTCTAGGGTCCTATTTATAAAAAGGAGGGAACTCTTCAATCGGGTGCAACCAAAAGGTGCCTTTACGTCGGCGATCACGTTTTGCACGGCCGTGTCAAGGAAGTTGCACGGCCGTGTGACCCTAGCGCCGGTTTTGAATTTAAGTCTTGACACCTTGCACGGCCGCTCCTAAATAAGCTGCACGGCCGCTCCGCTGATGACACGGGCGCTCCTTCTTCAAGACACGGCCACTCCATATTTTAGGGCCAAAAATGGCACGAAAAATGCCAAGTGCACGGCCGCTCCATCTCTGCTGCACGGCCGCTCTGTCTGAATTTTAACTTTGTGTGCTTGATTTGGTTGGTGCTCTCCCATGTCTTTTGCCTTGAAGTGTCCAAGTATCCTTTTGATAAAAATGAACCTAAAACCTGTCTAAAAAGGCAAGAAATATACCAAAAGCGTAAAATCTAGAAAATAAGGAAAAGAAACTAAAAAGTATAAGAAATGAAATGAAAAATGATGTTTTATGCCATAAAAAGTATATAAAAATAAGGATAAATGACTATATAATAGTCACTTATCAGTAAGCACTGGGCCTTCCATGATCATTATGGCCACATGACCGACAACTGCACAGTCTTGAAGAGAGCGGTTCAAAGGTTAATCGAAGCGGGCAAGCTTGAGTGCCCCAATGGACCAAAACCGGCGAACCCCGTTCAGAATGGTGACCAAGTCAATGACCAAATCTCGAATCAAAGAGCGTTAAGAGTTTATTCTCCCCCAAAGGAAAAATCACATCCCAAGGATTTGGGTGTTCCCTTAAGCAAAGTTTTCAATAGCTTGCTAAAGCAGGGTCTCCTCGAACCCATGAGAAACTATCAGCCCAGAAACCCCAATGCTCCTTTGGATACCTCCAAGCATTGTGCCTTTCATCAGTACCATGGGCACTTGACAGACGATTGCGCCCCCCTGAAAAAGGCAATCCAAGGTTTGATTGAGCAAGGGAAGTTAGAGGTGCTGAAGGGCCCAATACTGTCGATAACCCGTTCCCTAGAAATAACAACATGAGCGTCGACATGGTCGAGTTTGGTGATTCAAGACTCGTAGGCATAATGGAATTTGACTCGCCCTTTTGTGATCGATGAACCGGTCATCGCGAGGCAATGAAAATGGCTGGATTGGGCAAGGGATTGCCAAGAAATCCTGGTGGAAAGATCTGCGATAGTTCCCATCTCCGGCGTCGAAGAGTAAATGCATGGTCCAACGGCAAGAGCGGCTAGACTAGGGGCTACCTATCTCTAAAATAGTCTTTTAGTCAACCTTCGTAGGTTCTAGTACCTCTCTTTCACCTAAGTCCTTCCTGGACATTTGTCGTTGTAGTCCATTTTGGACATAATAGTTAAATGTCTAACTTTTATATATATGTCTTCTTTCTTTTCTTGCTAGACTCGAGACATCACTTGCGCACCCACGTTATACTTAATTGAAATGGTTTTATCCAAAATGATCACTTGTCTTTGCTCAACCACTAATTCTTTGAAATGATTAATATTTAAATTAATCGAAGTGAGAAAATCAATTGATATCCTTTTCAAATTGGGACTTACCAACTCCTCATCTTGCATCTCATATGCTCACATCCCTTTCATCATCATCATCTCGTTGCTCAATGAATTTGCATGGATATTTTCTCATTTAAAGCTTAAGCAAGCAATGAAGACTTAATCTCGTTTAGGTCATCCGGTAGGGATTGCGGTTGAAGCCTTTCACCCATAGGAAAGCCATTACCTCACCCTCACTAAACACTACCCTTTCATTTCAAGATCGGCGTGTTTTGAAACCCGGTTTAGCCATTATTTTTGCTCCTTACTGAGAAAAGTCTAAGCAGGCCCAAGAAGTTAACTTCGAGAGTCGGCGATGCGCAAAATATCTCAAGCCATGAAGGAAGGACAAAGATAATCCTCAACTCCTCAGGAAGCTTTCCAAGTCAAAAAAAAAAAAAGAAGAAAAAAGAGCTCAAGCAAAAGAAGCTTCAAAAAAAAAAAAAGGACTGTCGATCCTCACAATTCAGTGAAAGTCCCCGACTCCTCAAAAAGCTCTCCAATGATAAAAAAAAAGGAGCCTGAATTCTCGAAGATTCGCAAAAGTTCCCGATAGCTTGGACTCCCTCTCACCATTTCCTTAACCAATCCTCTCGCTTTTATAGGATATCCCCGTTACCATTATCCTCGCCTTTGGCCAAAATCAAAATTTGACCTCTCATTCTTAGAGGCAATCAATTTTCCCCGCCATAGATTTCCCAAACACATCCCTAAAAGCCAACCTCTTATCTTTAGAGGTTCAGTCAGCAAAAGGCCCAGCCGACCTCTCATCTTAAGAGGTCACAACTTTCCAAATCACCCGATGGCCGATCGAAGCCCGGAAACCCAGCTACAGTCCTTACCGGATAGTAATTTCATTCCGGTATCTTCGGGAGCTAAATCAAATTAATGCTTCATTGCTTGCTTAAATTGGAGCCAAATCCATCTCGGCTCAAATGATCAAAGATTGTGCAAATTCAAGTACGATTCATTCGACATTTCATGTGAGCATATTTCATTTCTCCTCCACAAACACTTGCGCGGATGTCCCACTGGGGCTTCGCATCCGTGTCTTTTATGGACACTCTAAGGGGATATGTTATTCGAATCTCCAATCCTCAAATTCCCAAAAGAACCTCAAAGTCTTGAATTTTCATACTCATTCTCTCTTCATTCGGGATAAGCCCGAACTACGGCGACTGAGCTCTTCATAATGAAGGGAACGTAGGCAACCGAGAAATGGTCAGGTCGAAATCACAAACAAATTCCAAAAAAAAATCCGTTCTCATCAAGGATTGTCCCTATACACTTTCCGCCCTTAGAGCTTGATTATCGATATCGGTTGATTTTCTCCTTGTGATTAATCAAAATATTTGTTCATATCAGATTTAGGGGTTGAATAACACTGAACATTAACAAAGGGTTTTAAGTAGCCTTGTGATCATCACGAATAAAACAAGTTTTCAAGTGTCTCGACAAGTCTTCTCTCTCTCCATCATAGGGAAATAGAGCCAAACACTTTGTCTTTTACGTCGGCGGGGGCTTCCATACACTTTTCCACACCTTGTGATGCTTATACTCTCTCAAAAGAGTCAAACCAAAAGCGAGAGTGTCATACACAAATTCGGGAGAAATTCCCATCTTTCAAAAGATATACCCCACGCACGTAAACATTTACGAGTCTTGTCCGATGGCGGTTGACTAAGGTGCGAAAAGATGGGTGCCTCCTCATTAGACTACTCTGAATTTCTTCACGTTGGGGCTTTGCTAAGCGGTTCTCCCAGGTTCTCTGTATCGGCTCTTCAAGTGGGGCTTATATAGTCGTCTTTGGGTCCACATTGGGTTCTTCACTACAAGATAGATTCGATCTTCATCGATTATTTTCGGGATTGCTTTGTATTACCAATCGATTGGGGCTCTGCTAATTGTGTCGAAATCACAACGAGGTTATAAGATTGGGGCTTCGCCAAGTCACTTCTTGAAATCTGGACTTTGCCAAGTGGTCCTCTGGACTGAATTTTATCAAGTCACAAGAAAGGTCTAGTCACATCAACAGCTAGATTTTCAGCTTCAGAACTTGGTACATAGCAGCTTCCTGTAGAGTCGGAGTCTAAGATCTGGGTTTCACCCGGCATTAGCAATTTCATCAAATCATTCTCCGAACAAAGTTTCGGCCAAGTCACGGCTCACCCAAATGAAAGAAGTTTCATATCGACGTCGGCATCAACTTCGAATGACCAAGATTGAGAGGAAAACTTCACCAAGACCAGGGATCCGAATCCAATCTCATCAAAATTGAGGTCCATGCGATACTGTTAACAAAACCTCATTAACAACCGCTGTTTAAATCGCGATCGAGGACTCTAACCTCCCACTTGCCCAAAATCTGTTCCAAACAGTTTTCAGACACATACATCCCAATACAAACCCTCTCACCACATGCATTCCCACAAAAATCTCCCCAGGGCTCATGTAGCATGCACAAAACTTGAAGCGACAGGAACAATCCTAAGTCATAATTTTCCCGCCAAAAGCTTAGGCTAAGTGCATCTCCAAAAGCAAGTAAATGCATCATCTCGATTCTATGCATGCAACCATCATCATAAATGTCGTATGTACATTTGTCCCTCTACTAACAAATGTAGCAATTCAAGCACAAAAGACCAGTTTTCCATCACTACCCGAAGTCTCTCTGCAGCGAGAATGGTCTCCACCAAGGACGACCTCCAATGTCCACAAATGGATGAAGACGACCTCCGACATCTGCAACTTGGTGAAAACAACCCCCAACATTCACAAACATATGAAGACCGCCTCCAGTGTCTACAAATCGGTCAGGGACGCCGAGCTCTCAAATACAATACGGTCAGAGACGCCGAGCTCTCAAATGAAAATCGGTCAGGGACGCCAAGTTCTCAAATACAAATCGGTCAGGGACGCCAAGTTCTCAACTACAAATCGGTCAGGGACGCCAAGTTCTCAAAATGCAAATCGGTCTGAGATGCCTAGTTCTCAAAATGCAAATCGGTCTGAGATGCCTAGTTCTCAAAATGCAAATCGGTCTGAGATGCCTAGTTCTCAAAATGCAAATCGGTCAGAGACGCCAAGTTCTCAAATACAATTCAGTTAGAGACGCCAAGTTCTCAAATGCAAATCGGTCAGAGACACCAAGTTCTCAAAAGCAAGAAGTCCCAATGTGAAGACAAGTTCAACAACTTCTACAAGGTTAACGATCACCAGCAAGATGCAGACTCAACCAAACTCCCCCCAGGTCAAAATGCCTCCAAAGACAGCAAATCGTCAGCAGAAACCGTCCCACGAACGGCAACCCAACAACTCTTCATCAACATCAGCCGTAGCCTCAGTCCTTCCGGCAGCTACAGGTAAGCACAGCACAGGTATGAAAGCATATCTTAGTCAACTACTTTTCTAAAAGAACATTATCATCAAGTCTTAGGTTGACTTCCCAAAAATAGTCAAATCTTAGGGTGACTTCCCAAAATAGTCAAACCTCGGGTGACTCCCAAATACCGTCAAACCATCAAAGACCATCCCCAGCAGTTTTCGAACTACGGCCGGCTTGATTCCTCTTAAGGATACGTAGGTAGCCTATCATTAGGTCCAGCCACTCGACCAGCACGGTCATCCTCTCCTTCGGCAGCAGACGTAAGACCGATCCCTTCCAATGAAGTCCACCAAAGGACCACCTATCCCAAAATCATCAAGGGTCGAGGCACCTAAGACGCCATCACAAAGGTTTGAGGCACCTAAGATGCCATCACAAAGGTTTGAGGCACCTAAGACGCCATCATCAAGGTTTGAGGCACCTAAAATGCCATCACCAAGGTTCGAGGCACCTAAGACGCCATCATCAAGGTTCGAGGCACCTAAAAAGCCATCATCAAGGTTTGAGGCACCTAAGACGCCATCATCGAGGTTCGAGGCACCCAAGACGCCATCACCAAAGTTTGAGGCACCTAAGACGCCATCATCAAGGTTCAAGGCACCTAAGACGCCATCACCAAGGTTCAGGGCACCTAAGACGCCATCACCAAGGTTCGAGGCACCTAAGACGCCATCATCAAGGTTCGAGGCACCTAAAAGGCCATCATCAAGGTTCGAGGCACCTAAGACGCCATCATCAAGGTTCGAGGCACCTAAGACGCCGTCATCAAGGTTCGAGGCACCTAAGACGCCATCATCAAGGTTCAAGGCACCTAAGACTCCATCATTAAGGTTTGAGGCACCTAAAACGCTATCACACACAACACGAGGAAAGCGATAAATCGCAATCATCCCCTAATTCGACAAACCGAAATCATTACCAGGGTGACTTCCCAAAAATAGTCAGATCTTAGGGTGACTTCCCAAAAATAGTCAGATCATAGGGCGACTTCCCGAAAATAGTCAAACCATAGGGTGACTTTCCAAAAATAGTCAGATCATAGGGCGACTTCCCAAAAAATAGTCAGATCATAGGGCGACTTCCCAAAAATAGTCAGATTTTAGGGCGACTTCCCAAAAATAGTCAAACCATAGGGCGACTTCCCAAAAATAGTCAGATCATAGGGTTACTTCCCGAAATAGTCAGATCTTAGGGTGACTTCCCAAAAATAGTCAGATCATAGGGCGACTTCCCAAAAATAGTCAAACCATAGGGCGACTTCCCAAAAATAGTCAAACCTTAGGGCGATTTCCCTAAAATAGTCATTCCAGGGTCAAAGACCCGAACTACGACCGGCTTGATTCCTCTTAAGGATACGTAGGTAGCCTATCGCTAGGTTCAGCCACTCGATCACTCGATCACTTGACCACCTGATCATCCCGTCAAATATGGAGCCTTACTCTTATCGACGACCCCGCTTCCTTCGAAAGCACCGTCACCGAGGGGCTACTGTAAGTGCTCCAATTTGAGTTGTTAGTATTTTCATTAGAAAATTAACGAAAGTTTTAACATTACTAACATTTCTAACAATTCCTAACCTTTCTAACAAAGCAAGGGTAAAATGGGCATTGCCATTTAAAGTTAAACCAAGAAAAGAATCTCAAAAAGCAAAAGAAATTGGAAAAATCCGAATTAGGCAAGTTGAAAAACAAACTGCTGGAATTTTTTGAATAATATTCTTCCTATTCAAAGCCTGGAGCAGCATTTAATGCACCAGGCACGTTTACGATACCCTCCGCGCGGATTTGTTTGTCAATTTCAGAGGGCTATAAATTGAACCCTCCTCTCTCAGTTTACACAACACAAATCACTCACAGCAACAGCACACTGGCGAAAAATAGAGAGAAAACAGTGGGAATTCACTTGAATTGCCACCATTTTCTCTCCAATCTTTCCCAAATCTCACTCACTCACAAACACTTCAAAAAACTCTCATACATACTCTCATACATACACCAATCCAAGCTCAAATCACCCCTTAGGAGGAGGATTAGAGAGAAAACATAGAGGACTTCATTGTTATCTACTTGTTTTCTCTTTAACCAACTCAAATCATCAACCCTAAACACTTTCAAGCCTCAAACACTCTTACATTCAAGCCTTCAAACACAAAACACAAAGAAGATAGGTATAACCTCCCTCTTCTTACCCTAAATCTCTCATCCATGCATGCATTTTCAAGCTACAAAATGTAGTTCATTCATCTTCTTGTCTTAGATCCAAGAAGATCACCATGGAAGTTCATCTCCATGGATGATCTTCTACAAGGATCAACATTATTTTCAAAGTTTTCTTACTTTCTTGCAAAGAAAACACATTTTCAAAACCCTAAAACTTATTTTCATACATCAAATCTCATTTTCGAAGGATAAAATTCCCCTTCCCAAGCAAATGAAGTGCTTAGTCCTAATGTACCCCAAGGATGGTTTGATATAGTTGATTCACCACTAAAATGTCAAGTGATCACTAATCAAAACCTAGGGAAATGGGGACAAGCATGGATGCCAAACCCCCTTTAAAATCACATTTTCTTTCTTGAGAAGTTGCTGTCCAGTAGCAATTTTCTAAGTCCCCAGTCCATGGTCTAAATTTTTGGACACAGATAAACTTGGAATTTGGTGTTTACTACAAAACACTTTTTTTAGACAACATCCAGATATTTCCAGATATATTTTTATTTTATTTTTTACGTGAGTAAAACTCCCTTTTTCAAATTTTCTTTTGAAGGTCAGATCACCAGTCTCTGGGAGTCCAGATCTCATATCTGAGATTTACAGAGGGTTTTGGGTCCTCAAATCTTCTCCAAAATGAAAAATTCTTTCACATAATTCTTGTTTAAGGTGTCTGGAACAACTTTAATTCTCTGAGTTTTCTCAGATTATGAAGTTTTGAAGCCCTTAAATCTATTTCAAAATCAAGTATCCACTGCCTTTTTCATTCTGGCAGAAGTGTTCTTCAACTTCCAAAAATCTTTTGAGTACCAAAACTCTACCCAAAAATCACACCAAAAATCATGGGATCTTTCCAAAGTCTAATAAAGAATTACCAATTTTTACTTTTCTGAGTTTCAACTTATTTTGGCCAAAACATACACACACACACACACACAAATGATTTTCAGCTTGGAAGACTCGTTTTACGAGGCATTTCGGGTGCACACTAACGTCCTTCCCGGCATGTAACGTGACCTCCGAACCCAAATATCTAATCTCGGGAATTTTTCAAAGTTTTGGACCTTAAAACAAAAATGGCGTGGCGACTCCGGTCTTTTTCGATAGGTTTTTCAAAGAAACAAAAAATTTCAAAGTTAACCCTTTCGGAAAAATTTTGGCGGCACATCATCACAACACCTTCGTTAGTCGAGTCTATCTTCGGAAATACCCTTGTTAGTCGAATACATATTCATCAACACCTTCGTTAGTCGAGTCTATCTTCGGCAACATCTCCGTTAGTCGAGTCTATCTTCGTACAACTTTGTTAGTCGAGTCTATCTTCGGCAACACCCTCGTTAGTCTAATCTATCTTCGGCAACACCTTCGTTAGTCGAGTCTATCTTTGGCAACATCTTCGTTAGTCAAGTCTATCTTCGGCAACACCTCCGTTAGTCGAGTCCATCTTCGGTAACATTTTCGTTAATCGAGTCCATCTTCAGCAATGAAAATACGGTGGGGACCATTCATCTGACCACCTTGGTCACTCCTTTCCCCCGCAAGACCTGAACTATGACCGGCTTGATTCCCACCTGGGATACGTAGGAATCCCTTACAAGGGTCCAGCCATCCGACCGCCTCGGTCACCTCCTCACCCATCTAGGTAAAAGCTTGCCAGATTGGGTCCTCACTTTTGTCGACAACCCCACTTCCCCAGGAAGTACCGTCGCTGAGAGCCTGCTATAAGTGCCCCAATCTGGGTCGTTAATGTTTCGTCAGCCTAAATTAATGATTTATAATCATTTAGGGGCATTTTGGATATTATTTTGACAATTTGAATGAGGAAGGACCTCTTAGGAATAAGAAAATGGTATAGGACCTCGATGGAATTTGTCATTTCCAATAAAAAAAGGGAATATTGACTAAATAGAAACAACCAAAACAGCTTTCTGCAAAAACCAGGAACGCTGCTGATCCCATCCGCGCGAATGAGATTGTAGCTACAAACTCATCCACGCGGATGAGATTGCACCCCAGCCAACCTATAAATACAGCCCTTCTCCCTCAGTTTCAGGAGGCCAAAAAATTCCTAAATCCTACTATTACTCTGTCAAAATTCACTCTCAAATAGCCCTCAATACTCACCCTCCACAAATCTAACACCAAAACCTAACACAAATCCACTCCAAAACCACTCCTAAACCTTGAAATCTTCAAACCCTAAACACAAACCCAACGAATCATTGGTAAATTCTTGTTCTCCTTACTCAAATCTCCTTCATTAATTCTTACATAAATTTCATACATAAATGATGTATAATAGTTGGTTCACTTATTGGTTACCTCCTTCCCTCTTTGTCCCATGGATCCAAGAAGATCTCCATGGAGTTCATCTCCATGGATGATTCTCTATAAGGGTTCTTTTTTATTATGTATTTCCCATGCCCCCTTACATTCCTAGCTTATACTTGCTCACTTTACCAAGAAGATGGTCATCTTGGAGTCAATCCCCATAGGTGATCACTTCTAAATGGTCCATAGCCTTTACTCCCTTGTAAATGCCCCCCATTGTCTAAGATGTTCATCTTGGAACCATTTCCATGGATGAACATCCTTAAGACTTACACATTTAGGCCACACAAGATGTATGAGATACACTTGAGTATAAGTCTCAAGGATGGTCCTTCTTGTGACCACCTTAGAGATCTTCCTCTAAAGTTGATACATCTTGATCTAATTTTCTTGTATATTTACTTTTCATGTCAAAATCCCCCTTTTCCCTAGCAAATGAAATGCTTGCAAAGCCTTAATGTACCCCCGAGATGGCTTGATTAAGTGGATTCATCACTAATGACCACTAATCAAAGTCTAGGGAAAGAGAGGACAAGTATGGATGCCAAAATCCAAACATCCCTTTATTTCTGTTTTTCCAGTTACAGTTCCCAGTTAAGTCCTATAAATCCAGTTAAGTTTCTGGAAATTACAGTGACTGATTAGGAAACTGTAAAATATTGAGACTGCATGTTAGTCCGCGCGGATAAGATTGTTCTACAAAGTCATCCACGCGGATGACATTGTCATCTGCAAACAAATTTCCAGTTTATGTTATTTTTCAGTTTAGTCACTATTTTTATATTGTTTTCCAGTCCAGTCCCTTGTATTTTTGTTATTTCCAAAAAATCCTTTTAATTCAAAGTCTTTTTCAAAATACACACACACACACAAAGTTTCAAGTTTGGAAGACTCGTCATAAGAGGCATTTCGAGTGAACGCCAAACTTTCTTCCCGGAGTGTAACGTGACCTCCGGACTCATTTCTCTAATTTTGGGCATTTTTCAAAGTTTTGGCCCCTAAACTAAAATGGTGTGGCGACTCCGTTGATTTTTCAAAGTCTGATAAAGATTAATGCCATTTAAAAAAATCTTTATTTTCACAAAACTTTTTTTTCCCAAAAGGTTCTGTCGGGCGCCAAAGGAAAAATCGGGTACATCACACTAATGCAGCAACTCTTGCTCCATTCTTCACACGTAGGTCTACTTCACCTTCTTTGAGTAGCTTTCTATTCTTTATTACTTGCACATTTAAAAAAAAATGTGGAATCCACATCCGGTATCCAATACCTAAGAACAAGAAGTAGAAATGAAAATATATATCGTATAGATACCTGAATCAACAGCAATCGTATTGCCCTTCTTCACTTTTAGGCCTTCCTTATAAGCCTTGTAATTTTCCTTCCAATGATCAACCTCTTGACAATAGTAGCAAATTGCATTCTTTTGAGACACTTTGGGTTTAGCCTCTTCGGCATTGGCAATTTTTTCCTTAGGTTTAGCAACCTTTGATTTACCTTCTTTGCCTTCCTTTTGAACCCCTTTGCTTTCTTAACCATTAACACATTATACCTCTCTTGCCTATCTTGCACTTGGAACATTTCCTTTAAGCGCTGTGCTAGGACAAAAGCTACTTCCATGTGTTCAAGGTCCTTCTTAAGAGCCTTACACATGGTGGCAAGCATAAGGCAAGCAACATCATTAGAATCATCAACATGTTTCTAATGTTGCTCTTTATCTGCCCTTGCAGCATCGACAGCGGGTTCTGCAGGAACGAGTTCGTCAAGAACGTACAATTTTTCCTAAGAACAATTCTTAAGCTTCTGATTCAATCAGAATAATTTGTACCGTTCTCTTCGAGCTTGTCCTTCTCAAGGACGGATCGCAGTAACAAGGGTTAATAATTGTGAGATGCCATTCTACAATAAGATATACATACAATATGCCCACATATAAGTATCAAAACATTTACCATCTAAGAGACAAATAATGTATTTCACAAATACTCCCACTAAATTATACACCTTCAAATACAAGCATGTATCATCTAATTATAATGGGCTAAGATCCATATTTCACTTGATTTTGGTTTAACTGAGTCAATGCCCGAAATCAAGCTATTTAGGTAGATAACATCAATCATAATATATATGACTCTTAGATCTTTTATGAGATTTTATACATCTTATGTCAATACATGATCTCATATATGCCTTGGGTCAAAAATCTTTTGTAAGCACCAATTAAGTTCAACCTTTTTCAAACGTATGAGACACAGAACGATGCACCCAACTTAGTCAAAACTACATCAACCGTTATCTCATCTTGACTCATATTAAGATATAATGATGCACCTAACTGAGTCAAAACTACATCAAAATACCCGAATATTTCACAAATGTTCTTATCAAGGGGTGGCATAAAACTTAAACATTTAAGAAGGTTTTTTCCATATAGCAACAAACATCGCATGGTTGTATAAGAAACTTATGTGTACATAACAATGAACATGGGATGTCACATAACATCCTACTAGGATCATCTAAACAATCATGCAATAAATAACACTTATAAATTACATAATTATTCAATTCTAAAAATTTAAGGATTCAAATAATCATTTTAATCAAATTAAATATGAATATCAAATCCTAAACAAACAATTTTTTTCAATTTGGGAATTTACTAATCTAATTAATCAAATTAAAAAGATCAATAACTCATGTAGAAGATCAATTACATCAATCAACTATTAATCATAATCATGTTATATCGCATATAATTGTTTCACAAACAATACACATAAAATCATCAATCTATATCACATATCATGTTAAAGCATATAATCAAATTATATCTAGCATGCGAATTTTAACCTAATCATGATTAAACGCGGCTCTGATACCACTTTAGGGTTTTGAGGATACAAACGCAGCAGAAGATTTACAAAATTACAAAACCCTAGCCATGAATCCGTCTAACATGAATAGACTAAAACTATGAACATAGATTTACTAACCTTTGTTGCGATTTTATCTTTCGTATACGTATTCGTAATTCACCTTGAATCGCAAACGAAACTTTGATCTTCTACTTTTTTTTCCTTGTGATGAATCAACAATGCTAGGCCTTCAAGCTTTAGGTGATAAAGCAATCACCCTCTATCGATAATCCATACGTGAACGAACCAAGATCGAATCTTGTTGGATTGCTAGATGATCCTCGATTGTTGAAATATTTTTCAACAATCTATGGCTAATATGGAATTGAATTTGGAGAGTTTTGATCTTTGATTCGTAATCAAGATCAAGGAATTAGTGTTTCATAAACCTTAAATTTTGTCATTCTTGTCTGAGGCAAAAGAGTTATATTTATACTTTATAAATATCCTTAATCCAAGCTAAAATCGAATTGCTGATTTCCGACATGCACGGTCGTGCACTAAAACGCACAGCCGCTCCAGCCCTTTTGCACGGGCGTGCAGATTATAACGCACGACCGTGCAACCCATTTGCACGGGCATGTCCTTTATAACGTACGGCCATGCAATAGCCCCATATTTCTTTTTCCAGATTTGAGCCATTTTCAATCCGTTCTTTGTGTGTGACCCTTTAGAAATTATATTTTATGTTGGTATTGAGTTGAAATATCAACCTCAGAAGACATAAGTGGTCTCTAACAAGCCATTATGTCCACCCAATTAAATATAACATCAAAGCTTGATTCCTTGATAGATCAATGTCACAATCCCTTTGTCACACGATGTCATATTGAACATAAGTCATGGTCCATGTCAACTTATATTGTTCAATGCTTTCTCGATTACGAATATGTTGATAATCCAAGTGCATTTGATCTCTATCAAATCTCTTGAGTATGGCCATACATTTCATCAACACTATTCATCGAGGTGCCCAAGAAAACATCTCTCTTCACGAGGGACAAATTCCATCTTGCCTTATCATTTTTCCCTACAAGAATCCAGTCGTGTCAACATAGCCCTTATTGCTATCCTATTAAAAGTAGTGTTAGACTACATCAAACGCAACGTTCATCATGTGGAAGACGATGATAATCTCAGGTACTAAGGATTCTAATGACACGACTATCATGAGATTTAATCATGACATATATGACCATTATCATAAATCTCATAAATGGATCAGTCCAGTACCTTGTTCTCTAACAAGTACCCATACGTGTAATGTGCATCTCCATGCATATAATCATCTCTACGATTATCCATTACCAACTTATATTAGTTATTCACAATAACTAGGGACACGGAATATTATAATAAACATGTAAAGCATATAATATTCAAGATAAACATTCTCTATTATAAATGGTAAAGACGATTACATAACAGTATTAGTTATGAGTCAAAATAACTATACGCGTAGGGCATAACACCAACAGCGTCATCATGCAGGTAAACACAACAAAGATATGTCAATAAACTCCGTGCCATCGTGCGATGCAAGAATAGCAATAATAAATGTTACAAAAAAAAAAGGGAACGACACATTTCATTCAAATTTTATTTCAAAAGCCCGTCCTGAAAAATGACACATTTTACTCCATTTCATTTCAAAATGCCCGTCCCAAAAATGGGACTTTCATTAAAAAATTTATTTCAAAAGACCGTCCCGAAAACGGCACGTTTTACTCCATTTCATTTAAAAAAGTCTGTCCCAGAAATGGCACATATCATTCAAATTTTATTTCAAAAGCCTATCCCGAAAATAACATGTTTTACTCCATTTCATTTCAAAATTCCCGTCCCAAAAACGGCACATTCCATTCAAAAAAATAATTCAAAAGCCCGTCCCAAAAATGGCACATTAAATTTCAAAAGGCCGTCCCAAAAACGGAACATTTCATTCCATTTTATTTTCGAAATACCATCCCAAGAAAGGCACGTTTTATTTCAAAACTCAATCCTATTTTTAATAACTTTTAACACACTTTAATTTCCAAAAATTACCACATTCAATCTTTTTCAAGCAAAATTCCATTCACTCATGCTTCATATTGCATACAAAAACATACCATATTAATCAATTCATCATAATATACAAGCACTTCAAGCATGCAACATCCCATTGCAAAATGTCACACTTTATTTTCGCAAATCATAGCTAGGCTTCATATTTTTCAATAAAAATCATATACCCATTACCCATACACATTCAATTCCAATGATACATCACCAATTTCACAAAATAATCATAGAAAGAACAAAAACCCCAAATTGGCAAAATTAAACTCTAGTTCTAACATGCCATCTTTCAAAACCAAAATCAAAGCAAAATCTAGTCTCTTACCACCATTTTTCCTTCCCCTTCGAGTTGTTTTTATGCATATCCAGGTACAACTCGACCAGATTGATTGTACAAGGCTTGTAAGTAGAGAAGTTCCTTTGCAAGTCAAGCCTCCTCTCAAGGGCTTCTTGCCTTCGTTGGTGATGAACCCGCCTAATTCCCTCCACCATGGTGAAGATTTAACAAAGAAAGATGAAGTTTTGGCAAAACTTGGCTCAACAATGGCGATTTCTTCCCCTCTCTCTCTTCTCTCTCGGCCAAGAAAGCTCAAAAAATAGAGTTAATGCATTTTTTCCAGTTTGAACCTACTTAAATTCGTCTTCTTCCCTCTTAGATCCATACGGCCACCTTGTAAAATTGCATGGTGAATCCGTACGGACCACCTTGCGCACTTCAGGAAATTTACTTTCCTGTCCTTATTATCTTTACCCTTCGCTGTCTGAAGGTCATCCTATGCAAATTCATGCATTTTGATCCCCAAAATAACTTCACCCATCAACGTAAGCCCGAACCTTTTCTTCGGCCGTCATCGTAAGCCCGAACCTTTTTTTCGACCGTCATCGTAAGCCCGAACCTTTTCTTCCGCCGTCATCATAAGCCTGAACCTTTTTCTTCGACCGTCATCATAAGCCTGAATCTCTTCTCAACTGAGCAGCGAAGTATTCCTAACCAAGGGATCATGAATATCCCCCAAGGCCATCGAATCTCGTTAGGTTTTTGATTCCTAGACCAACGAGGTCAATCAACTTACGCCGAGACCCCTACAAATTATCCTCAACTAGGTTCAGGCACCTACAAACAGTCTCACCTAGGACAAATACCTCCGAATCATTCCCAACAGGTTGAGGCCCCTTCGAATTGTCCTCATACCCGAACTATGATTGGCTTGATTCCCACTCGAGATACTTATAAATCCTATCAAAGGGTCTAGCCGTCTGAACAACTCAGTCATTTATTTCTTCCTCTCGGCAAGCGATCCAGATCGGGATTCTTATTTTTATCAATGACCCCACTTCCTCCGTAAGTAACATCGCCGAGGGGCTTCTGTAAGTATCCCAATCCAGACCGCTCTCTATCCAATCACGCGGGAAGGACACCGAGGGTTCACTTATCCAAAATCATGAAGTCTCGAGACTTTTCGAGTATTAAATTGACCAAGCAAGGCAAGAAAGAATCTTTTATACATTAAAAAACTCAGAAGGACCTCGCGGGAATTAAAAAAGTCAAAGACATGCTGACTTCAAGAAGGATCCAAAATCTGAGGAATCGTCCACGTTGTGATCCGTATGGATCTCCTTGCAAAAGGCAAGGGTAATCCGTACGGACCATCTTGCATTTCCAGAGGCTATAAATACAACCCCTTGTTCCTGCATTTGGGACAAGTTTGAGATCAGCATTTGAGAGCATTATGGGAGATTATGCTAGAGTGAGGGCAAAATTTCTCTCCTTCTTATCACTTTCAAAAGAAAAACACTTTCTTAAACAAATCAAACCCTAGGAAGATATAAATAACCAATATTGGTGAGCTCTCCTTCCAAACCCTAATAATACCCTAGCCCTTTATTTCAAAGTCTTTAATCCATTTAAAAATTCTTGTTTTAAATCTATCATATAAAATGTAGTTCTTTACATTTTCTTGTCCATTGTAGATCCAAACTAACTAATGATCATATAAGGCTTTCCATGCACACCAATATGCTTAAAAATGGAAGTCTAATGGAGATGATAGTTTGTTATTATTTACATATCCATTTCAAGTATAGCTTTTTTATTTACTTCAAATATATTTATCTTTTAAATCAACTTTTGATCTATAACATTTTTGAAGTTACTATGATACAAGTAACCCTAATCTACAAGGATAAACTCATCACTTCTATTAAAGATGTGGTTCTATGGATTAAGATTACAATGTTGATGTAACCTCACATTTTTCTTTATCTTCTAAATGTAACAATGTTCAAGTTCATCTTTAAAATCTCTCATTTCCTCATTTTAAAAATTCAACCTCCATTGTTGTCCTCCAAGAAAAAGCTCAAAAATCACCATTGTTGTACTATTCTAGGGCTTGGAGATGACAACATTGGGATTGAATGCTTGACTTCTCCCATTTCATGTTTAAAATTCTCCATACTGTTTTCAGTTCTAACTTAAAAAACAGCAGAAACAGACTGATAAAACACACAAAACAGCTTGCTATACATACAAATCCATACAGGACCTCCTTGTAAAGGAGGACTAATACGTACGAATCACTTTGCAAGCTGTAAAATTTGTTAAGTTTTTCCAATTTCAAATTTATTTTAAAACTTTTCTGTCAAAATAAACTATTTTCTAAACTGCACAGCTTTTTTTTCTTGTTAAAAAACAATTTATCTTAAGCATACACACACACAAAATTTTCAAAATGATAGAAAGACTCATAGATATGAGGCGTTTTGGGTGAGCACTAATTTTCTTTTCCCGAGGCGTAACATGACCTACAAACTAAAAATCTTACATTAAATAAGCCTTTTTTAAATGTTTTGGGCTCACAAAATGGCATGACGACTCTCTTTTAAAGAAATTCATCCGTCTAAATTTTTAAACCGTTTGAAACATCCCATGTGCTGGAGTATCGGATCTGGTAATTTCACTAGTAAGCAATGAACACAATATTATCATTGGGATAATTTTTATTTTTATTGAAAAAATAAACATGCTCTACATTACTATACATACATCGGAAAAAAGGTAAACGTGCAACTAAGTTACATGCATATATTAGAAAAAAGGAAATATGAAATTTAAACTAATACATACATAAAAGGAAGACATGAAAAACTAATTATTATTCAACTACATGAAGAAAACGCAACTAAAAAGCGGATAAAATCCTCCTCCACACTTGAAATGAACATTGTACTCAATGTTTTAAGTACAAAGCAAAAATCAAAATAAGGACGGGGTAGGGGAAAGAGAAAACTCACAATGGTGGTGAAAAGTTCTCCCAATGCCTCATTCCATAGCCGTAGATATGACCAACCCTTCATTGAACGTGTTGTATACAACCCTCAATGTTATATTGGAATTGGTTGAAATCCTCCAAAAGATCATTGATTGAGCTCCAATTTGACCCAAATTTGAAATTTTGAAATTGGGGAGGAACTAGGGTTTCGTTTTTTTATGAAATTTGAGTGGATTTTTGGGGTTTTGAGGGTGGATAATGTGTGTAGATGATGGAATAATGGAGGGAAAGGGATTATTTGGTGAAGGATGATTTGGGTTGAATTTGGAGTTGGGGTTAGGGTTCCTAATTTTCAGATGTGGGAGATTAAAGGTTGTTTTTTGAAGTTTTAATGGTGGAAATGGTGTTTGGAGGGTGGGAATAAGGTGAGGGAGGTGTTGTTCACCGGAAAAAATGGTGGTTTGTGGTGGAATTTGGTGAGTTTGGTGGTGAGGAGTCGAATAGGATTTTTTCGAGAGAGAGGAGAGTTATGAGGAAGATGAAGTAAAATGGGGATAATCCTAAAAAATCCCAATTTTTTTACCAAACCAGTGCATCTTCCATACCGTCTTGCTCGGCCGAGCACTGTCATTGACTTGGCCGAGCACTGGTTCACCAGATTGATTCCCATTCAGAATTCGTCTGCTCGACCGAGTGTTGTGAGGTGCTCGGCCGAGCACTACCTGTTCAACTTTTTTTTTTCAAATAAACCTACAAAACAAAAGTAAGAAAGATAAAACTACTAATAAAAATAACAATTAAAATTAAATAATCCATCGCTTTACCATACCGACGATGCTTGTTTATTGTTAGTAGCTCGACCTCTCTGTTTCAATTGAAATGGGCGATAAATGGTATTGTGATGGTCTGTTGTCCTTAACAACTCGCCATTTCATGCTCCTTGGTGTTATTGAGTCTCTATGGTCGATGCATATTCGCCATCCCGGTGTGCTTTTCTTTTTAGTTACCCTACCCTTTGATTTTTTAACATTAATATGTTGCTTAGGGTGCAAACTTTTTATATCACTATGATATAAGGGATTTTATTTGTTGTCATTAAGTCATTGGATTATGATTCTTCACCCTTTTTTGCTATCATTTTTAAGGGTGTCAACTTCTTGGCAGGGGTTCTCGAGATTTAAGTTTTGTACATTAAATTCAACCTTCTCATTTCCAACATTTAAAGAAAGAGTACCATTCTTCACATCTATTATCGCCCCATCGGTGGCAAAAAAGGTCTTCTTAAAATGACTGGCATTTGGTGGTCTTCATTTATCTTGAGAACAACAAAGTCGACAGGGATGATCAGGTTCCCTATTCGACATGGCATGTTCTCCATCATACCTGTTGGGTATTGTATGGAGCGGTCTACTGACTGGAGAGAAATGGTGGTGGATTTAAGTTTCCCCACATCGAATTTCACGCTTACCGATAATGGTATTAGGCTAACACTAGCTAATAGATCAAGCATTGCATTATTTATGTTACACCTACCAATGCTAAAAGGTATTGAAAAAGTGCCGGGATATTCAAGTTTTAGGGGAAGTTGTTTTTGCAAAATGACACTAACATCTTGCGCTAAAGTCACATTTTCAATTTTTTCTAAATTCCTACTACTTGTAAGTAATTCTTTTAAAGATCTTGCATAAGAGGGCATTTGTTGCACATTATCAGAAAATGGAATGTTAACATTTATTGAATATAAAACATTTATAAATTCGGCATATTGTTTATTTACTTTTCTTTCGGTCAACCTTTGGGGGTATGATATTGATGGGTCAAAGTTTCTACCGAGCATAAGGGATTCCGTCCCCTTCTTAATCTCTTCGTTAGTCTCAACCATCGGTGGGGTTGGACTAACATTAGTGATTATTGCATTAACATGCTCATTGGGCCTTTGTGGTTGACCGGGAAGACTCCCTTGAGATCTATGTGAAATGTTGGCCTGTTGAGATTATTGATTTTCAAGCATTTTGTTGTGAGCGGCTAAATTATAAAACCTAGCATTTAATTGCTTGAAACATTCCCTAAACTCATTGTTGGTCTTTTCTTGTGCATTTTTAGTATCAACAATAAATTCTGTTAGAAGATCCAACTTTGATTTAGGGGGAGAATTAGCATTGAAATTATTTTGTTTGAATCCCGATGGTTGTGTAGAGGGTTGCAGGTTTAAAACATTGCTACTCTTATAGGAAAAGTTGGGGTAATTTCTCCATTCGGGATTGTATGTGTTTGAATACATACCACCCTGTTGCCCATAAAAGTTAATGAAATTGTCTTGCTCACTAGAGGTAGTGTCAAGCAAATCACAACCTTCAATACTATGTGGGTTTGACACACATAGTTTACATATAACATTAACGTTGGCCACGGGATTTACATTCAAGTTTTCAAACTTCTTTAAAAGCATGTCAACTTTAGAAAACAAAAGAGTAACGGCATCAACGTTATACTTACATGGGGTCCCTTGCGGTTGCTCCCTCTCATTGGACCATTGATAATTGTTCAGGGCGATGTTTTCGATCAAATCGGATGCCTCATATACCACCTTGTTCATCAATGCTCCTCCTGTGGCGGCATCAATAATCTCCCTTGTTTTGAATGTGATACCATTGTAAAATGTGTATACTAACAATCACTTCTCGAGGCCATGATGGGGACACATCCTTAGGAGTTCCTTGTACCGTTCTCAAGCGTCATAGAGTGTCTCGCTTCCCATTTGACTGAAATTTGTGATTTTGGTAAGAATTTGGGTGGTCTTGCTAGAAGGGAAGAAACGCCCAAGAAAGGTCTCTTGAACTTGGTCCCATGTTGTTAAGGAATTTTGGAGAATCGAGTTTAACCACTGTTTCCCCTTATCCTTCAAAGAGAAAGTAAATAGGCGTAACATTATATCATCCGGTGTAACACCGACAATGCGGGTGGTATCATAATACTCTAAGAAAGTTTGCACATGAAGGTGAGGATCTTTAAACGCCGAATCGATGAATTGATTATTCATAACCATGTGTAATAGTTGCGGCTTTATCTCAAAGTTGACCGAATCAGCATTCAGTACAACAATTGGTGATCTAGTTTCCGGGGTACTTGATTGGATTGACAAAGTTACATAGGATTCTAGGTAGTGGTGTTTCAGGTTCTCGTTCCGTTATCTTTCAGTCTAATACGTCCTTTAGTCTTGTTAGTCTTGCACGAAATGTTCTTTTAGGCTCCGGATCGAATTATTCAAAAAAGGTCCGGGTTCTTTTCATAAACTCCAAGTATACCTAAAAATTATTCAAAAACAACAAATATTCGAAAGAGATGTTAAACAAAAATAACAACAAAAAATATAATCAATGCAAATATCAAAAAGTAATCAGTTGTCCCCGGCAACGGCGCCAGGCTTAGATCTGCTCGGTCGAGTCATTAGGCCACCTGTTGCTTTGGTCTGATATTTCAAATTTTCTTTTTACAAGTGTTTTTCTTTGCCCCCTTTTGATCCTTCTAATGCACAAGCTTTATTACATGGTGTTTTTACTTCAACAATGTACCTAAATCCTGTTCAATTATAACAACATACCATCAATTATAAAATTCACAAAACAAATATAAATATAAGATAAATTAAACAAAAATATTTTAAAATTAAATTACATAAAGTAAATATTTATCATAGTGTTTATAAAATAGATACTTATCAAAATGGAAGAAAGAAAAAGAAATGCATAAAAGGTAATTGACCTAAAGAAATAGAAACAACAAAGAAAAATAAGCAACCTTGTCGGTCTTCACTAATTTTCCTCTCTCAGTTACAAAAACCCAACCACCAAACTCTCATCCCTCTCTTAAAAAATGGCGGTCTACTGCCTCTCTCCTTCCTCCGTTCTTTAATTTTCGATCTTCAATCTTCTCGTTCTTTCTTCTTCATACTTTTCTTTCTTGATTCACTAATTTGTGAAATCTCTAATTTTTCATTTATTAATTATCTTAATAAATATAAAATTAAAGATTCTACCTTGTCGGTCTTCGCTAATTAGACTTTCGCAATCTGCAGTTGTTCAATGTTGCCATGATTGAAAAGTTTGGTTGGCGATTTATGTCCAAAACAAATGCCTTTATTTATCGAGTATTTAGCGTCAAATCTTTTTTAAGAGTGAATTATGTTAATGCTAATGTAGAAAAGTGTCCGAGTTATATTTGAATAAATAGACATTTGTTCTTCTCATCTCATGTCAATGTAAATACCGGAACGGAAGTAACATGGATGTGCTGTTGATATGATGCATTCCTAGTTAACTTTTCTCTCAATCATCATTAAAGTGCCAACCTTTGAGTCTCAGGTTTACCTCAGCAATGCCATTATTAGTTTTGTGACTTTAGATGTCACACCTAACGTAATTTCCAAGTCTGAATTCTTGTTTTTTAAGCTAACTTTCATAATCTACTACAACTGATTCTGAAGTATACTCCCTCCGTTTCACGTGAATGTGGACTAATTTTTTGGGTGTGAAAATTAAGAAAAAGTGATGTAAAAAAAAGAAAAAGTTAAATGTTGTGAGTATGAAAAATTAAATAGAAGAGAGAATGAGTGAGAGGAATAGTGAGGAGAGAGAATGTTGTGAGTATAAAAGTGAAGTAAGAGAGAGAATGAGTGGGTGGAATAGTGAATATTCTTTGCCATTTTGAAAAGTTTGCATTCACGTGGAACGGACCAAAATAGAAATAAGTATGCATTCACGGGGGACGGAGGGAGTATATGATTAAGCTTAAGTTCTTGTCTGCTTTTAAAAGCCATGGAAATCATACTTTTTTTTTTTTTTTTAAAGGAGCCGGTGCATGTAATAGAACAGTAAATTGGCATGGAAATCATACTAGCTGACTTGAAATTGCAATTTATGTTTCTTACAATATTGGGTTCTTGATTCAGGTCTTTATATTTTTTTGCAATTTATGTTCAACTTAAAAATAAAATAAAAATTGTCTTAATTATATAGATACAGTAATGAAGCTAGAATTTTCTACAGAGAAAGGATAAAAATTGAATAATTTTACTATTTAAACACCGCTACATAGTAAAGGAGCAAATATATTTGTTTCTTGCAAAAATTTTACAGAAAAATGCATTTTTCATTAATGTTAGAAATAATGTGTTTTGTTTTCCCTGCTATTGTCAGAGTTAGTGTATCAAAGTGGCAGTGTAAAGAATGTCAGTGCATGTATTATTAAGTGTCAGTGTAAAAAATTGCAAGTGTTATTGTAACAAAGTGTTAGTATAAAGAGCGTCAGTGAATGTATTTTTAAGCGTAAGTGTAAAAAACTTTGACAAATTAACTGCAACATCTATTTTATTTTAAGACAAAGATAATATAATATCTAATTATAAATTAATGGGAAAGACTATTTTTACTGCATATGCTATAAATTAACTTATATAAAGATTCAGTTTATTCAACCCTCTCCTTGCTTTCTATCTTGAAACATCGTTAAAAAAAAAAATTGATTACGTAAATAACATAAGATTATTTTTGGATTGAAAAATATTTTCTTTGCGGTTTTATGATAGTTGTGTCAAAATTTAAGTAGTAAAAAAAAAAGCACCATAAGAGAAAAAAATGAA
The DNA here is from genome assembly GCA_022495995.1 of Adenophora triphylla var. japonica. Lineage (NCBI taxonomy): Eukaryota > Viridiplantae > Streptophyta > Magnoliopsida > Asterales > Campanulaceae > Adenophora > Adenophora triphylla. Next base: position 223,540 of record JAFEMH010003455.1, on the reverse strand, counting down.
AAAGTAAAAGAAACAGGAACAGGATCTAAAAATATGTATAACTAGGGTAACATTTGCATAACTTAGTCAGCGGTTCAATATCCCGACCGGATCGACTAGAATTGAGATCAGGTTTATCTGACCATATCTCATTGTAAACTTTGAGACTGATACATATATATGTTTCGCGATTTATCAAGTAACATGATATACTAACTGTTTTTTGCCCAAAATCGCTTAGACAACCCTTTATTGTAGAGCATGCACTTTGTCCTAGCCAACAATGTCTGAATCATGCGCTCTGCTACATTATTTTGCTGTTATCTACCCATGATAGTGAGATGTCTAGAAATTCATACTTGCTTACAGAACTCATCGAATTCAGCACTATAGAACTCCAATCCATTATCTGTCCGTAGTCGATTGATCTTCTTCCTTGTCTGATTTTCCACTAATGTCTTCTAATATCTGAAATTGGTGAGAGTCTCACTCTTATGCTTCATAATAATTACCCAAGCATTACTCGATTAGTCATCAATCATGTACAAGAAATACCTGTTATTCCTCAACTATTCTTGACGTGAAGGTCCCCAGTAATCTGAGTGAATGTAATACAGAATACCATTCGTTCTTTTAACCGCCTTAGGAAAATTGCTTTGGTGTATCTTCCCAAGTATACAATGCTCGCATAACTTAAGGTCCTTGACCTTATTGCTATACAGAATAACATGGTTAGCCAATATCTTCATCCCTCTAATGCTCATATGCCCAAGCCTAATATGCCACAGCTTTGTCATATCCTTTTTTACCACTTCAATGCAACCAATACTGACCCAGAAAGAGTCCTTACTTTGAGGAAATACAGGGAGCCCCGTTTAATGCCTCTCAGAATCACTTCAGAACCTTTGCATACATAAACTACTACACTTTTACCTTTGAAACTATACCCTTTGTTGTCGAGGTGACTAAAAGTTATCAGGTTATTCGCCATCTGTGGAACAACTTCTGATTTGCCCTTTTAATCATAACGATTCATGATTGCAGCAGCCAATGGAGCGCACAATCCCTTGTCTATCAACAAGGCTTTCATCTTGATTTGCCCAATAGAAAAACTATTCTTACCATTAAACTTGTCAACCGGTGATTCAATTAGTGATCTCATCTTCTTCTGCAGTGAAACAACCCTAGACATTCCTCATCCTGACCGGCTCTGATACCAGTTTGTTAGAATAGAGTGTATATAGAAGATAGAAAACAAGCAACAATCACACAACACAATAATATACGTGGTTCACCAAATTGGCTACGTACACGGGTAGAGGGATTATCTTATAGAAATCAACCGATTACAATCTCTAATCTAATGCACAAATTTTTGATAAAAAATTCACAACTTTTGCAAACCCTAGATATAAAGAAACAGATGAGGAAAAGGGCCTACAAATATAAATATGGTTGGGGGTAATCTCTATATACTCTACTCCTAATCCTGTAAGGTTTTCAACCCTAAACCAATTTCTGCAGCTGATAGGCATTTTCCGTATTAGGGGCGCGATCGCCCCGTTTCCCAATTTAGCACCTGCACGATCGCTCCCTTACTAGGCGTGATCGCCCCCTTTTGACATAAATTTGGCGCGGTCACGCACCTTACACCTCGCGATCGCTCTTTAGTTGGCATGTAAGGAATTTCGAATTTTGCTATTTTTTTCCACAATTTAGGCGTTCACAATTTAGATGGCACCAAATATAACATGAATTTTATTTTTCTTTTCTGAATCTCAGATAAAATATTATTACATCATGAATCACCAAAGGGATTAATCTTGGATCTGATCCGTTAAATACAAATGGTGTACTGTAATACATACCAAGAACAAATGGCCCACGTTTTAGGCACCATCGAGGTAGGTGCATGCGGCAAAGGTCGTGCTTGACAGTGGGGAGTCACCATTGTTGTAAATCTCATTCTCTACCAATGCGTATAGATCAATTCGTACCATTTTGATCAAATATTTACCCTCCCGTTTTATTCAACGGTATATGAATCGTACTGTGCCGATCCGTACCTCCCTAAATCGGACTGTACCGATCCGAAAACAAAAATATTTTTTAAAATTTAAAAGATTCTTTTAAAAAATATATTTTACAAATTTTGACTATAATCATAATTTTTTTTTTATTAAATTGATATAAAAGATGTTTTTATTGAATTATAAAAAAATATGTTAAATAACTGATAAATGTGTCAATATGTCATAAATAATTAAAAATAAAATAGAAAATGTGGTAAATATAGTATTGTACACTGGTATATTTAGGGCTCGTCTGGTTCACAGTTTTATAAACGGAGAGTTTTTAAAACAGAGCTTATTTCTGGACGCTATAATTTTGAGCGGCCAAAATGTCCCCAACTTTTTAAAATTCAACATTCTAAAACTTTTGACTAACACGCTTAATAAAAAAAAAAGCTGAGTTTTTTTATCTCCATTTAACAAAAACGCTCGACAAGACAGGCCCTAGATACCGATTCACACTATTCCAATGAACAATCGATGGGCGCTTGCTGGGACTGACAACTATGGGAGTCACACGGCGGTGCGGTACTGCTTAATTACAAGCCTAAAATTACGCGCTACAATTACCCTCTCTCTCTCCTCTTCAACGTCAACGAATACCATTCCTTCAGTCTCAGTTTTCCACACACCGCACATGCGCGTTTTTGCTGCTTGTTTAAATGATTTTGTAACTAATTTTCGTTTGACTTTATTACCCCTTTCCGCTCATCCTCCATTTGTTTCTTTCTACACGCGTTCACCCTTCTCCATCAACGGTCAATAGCAAATGTGCAATTACCCCCATTACAAATAGGGGGAAATTGCAAAATGCTACCCCAAGTTTCTTAGGATTTTCAACTTAAATACCAATTTATCAATTTCAACCATTAGTAGATACTTTGTGGTAAACTGAAGCATTTGTGGGGATGAATGAAAATTTTTTAAATTATAGGGGTGGATAATATAATTTTCAAAGAAAGTTGTTAAGTTTTTAGTCCAGTTCGTTAACTTTTGTCTTAACTTTTTTAATGCCCGTCCATAAATACCCTTGTTTGCCAAAACGTATACTCCCTCCGTCCATTTACATGCTTCACAGTTACTGTTTACACGATTATTAAGGAGAGAGTATTATATTAAAAGTGTTGTGAGTGTGAATGAAAATAAAATAGGAGAGAGAATGAGTGGAGTGAATAGTAAATTATAATAGTGTTGTGAGTATTAAAATAATGTAGGAAAGAGAATGAGTGGGGTAGGGTTAATATTTTAATAATATAAAATTTTCATTTTAGGTAAAAAATAAAGTGTGAAGTAAGTATGTGGACGCTCAAAATAGAAAGTGTGAAGTAAGTAAATGGACGGAGAGAGTATATACTCAATGATTGAAATTATCAAAATTGATGGCAGTATTCACATTGCCTGAAACTTAGGGGTAGCACTTAAAAATACTGATTTGTCCTTGGTGAACTTCAGAGGGGTAGATCTTGGAACTCGGACGAGTATATAACCAGGTGACCCGCTATCTTTGTTTTCATATAGTTGCAGCAAAAAACTCACAGATCTCTCTGTTTCTTCCATTCTCTCATCTCCTGTCCTGTTCAACCGAAGTAACGATCTCTGAGGTATTACCTAATTTTAATTTCCCCAATTCGTTTTCTGTGGAAGTTAATGCTGAATTCTTTTTGTTTGATTCGGTTTTATTATGATCTTAATGTTTATATAACGCATGATCCGAGCTGAAAACGTATAATCTCACGTTATTCAATGTGAAGATTTATAGATCTCTTGTGTTTGCTCGTCATTGTTGCCATTTTGTAGATCCGTAGGCTTATGTGTTCAGATCATGTGTTCGATTTGGGATTCCGTTAGGTTACTGGAAATGAGCTGAATTGTATGGTTTCGGTCTTAATTTGTCATAATAGAGTTAACATGTTGTGTAATTTGAGTGACGAATGGCAGATCCGTTTTATTGTGTTGATTGTATTTGGAAATTTTCATTTGTGATTTCATTTGAATGCTAAAATTATCGTAAAACTTTTTACGTATGACTCTGTACATGCAAATGGCATTAGATCTGAATGCGTTCGTAAGGGATTTCTTTGCTCGAATTATTTCCCAGATGTTAATTGAGAGTATCGCAGATCAATTGTTTAGATTTCCTATTTTAGCTGATGTATCTCAATGTTTCCTTTTTGCTGTTGGTTGCATTTGTGAAAAGAGTAGTTTTAGCCTTTAGGTGAAATTATTCAGTGGTTCTAGATCACCATTTGAGGTGTCCTCAACCAATAGGATGATACATAAATGATGATTTAAATGCCTTCTTTAGAGATTACAGAAAGAAGATTCAAATTTCACTGGTTCAAAGTCTGAAAAAATTGTTTTTGTCATCAGTTTCTTGAAAATTTTATTGGTTTCGAACAGAACCATATGATATTTTCTCATAGTTTTGCATGTGCACTGTCCATATGACAATTCATGTTTAACCGACCCCAAATCATTTTTGGACTAAGGCTTTGTTGTTGTTGTCTTGCCTGTCCACGCATTTGTAGTTAGTGGTTGAATTTTTGCTCCCATTCTTTAACCTTAGGTGAGTGAATATTCTGTTATAGTCTTGTAGGCTTATAGGTGTTGTGTCCATGTCGGGGTAGGGTAAAATGGGTGAGGTTGCCTTATTTAGTCTCTTGGATGCAGATCTTATAGAACATTCGGCAGACATATGTCATCATCATTCTTTAAATGGTGACAAACGATTTGTAAACATTCGGAGATCATGTGACTTGTATGTAATTTTTGTTTGATAGCCTAAAAATATATTTCACTCCTGCAAAACGTGGTTGCAAAGATCTACAAATGGTCTTTTTTATATATACATAAATATTTTCCCCTGTTTTGCTGATATATGATTATTTTCTATTCAGAAGTCAAGTCTTCACGTACAGAGGCAAAATGGTGAAGATTTGCTGCATTGGAGCTGGCTATGTTGGGGGCCCCACCATGGCTGTGATAGCACTCAAGTGCCCCAAGATTGAAGTGGTGGTTGTTGATATTTCTAAGCCTCGTATTGATGCTTGGAATAGTGACACGCTCCCCATTTATGAACCAGGCCTTGATGATGTCGTGAAGCAGTGCCGTGGAAAGAACTTGTTCTTTAGCACAGACGTAGAGAAACATGTTTGTGAGGCCGATATAGTCTTTGTCTCCGTCAATACCCCAACCAAGACTCGCGGGCTTGGAGCAGGCAAAGCTGCTGATCTGACATACTGGGAGAGTGCTGCTCGTATGATTGCCGATGTGTCAAAATCCCACAAAATAGTTGTTGAGAAATCAACTGTCCCTGTGAAAACAGCCGAGGCAATCGAGAAAATTCTGACCCACAACAGCAAAGGAATTAAGTTCCAGATCCTCTCTAACCCAGAATTCCTTGCTGAGGGAACTGCAATTGAAGATCTTTTTAAACCCGACCGGGTCCTCATTGGAGGCCGGGAAACCCCAGAAGGCCAGGCAGCAGTTAAAGCATTGAAGGATGTCTATGCCCACTGGGTCCCTGAAGAAAATATCATCACTACCAACTTGTGGTCTGCAGAGCTCTCAAAGCTTGCTGCAAATGCCTTCCTGGCCCAAAGAATCTCATCCGTTAATGCCATGTCAGCTCTCTGTGAGGCTACCGGAGCAGATGTTAGCCAAGTGGCATACGCAGTTGGCAAGGATACAAGAATCGGTCCAAAGTTCTTGAACGCTAGCGTTGGCTTCGGTGGGTCCTGCTTCCAGAAGGATATTCTCAACTTGGTTTACATCTGCGAGTGCAATGGCCTTCCCGAAGTAGCAGAATACTGGAAACAAGTCATCAAGATCAACGACTACCAGAAGTCCCGTTTCGTAAACCGTGTTGTTGCCTCAATGTTTAACACGGTGTCCGGCAAGAAAGTTGCCATCTTAGGATTTGCCTTCAAGAAAGATACAGGTGATACCCGAGAAACACCTGCCATTGATGTTTGCAAAGGTTTGTTGGGAGACAAAGCCCTTGTCAGCATTTACGATCCACAAGTCACTGAGGACCAGATCCAGAGGGACTTGTCAATGAACAAGTTTGACTGGGACCATCCACTTCATCTCCAGCCAATGAGCCCCACCACCGTGAAGAAAGTGAGCTGTGTGTGGGATGCTTATGAGGCAACTAAGGATGCCCATGCTGTTTGCATTCTTACTGAGTGGGACGAGTTCAAGAATCTTGATTACCAGAAAGTATATGACAGTATGCAGAAACCGGCTTTTATCTTTGATGGAAGGAATGTTACGAATGCTGATAAGCTGAGGGAGATTGGTTTCATTGTCTACTCCATTGGTAAGCCTCTTGATGCATGGCTCAAGGACATGCCTGCTGTAGCCTAAAGCAATGTTTTGATCGAGTAGTTTGTGGTGGTGGAACCAGAGAGCATTAGCTATGCTGGTCCATTTCCTTAATATTTTTCTTTCCCTAAAGTAAAAAAGGATAATTGATTTTGCCTATCTGGTTAAGAAGCTTTATGTTTTTCGCTTACATTGTTTTTATGATATTACTTTCTTCCATTACTCGTTCTTTTCACTATTTATCTTGCTTGACGAAGATGAGGTTGACTTATATGTAATGGTATGGAGATGATGCCTCAAAAGGCAAAATTTGATGGCATGTTGTGCTACTTTAGCAGTAGGTATGGGTGCATGTGCATACATTCTGACAATAAGTGTGTGTGGTGTTCTACCCAGAATTTGCTATAAATTGAATTAGAAAAGCAATTCTCTCTCAAAGAATATTCTAATGTGCAGTGCAGTGCAGGTAGGACAAGTTTAGCACTGCCTATCCCAAATTCGTAGCTCAGAATTGAATTGTCAAACATAGCTTAAATCTTTGTCCTTTCCTGTCCTGTCAAGGACTAATAATTAAATGGGTACATAGAAATGACAACGGATTAGTAAGAATTGCGTTTGCAAAAACTTTTGCTTGTGCTATAAAGCCAAGTCACAACTTTTAGAAATCAGGTCGAAATTTAGGGTATCCATGTTTAATAAAACAAGTCAAAATATTATTTTAGTGTAAATTTTATCTAAAGTTAAGGGGATCAGAATTTATCTTTCTTTTTTTTTTTTTTTTTAAATATGAAGATTCTAAAATGGACAGTGGCTTCGAACCCACAAACGGTTGTAACCATAATCACTACACTTATCTCGTCGAGCAAATACTACAAAGTCGGACATCTAGCTATAATTATAATCTCGTTTTTCAAGTCTTTCAATCATACCCTACAGATATTAATCTGACCGAGATAGTATAAGTGGCAGAGAGATATTTGTGAGGGCAAAAATTATATTTTCGTAACTAAACTTTAGTTTTTATAAAAAAAAATGTTCTCAATGGACTATTATTTTTCAAAATGTTTTCACTAAACTTTTACAATTTTCAAAATGTGATCAACCCGTTAACAAATTCGCTAAATACCTAAAAAAAAAAATTAGACACGTGACTTAACGTGACTAATGTTCATTAAATTTTCAAACAATATATTAACATTATTGACATGTATGATGAAAGCTACAATTTAACACAAACTCTAGGGAGAAACGCGTTTCTCCATAAGTTATGGAGAAACGGGTCCCGACATGTCGCGCGACAATGAGCTAGATAGCCAGAAACCTATGAAAGTGATATCCAGAAACCTTCAAATGAATATCCAGAAACCTTCAAAATGTTTCTGGATATACATTTGAAGGTTTCTGATATCCGTAAACCTTCAATAGCAATTTCTGGATATGCCCTAACACATTTACGGATATGCACCTAGCTTTCGGATATGCACCTAACAGTTTCTGGATATACATTTCACATCCTTCTGGCTATCAAATACAAAGCTTCTGGATATCAACTGCAAAGCTTCTGGCTATCAAATGCAAAGCTTCTGGATATCCAGAAGCTTTTGGTCTTGGCCTTGGGTTTTTTTTTTCTGGTTATCAAATGTAAAGCTTCTGGCTATGAAAAACACGTTTCTCCATAGTTATGGAGAAACGCGTTTCTCAGCAGACGCACTCACAATTTAATTAATATAAAATCCTTAGCAGTAGCATATAGTTTATGAGAAATATTACAAATTAATTCCCCACAAAAATCATTTATCCTATATCGTATTTAACGAAATTATTTATGTGAGGTTATATGGCTAAATTTTGTTAGATTTTTAGCAAAATCATTGACACAGTGAGCACATTTTAAAAAATATGGAAGTTTAGTGAGATATTTTGAAAAAAGTGAAAATTTAGTGAGAATATTTTGAAAAAAAATAGTTCAGTGAGAATATTTTGAAAACAAAAACTATAATCCAGTGACTAAAAAATGATTTTTGCCATATTTGAGAATGCACATTCCCAGTTGATTGCATGGGGTTGATGGAAACTAAAGTGAGATCAATAGCAATTTTGTTTTGAATATTTATTTTGAAAGGAACCTTTATGCTGAAATGAATGTCAATGTTGATGAAATTAATTGAAAGATAGAGGATTGGGGACCTAGTAGAACTTCACAGAAGTCTGATTTGTGTGATCTCAGCCATCGATCCTTATCTCGATGGTCGACATTTGAGGGATTTTACTAACGGGTTTTAAATATTTAGCTCTGATCGTGGACTCTCTCATATGTTTACCTCACACTCACACGAAATCTTAACCCTAGATTTAACTGTAATGGGAGAACTCACTACATCATATAGCGATTTCACTCGTACATGAAACTCGCTAAATGGTGTAGCGAGTCTTATGAAATCAGACATATGCCAGCAGCGGGTTACAGACTCTAAAGAAAGGGGAAAAAAATAAGTGTAATTAAGGGAGAAGGGAGAAGGGAGAAGGGAGAAAAATAAAAAGTTTGTCATTGCCATCTTCATCAAATTCAAGCTTTTTATCATCTAATTTCGTCATTGTAAGTTTACATCCAAGTTTATCATTTTTCATTGTTGATGATTTTGCTTTGATTTGGGTATATGTTTTCTTTAAAATTAGATTTATTCAAAAATAGGGTAGTTGTACATGTTGAAAGTTTGGGGCTTTGAACTAAATTTCTGAGCTATTTTAAGCAATTTAAAATTAGGTTTTTGTTTTGATTTGAGTATTTGCTTTGATTTTGGTTTGAATATATTGAAATTATTAGGATTTTCTTGAATATTAATATTGTTATTGTACTCAATTGTTGTTATATTTTAACTCAATTTTTGGTATATTTGAACTCTATTGTGGTATATTTGAAATTTTGAGGTTTTAAACTCAATTTGTGAACTCAATTATTGATAAATTTGAACCCAATTTTGGAGAAATAGAAGTATTTGTTATTAATATTTCAAAGTCTCTATGTTTATATATCTATTTATTTGATATTGAAATGAGATTTATTTTGTTGAAACAGATAGATACCTTCATTGATACTGGGCTTATCGATAACTCTATTTTGACTGCATATTAGGGCCACAGAGCTCGTTTTATTTGAGGCGTACAGCAGGTTGCTAGTACGCTTTCATTTCTTCGTGGTGCCACATTGCCGGATATACTAGCGCCGAGTATATTGTCGAGATTAGACGAGAGTGGCTTTAGTGGGGTTCATTATATAGGTAGAATTCAGTACGATTATGGGTTGCTGGAGGCATTGATTGAGAGATGGCATTCGGAGACCCATTTGCTGACATCCCACCACTTCTACACTGGAGGGTGTTATGTCACGATCTTTTAGGGGCTGTCCCATCTCCCGGAGATATGGATGGGAGTATTCTAAAGCTAAGGTGGAATAGGAGCCGTTTCCACATTTCCATGACCTCGCTGATGATACTCCCGAGGAAATTGTTGATATGTACACACGGGCATATATCATGATAGCCTTGGGTTCTACGGTGATGCCTGATCGTACGAACAACAAGGTTAAGTTGTATTATCTCCCACTACTTCGAGAGATTTCGAGAGTCTGGATGTACAATTAGGGTAGTGATTCACTAGCTTTTCTATATCGAGAGCTGTAGTGCGACTAACCCTCTAACGAGCCAGTGCGGTGGATTTCTCAACATTTTACATGTATTGTTATCCCATTTTAATGTGCATTATGTTGTTGGTTTTAAGTTTGATTTCAAATTATCGGCATTATTTATATTATTTGATATTGATTTTATTGATATAGATTTGGGCTTGGGAGCGATTGCTATGTGTGCAACCTGGAATTCGAAGGCGAAATACTGATCCGGCACAAGAGCATATGCCACTGGGATGAAGGTATACATATATCATACGTTATTTTCTCGTCGTTATAGTTACTGTTTCTTATAATTATTCTTTTTATAAAATTTCACCGAATCATCATTGTATCTCAAGGAGGTTACTGCCCATAACTTATGAGGCTATCGTGATCAGCTGGCTAAGCTAACGAATGATCAGGTTGTGTGGCAGCCTTATAGAGATAGACAAGCTCCGGCCTACTGCTTTCAGAGACGGGCCGTATGGATGGCGCGGGTCCCTCTTATATGCTTTGAGAGGATAGAGTGGCATTTGACAAATCGTGTTCTGAGGCAGTTTGGCATGCTGCAGGGGGTCCCAGAACCTTGCAACACTCGAAGGGACATGCACAGAGTTGATAGGTGTGGAAACAATCTTGTGATTTGGAGTGACCTCCATCAACTATACATTGCACTTTGGGGACAACGGCGGAACTTACTGGCTGTGGGGGTCCCATGCTTTCACGTTATGCATTACACTGATCCATATATGATATGGTTTTGAAGAATAACGTGCATGTTTGTGCAGAACCCCCTTTATATAGAGGATGCTTAATACCGGTCGGTTGCCTCTTTCTTAGAGGGTATGGTAAGTATTTACATTTTTCATTATTTTTTCTATTTTTTTTTTTTAAAAAAACTTCAATTTATTAACTTATGTCTCGTTTTTATTTTTATTTTGCTAGAAAAACATGTGCAAAACCATCAACGTATGCATATCACCAATAAGGAGCAGCATCATATGTCGTGTCCGCAACAAGCTGAGATGCGGAGGTTGATTAGACGCATGCTCAATAACGTTAGGGAGCAGCAACGACTTGAGGCTGCAGCAACTCCAGCACCGGTAGATCGCGTACATGGGGTAGAACCTCGACAGCATCATGTTAGACGTTGTGCACAGCCATAACCACAACCACAAATAGACTTGCACGACGAGTCAGATGAGCACGAGCACGAGGTCTAACCAGATTCCGAGACTCAGTATGATGGACTATTTGATTATCCTTCACAATGGGGACCTATTCAGGTGGAGGAGGCAGAGGAGAGGATTAGATATGTCTCAAGCAATATCGATGATGCACATTTGACCACCACGTATCTTTCGATATAGTCTTAAGAATGCCATGATGACGGTCAGATATCAGGCATATTTCACGACTCTTTATAATATGTATGCAAATAAGATATAAGAACCAACGCCAGTTCGTCGAATCCTCTTTTTCAACAACAACAAATGCAAGAGGAAGTATATTGTCTTGGGCCTCAACACCCATGGAAATCAATATTACCCATTTATATCTACCATAAATGAATGTTACATCAATAGAAATGGCATGCCGAGAATGAGAGAAAGCATTAATGCAAGGCCCAAATGCCCAGAACACCCGTTGAAACATGTGTAATTCACCGATAGGAGGAGGAGGATGAGTATACTCAACAATTGTTCTGGAGTTGTATTTTTGGATGGCTGCTATGACAAGAGGTAACCTTATATAAGATTCCTCCCAATCTCCAAAAACCTCTGCAATGCCCTTCTGCTTTTCACACCATGCCTTGTTATAGATAATTTCCTATCCAAACATATAACTGATGTGTGCAATAATAACTCCAACCTTAACATCTGAATCAGCCTTAATAAGACTAACTACTTGTCGACCAATAAACTTCGCATCTAGGTTGGGGTGATCTCGAATTTCTCTATAATATAAGCAGCAATAAGAAGCCTTATACTTGGCCACTTCCCAATAGCCAAACTTCCTCCTACTCACACGAGCATAAAAATTGCATGGAAATTTTTTCAATAGATATTCAATTATCCATGTGTGAAGTGTGCTCTTTCTTACCCTGAACCGGCTATTAGTGCTAATATGGTACCTTTTTATATCAAATTGCACATCGTTCTTACCATAAAATCGTATCCATTTAGCAATTTCATTTTTCTCTGGATCCCAAAATGGAAAACTATGTTCATTATGGTAATCAATGAAGCATTCTTCTTGTCGAGTAGAACAACCAATATCACTGTAAAAAAGATAATCTGCTCTCTCATACCTTTGATTTCCCGACGCTTTATAATGAACCAAATGTGTTTCCACGTTATCATCAATCGGCTCATCATCACCCTATCTCAAATTGACATCAGAATCACTACTACCATCTTGATATTAATCATCAACGTCGTCTAGTATTGCATCTACATTAGTGTTAGGCCCAATTGGTAGGAAAACAGGCTAGAAGGGAGGGTGAATAGCCTGATTGGAATTCTTATGTAAAATCTTTATAAAATATCCAAGTAACTTATCACTAGCTTAACCGATGGTAACCAGTTACGTAGCGGGTTAAATATAACTTGTTTACTCACATAAGTAAAGATTCACTCACACAAGTAATCGGTTAAGTAAAGAGGTCTCACAAGAGTTAAAATATCATGCAAGTTGTATTCCAATAGAAAAGACAAATAAGTAGTTAAAGGAATCAAAGGGTTGTAACCGGTGATAGAGTTCAACCGGTTACAAGGACAAGTAATAATGAGCAAGCAAACAAACAAGGAGACACGGTTATTTGGAGAGGTTCAAGCAATTATATTAGAAAAGCTTTAAGCTTTAGAGATTATAAGAGTCAAATCCAATTAGATTTCAATCAAGAAAATAACAAACAAAGGTCAAAGTTAAAATTTCCAATTCCATGGGAGAAATCAACACCCAAGAAGTAAACAGGGACAAATTAGGAACAAACCAAAATTAAGCTCAAGAAACTTGATTAAGAATGCAAGGATGAACAAGATAGCAATTAATTTAATAAAAACATCAATGGCATAGCATATTTAATTAAACTACATCATACCCATGAAATAAAGAAAATTAGTTACTCATAATCATGAAGAAAAGCAAGAGTTTAATTGAAAATAACTTTAAAGAGCTTATCTTCATGGATGAAGAAAAAGCCCCAATATTTCTCTCTCTATACTCTTGCCTCCCTATTGTCTAATGGAAATAAGCATAACCCTAAAAATTATAACATTTACTATTTATACTAAATGGGCTAAGGCTCAAAATTTGATGAAGTTTTGGCCAATTATACAATTAAGGCCCAAAAATACAAAGGAGAGGTCCAACGATTGTCATTAATTTCTTAAAAGGACACTGAGAATTGCCTTGGGAGCGTGGTGGAGCGGTTGGGGCTCGTGGACTAGGGCGACCGCACAAGTGGCTTGAGCGGCCACACAAGTGCTTCGGCCTTTCTTGAGTGGTCGCCGTTGTCTTGGGTGGCCGCCGTAAGCCTTGCTCTCTTCACTAATCCCTTATAAACCCTTGCCATGGAAATTCCCAACATGCCCTTGCAGCTCCAAAATACCTCTAAAGCCCCCATAGTCTGTTCCACTCCAGATTTCCATCTTTCTCCTCTTTAATCACTAAATTTCATCCCTTTTTAACCTGATCTAAAACAATACTAACAAAGCAATTAAACTATCATTTTACTCGAGAATTTTTGCAACAAATAAATTTTAGAACGTATAACTTGGATATGCAAACATATCCATCAATGCTCTGATGAAGGTATTTATAGTGTCTTCAAATGGAGTTGTTGTCTTTGAAGGGGTTGAAGGGTTGACTTGGTCTGACAAGCATTTAATGAGACTATCTTCTGCATTAAATGCCTGAGATTTGAAGGACAACCATGCTTGAATTTTCTACTAGATAAAGAGGTTGGTGTGAGTAATGGTAACTGAACATTCTTCAAAGAAGTTACTGACAAGGCGGCATCAATGTCTTCATAGCAAACTGTTCTACCAACTTTAGCTAAGTTGTAAGCTGAGTAGGTGAGAACATTTAATGCTTCAACTGATGGAAAGCTTGTTGAGGAAGCTTGGCTGGAAGCAGCAACTGATGAAGGAGTATAACCGGTTTACTGACTCAGCCGGTTGAGGGGTTGGTCGGTTAAGATTATGGCCAGTTGAGGTGTCAACCGGTTGAGGTCTTGACAAGTTGAACATGTAACACCAGTATCATCTTGGAAAATCTTCTAGGTCTTCAAGTCTTCATTCTTTGAGAAAATACAATTATAAAAATACTAGCACAAGCACTAAAGGGATCCTATGGTACACAGAAAAAATATAATTAGTCTAGTTACAATTAGGGGGCCTCAATAATGCTTATTATGATTGGGATCAAGCAATTCTAAAGCTATACATATATTTGACTAACAATCTCCTCCTAATTGCTTAAGTCCAATCATCCTAGGTATACATCTATCTTAACTTAGTAAAAGAATGATCAAGAGTTTATCTTTTAATTTTGTCATTCCCTAAGTCAAGTGACAACTTGATGTAACCTAAGAAAAGCTTACAAAATGAAAGCTTACAAAAATAAAACATAAAGTAAAGAAATTTGGGTGAATGAGATAACCTGCAAATTGGAAAAGTTTGTAGCAGTTAAGTCATTCAAAAATGTATAAAGGAATTCAAGAGAGCAAAACATTGAAATGAAAAAGTTTGAGGGTTAAGAAATTCTCATTGATAAAAGGGTTGCAACCGGTTGGAAAGAAAGCACATATATATCGTCGGTTACAATCTAACTATCAGTAGCATCAGGAGCATGATCGGTTGAGGGGTCCTTATCCTTTGAAGTTGAAGTTGGTGTAGCCGATTGTAAGTACCCAAATCTGGCTCATGCCTTCCGGTTAATTTTCCCGGCAATTCCGGTAATTTTTCCGGTAATTCCTCGGACTTTCCTACAGTTTCGGAATAATTTCAGAAATGTTCCAAGCCTTTTAAGGGCTGAAGGGAATGCTTGGTAATTAAGAAACACGTTTTTCTTAATTCCAAAACCCTTCTAGAAGACTGCCACCTTGCATGTTTCTAGAAGGGACTGGAATTGGCTACTTATGTCGTGCGACATAATAGGCCATGAAAAACTTCTAGAAGCTTGCCACCTTGCATGTTTCTAGAAGAATCCAGAAGTGGCTACTTATGTCGTGCGACATAACCAGCCAGGGAGAGTTCTAGAAGGTTGCCACCTTGCATGTTTCTAGAAGGAAAGCAGTTATGGCTTGTTATGTCGTGCGACATAACAAGCCCATGCAGGCAGCCTATAAATAGAGGCCTTCACCTCTCATTTTAGACACACCTCTTCCACCCCTCAGTCCCCCTCTATAGGGAATACGCCCAGAAGCCTCCTCCCTCTTCATATACCCCCAAAATATCCACTAATCCTCCCAAATCAATCCCACACACACTTCCCACACACACACTTCATACACACACACACCAAGAACCAAGGATTCTCAAGAAACAACGGCTCAATCCCATCCCCAGAAGCTGTTGTTTTGAAGGCCCCTATATCTAACTTGATATAGAGGGTCGTGGTCTTCAAGGGTAACAATTTTCTACCCATTTCCTTTCCTTATCTTCATTATACATGGAATCTCTATGCTAAATGCTTTAATAATGTGATATTATGAATAAAGTTGCATGCTTTAGCTTCATATTTCATAGATCCACATCTGATTTCATTACATTTCCTATAAAAGCCCCGGTTTGGCTTGGTTTTGCATGAACACTCAAGATGAGTGTGGATCCCTCATATCCACACCCTCTTGAAGTGTTCATTATTGATAAACATGCTCCCTGAGATTTGTTTGTGAAGTAACTTGACCATTTTGGTGCCTTGTTACCTCTGCAAATCTCAGCTGTAAAGCCTCTGCAAAATGGCTAGTTATGTCACGCGACATAGGCAGCCTATGTCACGCGACATAAGTAGCCAGTTTTCAGAAGCTTCACAGTTTCAAGCTGTAATCTGATGTTAACCCCCATAATGCTAATACCTGATGTTTAGATAATATCTATGTACATAATATGTCATCTTTTCATTAAAATACCATTCTCATACATAAAGGTGCATCCTTTGCACCAAAATCCCATTTTTCATGCATTAAAATCATTCCTTTTCCATTTAAAATCCCTTTTCACATTAAAGATGCACTCTTTGCACAAAGATCATTTCTTTACATAAAAAGTATCCATTTGCAATCAAATGCATCATTTTCAAACCAAAAATGCCATCTTTTCACTAAAGTATCATTTTTACATGCATTCCCCCATGTCCCCATTAGCAACCTTGGAACGGACCGGTGTAAAAGTTCTCATCTTTGCATCGTTCCTTCCATTAAAGGTTCACGACTTCTTTAGAAAGGGACAACCTTGAACCCTATACCTCCAATTATCGCTTAAGAAAGAGTATGAAGCCTCTATACGAGCTCGACCGTCTTAAAGCATAGGATTGATGGGCTAAGGATCCTCCTTTTCTAAATAACCTCATCTTTGACTATAAAAGAGACATTCTCTCGATCACGCAAGTCCCGAGGGTCCCGAGGTTAAAAATGCGATGATCACAAGTCAAAGATGAGGACGGGATCATAATCCCAAATACATAAAATTCCAAGAAATCCCGAGCGACAACCAACAAATGGTTTGTACGTCCGGAAGACAACTTGGGACATTCCCCTTTTTTTTTTAAACACATGCACACAAGAAAGCACGCAAGCAAGCACGATTACTGAAATCTTGGGAGACTTGCTCCGGCAAGGCACCTTGGGTGAACGCCAAACGTTCTTCCCAAGGGGTAACTTAACCTCCGAACCCATAAAACCTTTTTTTCAAAGTTTTGAGGTAATCAAAATGGCGTGGCGACTCCGTTTTTCAAATAACTCGGATGTCTTCAAACTCGCGTGAATCCAACACAAAATTTGGGCACCACATTCACAGTTTGGCGACTCTGCTGGGGACATCCCAAAGGAGAAAAGCTTCTATTTTCAAAACAAACTAAAATCGATACTCGGTATATAGGTGGAAACCACTTACCCTTCCTGTACACTCCCTGACGTGGGAGTTGGGATAACCGGTGGTTTAACAATCCACGTACCAGTATCCCTTTTCGAAAAACAATTTTGAAAAAAAAAATAAAAGAAAGCTTTTCCCTTTGAGCGGGTTAGACTCCCATCGCCGATTTCATTAATCATGCTTGCTTTCTTTACCATGCATTGCATCATTTGCATCTTGGAATTTTTGCATACTTTGAAACGGGAAATAACCCGAAAAATAGCAAAAGGAGTGGAACCTGGAAAATTGATCCATGCAGTCGTACGGCTCAATCCTCATTGGATTCTGACCGGGCGACCTCAGTGGCAATTCCACCAGGAAAAATCATGGTTAATCTGGCAGTCCTAGCAGCTTGGGGCTACTCAGCTCCATGACTGACTGGGGCTCCCAAAAAATTTACGTGCTTATGTGTTGCATTTTCCCCCGTCCCGAAAATCATTCCTTTAAAACACATTATGAAAATCTATGTTTTAACTCAAAAAGGAACATTTTTAGGAGACCGCACACTACGCGCACCTGATATATCCTGTACACTTTTGCACGCACGTCCTTCAAACCCGAGGGTGGTTCCAGCTGCAGTCACGGACAGCCTTACGATACTCCCGGGCGCGCACAGAATCATCCCAACCTCCCCATAGCAGCCAGTGTCGACCAATGCACAGTCCGTGTCACACGTTTCAAAAAAACCGTGACTTTTGGTTGGTTTTTGGTCTAGTCCGTGTCATATAGCCCAGTTGCATACCCACATAAAGGTCAAGCCTTAGCTCATAACGGAAGCCAAGATTTTTGCTCAAGCGAAATTCTGCCGAAATTCCGACAAGGAAAAATCGGTGGGATCTTGACTCCGACATTGACTATTGACCTTGACCCGCACGGAATGCGTAAGAGTCAAGATCGAGTCTTTGCCAAAAATCAAAAGATCTTTCGCTCAAGCGAAGCTCTGCCAAAATTCCGACAAGGAAAAATTGGCAAGATCTTGACCGGCATTGACTTCGATTCTAACTCACGCCTTTGCGTATGCAACGAAGTTCAATGTGACACCGTGTCATCCGGCTTTTACCGCCCGACCCATGCCTATTATTCTCGACATTACCGAAAGTCAAAAACCGTCATTCGCTCAAGCGAAACTCCGCCAAAGATCCGTCAAGGCGTAGAGACGAGACTTTCCCGGTATTGCCTTGACTATAATCCGCATCGCTCGTGCGTTGAAAGGTCCTATGACCCGCTAGACCCGATAGGAGCGTTCTTTACTCTCGGTCGGTGGGATCCGCGTGCCCTATAGGACCCTCGCCCGGGCCGTCCACCCCGGGAGGTCGAAATACAGGTGAAATACGAGGGGCTTATAGACGTAGTGACGAAACCCACTGATCCAGGATCTAGAGTAGTTGCGAAAAAGAAGGGCAAACCCCCCTTTTCCAACCAAATAGGAATAAATAAAAGACATGATTTTAAGTAAACTTGAACAATTAATGTAATCATAATTGCATTTTCTTATCTCTGAAACCCCTAATCGAGACCTCCTCGGTCCGATTTCTGATTTTCCTATCTCTGAAATCCCTAATCGAGACCTCCTCGGTCCGATTTCTGATTTTCCTATCTTGACCTTTCATGGTCAAATCCTTAATCGAGACCTCCTCGGTCCGATTTCAGATTTTTCATCTCGACCTTTCATGGTCAAACCCCTAATCGAGACCTCCTCGGTCCGATTTCTGATGTTCCTATCTCTCAAATCCTAATCGAGACCTCCTCGGTCCGATTTCCGATTTTCCCATCTCAACCTTTCGCGGTCAAAACCCTAATCGAGATCTCCTCGGTCCGATTTCCGATTTTCTATTCCGACCTTTCATGGTCATATTCCTAATTGAGACCTCCTCGGTCCGATTTTCGATTTCCCATCTCGACCTTTCATGGTCAAATCCTTAATCGAGACCTCCTCGGTCCGATCTCCAAATTTCAATCTTGACCTTTCAAGGTCTCATCTTTTCCGATCAATTAGGATTAGGAGAAAATGTGTTTTGAGTAAAAACTTAAGCGATAAGTGCATGTTACTTGAGCCTTTAGCCTAAACACTTACCTCCAAGTCTAAATCTTACCTACCTTACCTATCCCCGAGCCTAAACCTTGCCTGTCCCTTTCCCGCAGCGAGAAAGAAGTGGGCTAGAATATCGGGTCAGCGGCTTTTCGTAAAACCTTAGGTTCGCATAGCTCATCGCCTCGTAGAGTCGAATGGCGATTTGACAGAAAACGTGAGGGTGCAGGGAATCGATGGTTAGGAAGGAAGAGTTAGTCCCGGCTTTGGAAAGCGCCCATAAGGTTCATCAAGAACAGCAAGCCATGCTCATTGACGCACTCCGTCGCCATGGAGTTCGTGTCACGCTGAGTCGAACGGTTCTCGGTGGTAGTCGAAGATGAGACTTTGGAAACAGTGATTTCGTCCCTTCATCCTATGACCAAGACCCCCGCCTATAACCAATACCTTCCTCCATCCACATACGATCCCTTGCCAAGGACCACTCCTCCTCGCCCTTTCCAACATCCCAGCTCATCCGGGCTCCATCGCCCTCGCCTCGTAACGGATTGGGCTTTCACCTCACTGCTCTCGCTCAAGCAATACCGGGCTTACGCTCCGGCCGCATAATCAATTTGAGTTATGTGGCTATGTTCTGAAGCCCCTACACCCACTTGAGTGCGATCATGATTTGCCAAAGGATGATTCAAGTCTCCAGCTGTCACCTACCGGGCTTAATGAATTTAGCCGTCAGTTTGCTACCGTGTTTCCTCCGCCGATAAAAGTCCCGTTGCGATTTCCAATAACTCGAGAGTCCCCGTTGACCCCCATGTGGCAATATTGATGGAACAAGTAAAACAAATGCAAGAGAAGTTTGACTTCATGATGAGTATCAATACTCCTTGACCCCGCACGTCGAACCAAGCAAGGAAATGACTCCACCAAACATGACCCAATGCCACCAAAGACCAAACAAAGCAACCGTACCCATATTAGCACCCGCTCCTCACAAAGGAAAGAGTGTCGTAGCCTCCTTCACCAAATCCAACAATGGAACCAACTGGACAATGGAACTCCGAGTCTTGAGAACAACAATGTCTCCCGAAAACTCCGCAATACGGATATGCCTTTAAGCAAGATTCTGGAAGAACTGATAAAAGAAAAGCTGATAAAGCCACTGGAGAATTGGAAGCCCAGGAACCCCAGTATTCGGTTGGATGAGTCCAAGCACTGTCTTTTCCATCAATACCCTGGGCACAACACTGATGATTGCACCTATTTGAGGCATGAGATCCAAGTTGATAGAAAATGGGAAGCTCAAGAACCTCCATGGGCCAAAAACAGAAAGTTATGGTAAGAGGTCGATTCAGGATGTACAAGGTCAGAAACGTCAGTCTGATGATTTCGAGATGCCCATGAGCAAAGTTTTCGATGATTTGGTGAAACGAAGCCTTCTCACACCTCTCGAGAATTATAAGCCAAGAAATCCAAGTAGAGTTGACAGGACCAAGTTCTGCGAGTACCACAAGCATTTTGGGCATGTGATGCATAAGTGTGTGGATCCGAAGAAAGAAATTCAGTGGCTGATCTACGAAGGAAAGCTCAAGTTACCTGGCATTCCAACCCGCGAAGAGTAGCTAGACTAGGGTCTACCTATCCTTAAGTATAAAAAAAAAGAAAAAGAAAATAGTCTCTCAGTCAACTTTCGTAGGTCCTAGTATTTTTTCCTTTCAATCAAGTCCTCCACGGACATTGTATTTAATCTTCAATTTTCTATAAAAGAGTCTTCTTCTTTTCTTGCTAGACTTAAGACATTATTTGCACACCTACATTACATTTAATGAAATGGTTTTATTTTATATGATCACTTGCATTGCTCAACAAATAATCCCTTGAAATAATTAACATTCTCGATTAATCGGTGTGAGAAAGTCAACTAATGCCATCAAGCCATACACTTTCCTCACCCCGTAAAAGGCCTTCATCAAAGCCATACACTTTCCCAAACCATGTTCTCCCCATCACCTTGACCAAGTCAACGACGGCGGCATCATCAAGGGACAAAGAAAAGGCCACTCAGCTTCAAAAGATTGACCCCGTGTCGGCAACAACCTAGGAGCTTGGCTTAGACCTCAAGGGTATCAAGAATGTTCAAGCAGGGGCTCGCCTTGGCCCTCAGGTGCTTCAAAAAAAAAAATGTAGTGCAAAAAGAGTAATACCCACTAGGCCGAATATCCCAAAAAAGGGCAAGCCTAGGCAAAAACGGGGTTGCACATATATAAAAAAAAAAAAAAGAGAGAATTGGAAAAATCTTAGTGCAAAAGAGTAATACCCACTAGACCGAAAATCCCAAAAGGCGCCTAGGCAAAAACAGTGGTTGCACATAAAAATAAAAGAAAATGAGGCCAAGGACCCGGCCACCAATCAAAAGCTTGACGGACAGCAAGACCAAAGCTCGTAAAATAAAAGTTGTCGATAACAATGGGACGGTCGAAGCAAAGACAAGCATTTAGGCACGTGCAAATCCTTTCTCCCCCAACGAAAGAGGAAGCAATCGAAGCGGCCGTCCAAGAATGACTTGGTCAAGGAATCATCCCGAGGCCCACGCCTCATCATCTCATCCTAGCCTTTTCACTAAAGGAACCACAAATCCCATTTCCCAAAACAGCCCGGCCAAGGCCGAACTACGGCGACCCGAGCTCCTCACAATGAGGGGAACGTAGGCAACCGTAAATGGTCCGGTCATAAGCATATTCAAATTCCGTAAAATTCGGTCTCATCAATGACCTCTCTCCCATAGACACAGCTCAAAACCCGTAAAACCCGGTCTCATCAATGACCTCCCTATACACAAACCTTTCTTTCACACCAGCCAATTTTGATCCGCGGCATTGGTTGACTTTCTCCTCATGACTAATAAGAATGTTTTTTTTTCATATCGAGATTAGGGGTTGAATAACCCGAACATCAATAAAGGGTTTTAAGCAATCTTGTGATCATTGTAAATAAAACAAGTTTTCAGATGTCTTGACAAGTCTTCTCTTTCTACATCTTAGGAAAAATAGTGCTAAACACTGATTTTCTGTCAGCAGGGGCTTCCATACACTTTTACAAACCCTTCTACGCTTATACTCTCTCAAAAGAGTCAAACCCAAAGCGAGTTTTTGCGCCTACATTGAATAAGGCCGTCGAAATAACACAAAAATCGGGATCTATTCCCACTTTTCGAAAAAATATGCCCCTGCATGTATAAATTTCTGAAATTCTCTTCGTCCACATCTTCTTAAGGTTGGACTCGATTGACTAAATAAATAAAAAAAAAGAAAAAAGAAAAAAAAGGATAGGTTTTCCTCTTCTCGCTACAATTCGCATTAGTGGTCGCTTCGAAACTCTCCAAGGTTGGGACTTTGTCAAAGCGTTCCTTTAAACTGGGGCTTCTTTAGCCATTTTTGGGGTACGCATCAGGTTCTTCACTAGGTCCCTAGATAAATTCGATTTTGGTCAGATCAACCTCAGGATCACTTTCGCATGTACCAATCATATTGGGATCTTCTCCTTAGACCGGGCTTCACCAAGACCTCACCTACTCGCCTTGTCCAAATGGGGCTTTGTCACTGTGGTTTTGCCAATGAAAGGATCTTTCCTTACTTCAACAAGATATGGGGCTTTGCAGAAAGTTCTTCCTCAGACCGGGGCTCCGATGAGTTGCATCCATCCCTAGAAGAGAGGTTTGGTCACTTCGACATCTCGTTAGCATCGCCTTCAAATGCTAGAGTGTGAGAAAAGAACATTCACCGAGACCCGAGGTTCAAACCTGGCCTCACCAAGAGGGAATGCTAGTCCACGTTGACAACATCTCAAGAATAACAAATAGCCTCACCCGCACCCAAAGGATACGACCCCACTTGTTTGAAACCCGTCTTAAACAATTCCCAAATACATTCCATATGTACATCCGCACTACCCCTACCATGTTTCCAAGAGAAAAATCATCCCTAGGCTCAAGTAACGTGCCAATTGCTAATGATAACGTTTTCTCCAAAAGCGCCTTCGTTACTTCCGTTATAACGAGATAACGCCAGCGACAGCTTCCTAATTGTCAAAACGCCGAAAATCCTAGACATCGTTCCTAACTCTGTCTAGGTAAAGCTTGAACTACGATCAAGGCTTGATTCCTCCGGGATACGTAGGTAGCCTTTCATAAAGGTTCACCCATCCGACCACATTGGTCACCTTTTCCCTTCTCCATTCTCCAATGGTGCGTAAGCTTTTCATAAAAGTCCAATTTTATGACCATATTGGTCACCCCTTTGATTTGGAACATTCCTATGCAGGATTGGTTGTTTGACCTCCTAGGTCACCCTGTTTCCATCCTTATAGGAAGGGACCGAATATCTCTTTGCCATTGTCCCAAGGAGGCCGTTGGTGACCTCTTTGGTCACCCAATTCCAACCTCGTGTCTCGCAATTCCATTCCAGCCCAAAGGCAATGAAAAGCACAGCTTAGGCTTACTATGTCGCGCGACATAACAAGCCATGTCGTGCGACATAACAAGCCACATCGTACGCCAGACATCGCAGCTTCCTCGTTTTCCCTGTGGCACTCCCGACATATCGAAGCCGCAAATACCAATCCTACACCTCTCAAATGCATAGGAAGGGTTCATTTACCCCACGTACACCCATACATTCATATTCAAGCCAAAAATTCATTCAAGTCACCCAGTTCTAGCCGTTTATCGTACATCATTTCATAAACGTGTGCAAAAGAGAAAAAGGCTAGCAATGTACATTCAAACCAAAATAGACCAAGTCTAAGAAATGTGCATAAGCAAAAATAACATGTGTCTTCCCCAAAAAGGGTACAATAACCAAAAGTCTCAGGGGGAAGGGGGGCTACTCTGAATCCTCTCCATCACCCTCTCCATCATCCTCTCCCTCATCTCCATCCTCGTCGCCATCCTCGCCTCCTCTCGCTCATCGTCAGATCATCCGAAGGTGCCTCGTAAGCTATGGTCCCCGTGCGATAGTAGTCGCCAAGTTCCGTGATGACGACAGAGTCAAGCTCGTAGTCCGTAGCCGCCTCAGCCTCCCCATCCTCATCATCATCATCGTCAATCTCAATGGGTCCGTAAAGAGGCACATTTGCAGCCTTTGTCCGAGGCGTCGGTCCTCTAGTGCTCCCGCCGGTGCCCACGTCATCGAGCGGCTCTTCTTCCTTCTCGCTGGCCAAAGTGGAGAGATATCAATCGAACCCCGTGACCGGCACCGATTCTTCCGTAAACTCATGCCTTTCTCGGAGCTTGCCAATCATGCCCACAACGCCGTAGATATGCCCCGGTCAAGTGCCCGTAAGCTCGAGCCGACACTGCTATGCTGCATATAACAAGTGTCAAAATACAGCTTCTTGATAAAAAAAAAGAGATGCAAGCAATCCAAAGAGATGTAAGGAGCAATACTTACAGATCTAGAACTCGCGGGAGCACTGGATGAGGATGAGTCTCGTGACATATCAATACGGGCTCGCCTCATGCGACCGCCACCCCGATAATCAATGAAAGTCGGGGCAAAGGAGGTCTAGCTACGTAGCTGGCCGAAGGCCCCGCGCTATGAGCGCCATAACCAACCCCGGTCCGTGGGGACTGAAGATGTCTAGCCACGTACAAAGTATAGTCCCTCCCGTGTGTAGAGATGTGCCGCCATGCCTACAATCGTAGCATCTACATTCGCCAACCGGCGAGGCGCCACATCCTAGCCGGAGGATCATCGTGATCCGAGCGTGCCTATTCGGCCCATGCCGTCTATACACTCTCTCTCCTAGATACAAGGCGTCTCCGCACAAGCTCACTAGCAGCCTTGCGACACTCGTCAAGCGCGCAAAGCATGATCCAAATCCAGTGTCATCGTAACGGCCACCCAGGGGAACAAGCTCACCTCGTGGAATCCTCTCGTGCATGTCGCCGTGTCGTGATACGAGGCCGTGATCCCGCACTCGAACCTCCGTGTCCGGCCCTGCTTTCCCGGCATTCTTTGTCCACCGACGAAGAGCAGAAAAGTGGTGGCAGTGAAACTCATCCTCGTATCCGCCACTCATAATGTACCTAAAGTACTCAAAGGCCCAAGCCCGAAAAGGAGAAGAAGAAGTCAAAACAGTGGAAAACAAGGGATATAATGAAATGCGCAAAAGAAAAGAGATCAAGGTGAGAGAATACCTCGAAAGCCGATGAAAGCAGGTGAAGTACTTCGCCTTCCCTACCGACGTCATCTAGGGCCAAATACATCTCGCCTAAGCCTCGCTCCCCTGTGACGCATTCCCGATAGTATCCTGTGCTCTCAAAAGCTCCAATAGTGAAACCAAGGCAAGAGATGCGCCTGTTAATGAACAAAGATGTCGGAAAAGCCCACCCATACAAAAGCTCTAGCCAATCTCTCGGCTCTCACCGGCTCTCAACGGGATCATCTACCACAACAGTAGTCCCCGCTTCCGCCCTCAATCGTGCCATGTAGCACCCTAACTCATATCCATTCCCTTCTTGATCCGGGGAACGAAACCAAGTAAGCCCATAAAATCATCATCGCAATAGGCCGGGGCTCAACTCCCCGTACATGCTCCTCTATGTAGAGCGGCTCATCCGTAAAGGGCGGCGCTCCCGTGATGACCGCAAAGTCCAAATGAGTGACTGCTGCCTCACCCCAAGAGAAGTGAAATGAGTGAGTGGTCTCCCACCGTAACTCTCTCGAATGCCCTCACTGCATCCACACTCCTCGAGTGCCCCCGATGGCCTTCGCCATCTCAAAAATTGCCCTAGCCCAAATAGCCAGTAAATCATGCCCTTAGGCGAGTCCACTCCGCTTCCGGCTACCCTGCAAGCTATCCCATAGCCTCGCCAATCACCTCGTGGGAGCCACGGTGCGCAATCCCCGCAAGAAAACATGGCACAAATATTAATATTTCGCGCTATTTCTTAAGATCATCCTAAGCGTAAAATAGGTCAAAACCTATCATCTAAGAGCATGCATTTCAACATCACACTTCCTAGGTCAAACTCATGTTCACAGCCAATTCATATGAAATTCGAATGCAACAAAACTCAGCTCAAATTGATTTCACAAATTGAAAAAAATTTCAAGAAACCCTAGGTTTCTTACCTCATCCTTCTTCCCCGGCATCCGAAGTATGCTCATCGAGCCGCGGGTAGAAATCTCCTCTTGGTGCGTCCGAAGAAACGGCCGTTGATTCCTTTGCACCCCTTTCTTCGAGTAGCTAAGTTGGCATGTTGAGAAGCCCTCTTGGTCGGATAGAGCCTAGGAGGCATTCTTCAATTGAATCGGACCGAGAAGTGTTGGATTTCTCTCGATTTCCTTCGAATCTCCCTCTCTCGATTGCTCTCTCTCTTCCTCACCGTCGCTCCCCTCAATTTCAAGTCCAATTGAATTTCAAATGGCGACCGTGCGTATTTTTAATAAATCCGCCCACAGTGGCCCGTTATGTCGTGCGACATACTAAGCCCCCGTGGCCGATTTTTACCATTTTGCCCCCGAAGGCTCAATTTCACGATTTTGTCCCCCGTATGCCTGCTTTTACCCTTTGTGCCCTCGGACCTTCCACTTGGGCATGCAATTTCCGTTATCTTTAACCAAGATAACATCTTTTTCGTAAAATATCCCTTATCTCTTAAGCAATTAAGCTTTCTTCCCGCCGCTCCGTTAATTTTGTTATAACGGGATAACGCTAGGTGACAACCTCCGAATTGTCGAGTTCTTCTTAACTTAAGCTACCTCTGGTGACGTATGCTTAAGTCATTCAAACTTTGGCAACCCATATATCTGATTCGAAAGAGATTGAGACGTATGCTCAAGTCATTAGATACCCATATCTCTGATTCGAAAGAGATTGAGACGTACGCTTAAATCATTCAAACTTTAGATACCCATATCTCTGATTCGAAAGAGATTGAGAAGTATGCTCAAGTTTTCCAAACTTTAGATACCCATATCTCTGATTCGAAAGAGATTGAGACGTACGCTTAAATCATTCAAACTTTAGATACCCATATCTCTGATTCGAAAGAGATTGAGAAGTATGCTCAAGTTTTCCAAACTTTAGATACCCATATCTCTGATTCGAAAGAGATTGAGAAGTACGCTCAAGTTTTTACAAACTTTAGTTACCCCTATAGTGACGTAATGCCCCGTAGCCTATTTTACAAATTTACCCCCGTGGCTCATTTTGTTTGCCATTGGCATTTTCAATTCTATTTTCATATGATTCGGTACGTCCCATTTCTTTTACAAAAATTATCGGGTACATCCCACTTTCTTTACAAAATCATTGAGTCCTTCTTACTTCTTTACAAAATTTCGATCTCTCTCGCGATCTCCGTCATTCCAAGGTGGAAGAATGACATTTCGCTCTATCTTTCGATCTCCGTTATTCCAAGGTGGAAGAATAACATTTCGATCTCTCTCGCGATCTCCGTCATTCCAAGGTGGAAGAATGACATTTCGCTCTATCTTTCGATCTCCGTTATTCCAAGGTGGAAGAATAACATTTCGATCTCTCTCGCGATCTCCGTCATTCCAAGGTGGAAGAATGACATTTCGCTCTATTTTTCGATCTCCGTTATTCCGAGTTAGAAGAATAACATTTTGATTCGCCAAAGCTTGAACTACGACTCCGGCTTGATTCCTCCGGATACGTAGGTAGCCTTTCATGAAAGGTCCAGCCACTCGACCAACTTGGTCACCCAATCCGTCTCGCATTCGCCGCATTGGATCCTTTTCTATCGACAACCCCACTCGCCCCCGCAAGTGACGTTGCCGAGGGGCTTCGTAAGTACCCAACCGGCTCATGCCTTCCTAAGCTAATTTTCCCTGCAATTCCGGTAATTTTTCCGTAATTCCTTCTGACTTTCCTACGCTCCGAATAATTTCGTAAATGTTCCAAGCCTTTTAAGGGCTGAAGGGAATGCTTGGTAATTAAGAAACACGTTTTTCTTATTTCCAAAACCCTTCTAGAAGACTCGCCACCTTGCATGTTTCTAGAAGGGATCGGAATTGGCTACTTATGTCGTGCGACATAATAGGCCATGAAAACTTCTAGAAGCTTGCCACCTTGCATGTTTCTAGAAGAATCTGCAGTGGCTACTTATGTCGTGCGACATAACCAAATGTGGAGAGTTCTAGAAGGTTGCCACCTTGCATGTTTCTAGAAGGAAAGCAGTTATGGCTTGTTATGTCGTGCGACATAACAAGCCCATGCAGGCAGCCTATAAATAGAGGCCTTAACCTCTCATTTTAGACACACCTCTTCCACCCCTCAGTCCCCCTCTATAGGGAATATGCCCAGAAGCCTCCTCCCTCTTCATATACCCCCAAAATATCCACTAATCCTCCCAAATCAATCCCACACACACTTCCCACACACACACTTCATACACACACACACCAAGAACCAAGGATTCTCAAGAAACAAAGGCTCAATCCCATCCCCAGAAGCTGCTGTTTTGAAGGCCCCTATATCTAACTTGATATAGAGGGTCGTGGTCTTCAAGGGTAACAATTTTCTACCCATTTCCTTTCCTTATCTTCATTATACATGGAATCTCTATGCTAAATGCTTTAATAATGTGATATTCTGAATAAAGTTGCATGCTTTAGCTTCATATTTCATAGATCCACATCTGATTTCATTACATTTCCTATAAAAGCCCCGGTTTGGCTTGGTTTTGCATGAACACTCAAGATGAGTGTGGATCCCTCATATCCACACCCTCTTGAAGTGTTCATTATTGATAAACATGCTCCCTGAGATTTGTTTGTGAAGTAACTTGACCATTTTGGTGCCTTGTTACCTCTCGCAAATCTCACCGTAGAAGCCTTCGCAAAATGGCTAGTTATGTCACGCGACATAGGCAGCCATGTCACGCGACATAAGTAGCCGTGTAAGCTTCACAGTTTCAAGCTGTAATCTGATGTTAACCCCCATAATGCTAATACCTGATGTTTAGATAATATCTATGTACATAATATGTCATCTTTTCATTAAAATACCATTCTCATACATAAAGGTGCATCCTTTGCACCAAAATCCCATTTTTCATGCATTAAAATCATTCCTTTTCCATTTAAAATCCCTTTTCACATTAAAGATGCACTCTTTGCACAAAGATCATTTCTTTACATAAAAAGTATCCATTTGCAATCAAATGCATCATTTTCAAACCAAAAATGCCATCTTTTCACTAAAGTATCATTTTTACATGCATTCCCCCATGTCCCCATTAGCAACCTTGGAACGGACCGGTGTAAAAGTTCTCATCTTTGCATCGTTCCTTCCATTAAAGGTTCACGACTTCTTTAGAAAGGGACAACCTTGAACCCTATATCTCCAATTATCGCTTAAGAAAGAGTATGAAGCCTCTATACGAGCTCGACCGTCTTAAAGCATAGGATTGATGGGCTAAGGATCCTCCTTTTCTAAATAACCTCATCTTTGACTATAAAAGAGACATTCTCTCGATCACGCAAGTCCCGAGGGTCCCGAGGTTAAAAATGCGATGATCACAAGTCAAAGATGAGGACGGGATCATAATCCCAAATACATAAAATTCCAAGAAATCCCGAGCGACAACCAACAAATGGTTTGTACGTCCGGAAGACAACTTGGGACATTCCCCTTTTTTTTTAAACACATGCACACAAGAAAGCACGCAAGCAAGCACGATTACTGAAATCTTGGGAGACTTGCTCCGGCAAGGCACCTTGGGTGAACGCCAAACGTTCTTCCCAAGGGGTAACTTAACCTCCGAACCCATAAAACCTTTTTTTCAAAGTTTTGAGGTAATCAAAATGGCGTGGCGACTCCGTTTTTCAAATAACTCGGATGTCTTCAAACTCGCGTGAATCCAACAAAAAATTTGGGCACCACATTCACACCGATGCAACCGGTTCAAAAGTTTATCTTTTGGCTTTCTTGGCTACCATTTCTTTCTTTTCTTCTCTATTCCTCTTCTTCCTATCTAACTTGCCAGACTTACTTTCAGCAAATATCTTCATCAAAATCTCATTCTGAGCCTTAACCTTGACCAGCTTAGTATTTGCATCTTTAAGTTGAGTAGCTAGGTCACGGTTTTCTGGTTAGCTTTCTTCAGCTCATCAGTTGCTTCAGAGAGGTTGGTTTGAACGGCTATGGCTTGGTCATATAGCTCCTTGTTGGTATGGGTAGAGTTTGTCAGCTCTTCAACAAGGTTGGCTATAGTGGCATCTTTTTCATTTAACTTAGCCACAAAATTGCTTATTGCCATTGTAAAACCAGTCTCAATCCTTGATAGTCTTCTTTCTTCCTCCTCCTGATTGGACTTAATAAGCCCACACATCAGTGCATCATGCAATTCTATCGAATCTTGCATAACTGTTGGCCTTTGCAATTCATCAGCATCCTTTGAAGGAGCAAGAACCGGTTGGAGGGGAGACTGCAACAAAGCTTCGGTTAAGAGGCTTGACCGGTTGGGAGAGTATATGTTGAAGGAGAATGATCGATTGGAGGTGTATCGGTTGGGGAGGCAGCTTGAGCGGTTGGTAGAGCATGACCGATTGGGCAAAATATCCTCATCATCAGAAGAATCAGAAGCAACCACAATTGGAACAATATGTCCATTGCTCTCAAGGCTCAGACCAATAGCACATTCTATCTCATTGGCCTCCTCAAATGCCAAAACAATCAACTCTGGAATCATTCTCAAAACATTCAGAAGCTGGAAGGTATGTCTGATGTTGCTTTGAGGCCTTGCACTCCCACCATCTCTTCTCATAAACAACTGAGGAACCTGGGGAATCAATCCCACCATTTTTGTCACCTCAAATGACCAGTTGAAGATCCTTAATTCTAATACCTTGGTCATTCGGTTGTTCAGGGCCAGATAACAAATATAGATATTATCGGTTAAGAGGGAAGATTCAACCAGTCTAGGTAACCGGTGAACTACCTAACCGCCAATCTTGATTGAGCGTGACCGTTAAGACAACAGAGGAGAATAGGTTGGCTTTTGTTTAGCTGGGAAGTCAAGGATCAACTATTGCTCAGCTTTTCCAGGTATAACCTTGGCATTTCTAGGAGGAGCATGCCTTTTCTTCAGCCTTAAGATTTTAGGAGCTTGATTTTTGAGGCTTGTCTCATATGGTCCATCAATTTAGTTTGATGAGGAGGAGTATCATCTGGGGGATCGCCATGCTTCATAGATTCAGCCACATCCATAAACACTTGCATTCTATCTTGCCATGTTTATCGTTGAAGCTTGTCGGCTATAGAAGAATGCATGGGCATCGGTTGAAGGCTACTATGGCGGATGACCTTCTCATGAATATCGAAGAGAAACATCCTGTTTGATAATTGGGGAATAGAGGCTCTTGAAGTATAATAATTCAGACAAGACATGAGATCCTTCTGATCAACAGAGAAGTCAAAAGTTGAAGGAGGATGGACATCATCAAAAGGGTTATATTCAAAAGGCTCAGGTGACTTGAATTTAATTTCATCATCCTCCTCAAAGAAATATGAAGTATTGGGATCCTCCTCTTCATGAACTGGAGCAATCTCCTCCTCAACTGCTTTACCCTTTATCTGGGCACTGGCCTGACTAATCAAGAGGATAGCTTTAATGGCAGCCTGAGTAGCCAACTCATCAGCTGATGACTGTTGAAGGTCTATTGTAGATTCAAATAAGCTAGCTGCCATAGCTCTTTGCAGCTCAACTTCCTCAACATTATCAGTAACAAGCTTCTCCTCCTTAACCGATTTAGTAGATCCATCGGTTAAGGGCATCTCAACCGGTTGAACAACCGGTGAGGCATCGATCACAATCTTCTTACCTCCTCCTCCTAAGGCTGTAACTGGTGAATTATCGGATATGCCTCCTCCTAAGCTCCTAACCGGTGCAGTCGATTGAGGAGTAACAAACTTTGATTGATCATCATCAGAACTTGAACCTGAGCTAGTCTGCTCACTGTCAGCACCACTATCATCCACATTTTCATCAGCAACATCATCCTTAAATAATTCCTCTATCTCTTCATCAGTAGTGGATGTCCACTTATTTTCGTTGGAGTGAACTGAGGAGAAAAAGTTAGCCAAGTTGATATCACCCATAGCCTGTAGCTCCCTGTCCACTTCCACCATATTCTGTACAAGGTCCATAACATTCCTTACCAGTTGATTTCTCCTTGGATCGAGAGAAACAGGTTCAAAATTAAAAGATGGAAGAAGATCATCAGGGTATTCATATCTGCCCAACTGGTAGGGGTCAGATTCCTTTAGAGTATCTTGGACACCATAGAGCATGGCAAAGTCTGTCCACACTGAATGAACCATCATATCCTGTCTCAACCGATCTTGAGCTAAATAGATGGCATTCCACATATTAGGAAGCATATCAAAGAATCAGTTGTAGAGCTTGACAAGATCATGCTTGGACAAAGAGGCATCATATTCACTCAACTGGTAGTGCTTGCTGAAATAGATACCCTTATCCTCGTGTGTATTCTCAAAATCCACATATTTGAACACATCACCAGAAAGAACTGAGGCCTTGTTCATCTCATGGAACTGTAAAAGTTTCCTGAGGAATGGGGGAAGGTGGTCAATAGGATAAACCCAGTTGGGTGAAGGGACAAGCTTATCTTAGATAGCCCAAGGATTGTTGTAGAAATATTGAAGGTGGGGTTTTTGATTGGTTGGAATCTCCTGACCGATAGGTGGGAGGCATGGCCGGTTATGGGTACCTCATCGGCCAAGAAATTGTGATTGAACAAACGTTTGGGTGTGAAAGGCACAAATGTGGTGAGGTCAGTTTCAATCATCCTTTTTGGATTGGTTTGGTTTTTGTGGTTGAGGCAGAAGGGGTAGGAAATTTTTGGACAGTAGGTGGAGGGGCTAGTTTTCTGGCTGTTTTTCTAGGTCTAAGTGGCGGAGAAGATGAAGGGTCATCGGTTGCTTTCCTCTTAACCAGTAGAGAGGCAATCGGTTTGGAGGATTCAGGCGCCTAAGATTTCTTGACTTTAGGCTTATAGGCCTTCTTCTTCTTCTCAACCGGTTGAGCGTTGGTTGAGGGCTCACCGGCTGAGGCATCATCACCGGTTAAAGGTTTAGCTTCTCTATCAATTCTCCCCCGGTCTGATTTGTCAAAGGTCTTAACCCATGACTGAGGGTAATTGGCCTGACCGGTTGAAGCTGCCAAAACGGAGGGGTTTTTTCTCATCATCCTACTGAATCATAGTGATACAGTGGTGGGATCCAGACCGGTAAATAATACATCGGTCCACTATCTCAGCCAAGGCATAGTCGATTGGGTCCAGATCGGCCTTTTTGTTTCCTTCACCGGTCAAAAAGGGTTCATCTCCACAGATTTGGGACCAAGCTAATTCCATGTTCTTCATTTGGACGGTTGAAGGACCGGTTGAGGCTATGGTTGGGAAGGCTTCAGATACGGAGGTTGGGGAGAAGGTAATTGGGACTCCATCAACTAACTGTAGAAACAATAGAGGGAATCTCTCCAGCTCTAACATTCTCATCCAAAGCATCATTGTCAAACAGCTCGTTGACAAGCTCATAATAGATATCCTCTGATCCTCCAGGCGACAAAAAGGGGAGAACACCAGCACCCGACAAAATGGCCTTCAGAAGCTTTCCTTCCCCAGATTCGAAGAAGTTGTGAAGAATGTAACCTCCATATATGTCTTTCTTTGGGGTTGATGATTTAGGAGCCATCTGCAAAAATCAAACATCAAGAACACAACATTTTAAGTTAGAACATTTTATTATATTAGTTATACAAACAAAATATTCATAAATTAGAAAAACTTATAAATGTTCTATATGTTACCAGAGAGAGATTGATGAATGATGAAGAAAGATATGAAGATTTTGAAGAACTGCTGAACTCGAAGGAGTTAGAGTCTTGCAACCGGTTGAAACTTGAGAGAGTTTGAGACAATAGAGAGAATTTGAGAATTTAGGGTTTTGAAACTTTCAAAAGTAAGCTTATGAATTCCTTTTATAGGGAGAGAGAAAAGAGAGTACGAAGGAGATAAAGGGTTTAATGGGGAAGAGCAAAATTAAGTTTAAACGTTTTAATTGATTGCATAAAAATAGGGATAACTTAAACACAATCTTAATGCAAATAAAATATGAGAGCATAAACAGGAACGTGTGTGCAACATTTTTAAATTTTAAACACAATAATGAACAAAAAGAATAACCTTTTGGATAAATAAGAATGAAACAGAGATTACCTTTTTGATCAAAATTAAAAATTTTGATCTACCTATGAAGGAAAAGTTGGTAGCAGCTCACTGTTTGTGTCGGACAGCGACTGACAAGACTGAAAGGGCAGCAGGGTAGTAGACGTGCCGGTTAAAACAAATTGGATCCAGCCGCAGTTCGTCGTCGGTTAGGCAATTTAATGACCGATTGAACATTGACCGGTTGAGCACAACCGCTTGAAGGCTTGACCGGTTACAGCTTGTAACCGGTTGAGAGATTGATCGGTCAAGGAGGTTTGATCGGTTGAGAACTTGTTGCCTCGGTTAAGGTTGATGAGCAATGATAGATTGAGGGTAAAATGGGGATATCACATTTTTGATCAGTTGAGCTTACACAAGTAGCAAAGTTAGCACAATTTATCCACGTATATCAATCATGCCTATCCCACCTCTAAGGAATTCAAAACGTTTAGAGTCTTAAGGGTTTTGTCAAAATATCAGCTAACTGATAATTAGTATGAACTTTTAAAAGAACAACATTACCCTTTTCAACATGATCCTTGAGAAAGTGGTATTTGATGTCTATGTGCTTTGACTTGGAATGCATCACAGGATTGTTGGAGACTGATATGGTTGAGGAGTTGTCATAGTAGATTGGACAAACTTTTGTTGGAATTTCATAATCCACAATTTTTTGCTTCATCAATAGGATTTGTGAGCAAAGAACTTCCGTGCCAGCCTATGTACTCGGCCTCGGTTGTAGAAGTGGAAATTGAAGCTTCCTTCTTGCATGACCAGGAAACCAATCGGTGACCTAAAAATTGACAAGTCCCACTCGTACTTTTTCTTGTGACCCTATAAGCTGCAAAATCAGCATCTGAATAGCCAATTAGTGTAAAAGATAAATCTCTAGGTTACCATAAATCTAAGTGAACAGTTCCTACAAGATATCGTATGATTCTTTTTACAGCTTGAAGATGAGATTCCCTAGGATCAGCTTGAAACCTAGCACATACACAAAGGACAAACATAATATCTGATCTACTAGCAGTCAAGTAAAGTAGAGATCCTATCATACCTCGGTAAAGTGTCATATCTACTTTCATACCAGACTCATCTTTATCAAGATGTACATTAGTAGCCATTTGGAGTGCTTTGAGGATGAGCAGAATCAAGTCAAAATTTCTTGATAAGATCATTTTTGTATTTGGCTTAATTGATGAAGATTCCTTCTTTAGTTTGTTTAACTTGAAGTCCAAGGAAGAAAGTTAATTCTCCCATCATGCTCATCTTGAACTTGCTTTGCTTAAGTCTCTCAAATCTCTTGCATAAGTTTTCGTTAGTAGAGCCAAATATAATATCATCTACATATATTTGAACTAACAATGAATGACCATTATGATTTGCAATAAATAAGGTTGTATCGATTTTACCTCTTTTGAACTTCTCTCTTAGTAGGAATTTGGAGAGAGTTTCATACCATCCTCTTGGGGCTTGCTTGAGGCCATACAATGCTTTATTTAACCTATAGACATGATTAGGCTTCTTGGAGTCTTCAAACCCAGAAGGTTGATCAACATATACTAGCTCTTGAAGTTCTCCATTTAGGAAGGCTTTCTTCACATCCATTTGGTATAGCTTGAATTCTTTGTAGGCAGCAAAGGCAAGGAACAACCTAATGGCTTCTAATCTAGCAACATGGGCAAAATTCTCATCATAATCTATTCCTTCTTCTTGTTTGAACCCTTTTGCTACAAGTCTTGCTTTATTCCTTGTAGTTTTTTCAGACTCATCCAATTTGTTTCTAAAAACCCATTTCGTTCCTATCATTGTTTGATCATTGGGATGAGGCACTAATTCTCAAACTGTGCATCTGTCGAATTGATTGAGTTCTTTTTGCATAGATCTACCCAGCTGGGATCATTGAGTGCTTCTTATGTCTTCTTTGGTTCTATATTTGAGACCAATGCAGAGGAGAATAGACTATGTTGGTCTTCCATACTCCTCATATGGCCTCTAGTCATTCTGGGACCAAAAACATCACCAATCACATTTTCTATTGGGTGACCTCTAGCTGGTCTCACTTACCTTGGAAGGTCTAGCCTGACCGATTCTTGTCTTAAGGTTTCTGAGGGAGGATTAGAATCGGTTGAGGAAGGTGTGACCGGTTGAGGTGATCGGTTAGGAGCTGGTGAGGTTGACAGATGATCAGTTTCAAGTTGAGGTGAAGGATATGGTATATGAATAGTAGAAATTGGTTCAGGTTCAGGTGGTGCGATAGGAATATTTATAGAGGGACTAGTTGTTAAAGAATCGGTTAAGGGATATTGGAGGTTTGGTTCTCTTCTAACCAATTGAGGGAAGAATGAATCATCAATTAGGGCTTTATCAGTTACACCACTTGGTAAGCCTGAATTCTGAGCTGGAGGTTGATTTGCATTGGTTCTGGTATTTTGATTGGAATTAGAATTGCTGGATTCACCTATCTCAAAAATACCAAAATCATTAGTACTATTTGGAGCCTTGTCAGACTCTAGCAAATCAAATTCATCAAAAGTAACATGAACAGATTTAACAATTTTCAACAAGCATTTATTGAATACTCTAAAAGTCTTACTATATTTGGCATAACCAACAAAGATATCTTAATCAGCTTTCTCCTCAAATTTACCTCTGCATTCTTTATCGTTGTAAATAACATAACATTTGCAGCCGAATATCTTGAAGAAACCGATGTTGGGAATTCTGCCACGCCAAAGCTCGTAAGGAGTCTTGTTGTGAAATTTGTTGACCAATGGCCGATTCTGAGTGAAGCATGCTGTATTGATAGCTTCAGCCCAAAAGTACTTAGGTAGCCTTGCTTCAGATATCATCGTTTTCCCAGCCTCGATCAAGGTTCTGTTCTTCCTCTCAACAACACCATTTTGTTGTGGTGTTCCAGTAGCTGAGAAATTGTGATCAATTATGTGATCATCACAGTACTAAGCAATGCCATTATTCTTGAACTCCGTTCCATTGCAGATCTCATACTGATGATGTCACTTTCCTTTTTATTTTGAAGTACACGAAATTTTCCTGCCATTATGGAATCGGCAATTCAAGCTGTGAAGCTTGGAAAAAAATGTTTTTCAAAAAATTGCAAGCTCTGATACCAATTGTTAGGCCCAATTGGTAGGAAAATAGGCTAGAGGGGGGTGAATAGCCTGATTGGAATTCTTTTGTAAAACCTTTATAAAATATCCAAGTAACTTATCACTAGCTTAACCAATGGTAACCAGTTACGCAGCGGATAAAATATTGCTGGTTTACTCACACAAGTAAAGATTTACTCACACAAGTAATCGATTAAGTAAAGAGGTCTCACAAGAGTTAAAATATCATGCAAGTTGTATTCCAATAGAAAAGACAAATAAGCAGTTAAAGGAATCAAAGGGTTGTAACCGGTGATAGAGTTCAACCAGTTACAAGGGAAAGTAATAATGAGCAAGCAAACAAACAAGGAGAGACGGTTATTTGGAGAGGTTCACAGTATTAAATAACTGCTACGTCCTCTACCAAGTTTGGTTGAAACATGGATTTATGTAAAGGTTCACTCTTAATGTTGGTGTTATGCCCTAGGCATATAACTATTTTGACTCATAGTTAATACCGTTATGTAATCGTCTTTACCATTTATAATAGAGAATGTTTATCTTGAGTATTGTATGTTTTACATGTTTATTATAATATTATGTGTCCCTAATTATTGTAAATAACTAGTATAAGTTGGTAATGGATAATCATAGAGATGATTATATGCATGGGGATGCACATTACACTTATGGGTACATGTTAGAGAACAATGTACTGAACTGACCCATCTATGAGATTTATGACATGGTCTATGTTCATATATGTCATGATTAAATCTCAGGATATTCGTGTCATTAGAATCCTTAGTACCTGAGGTTATCGTCGTCTTCCACATGATAAACGTTGTGTTTGATGTAGTCTAACACTATCTCTAATAGGATAGCAATAAGGGCTATGTTGGCACTACTGGATTCTTGTAGGGAAGAATGATAAGTCAAGATGGGATTTGTCCCTCGTAAAGATAGATGTCTGCTTGGGTCCCTCGATGAATAGTGTTGATTAAATGTGTGGCCACACTCAAGAGATTTGATAGAGATCAAATGCACTTGGATTATCAACATATTCGGAGTCAAGAAAGCATTGAACAATATAAGTTAATGTGGACCATGACTTATGTTCAATATGACATCGTGAGACAAAGGGATTGTGACAATGATCTATCAAGGAATCAAGCTTTGATGTTATATTTAACTGGGTGGACATAATGGCTTGCTAGAGACCACTTATGTCTTGTGAGGTTGATGTTTAAACTCTACCAACATAAAATATAATTCATAAAGGGTCACACACAAATAACGGATTGAAAATGGTTCAAATCTGGAAAAAGGAATTTTAGGCTGTTGCACGGCCGTGCAGATTAAAGGGCACGCCCGTGCAAAGGGGTTGCACAGTCGTGCGTTGTAATCAGCACGCCCATGCAAGAATGCTGGAGCGGCCGTGCAAGTTAAAGAGCACACCCGTGCAAGTGGTTTCACCGCCGTGCATATTTAAGAGCACGAATGTGCATAGCGGCAAATCAGCAGATCCGTTTTTGGCTTGGATTAGGGTTCTTCTCCCTAAAGGTTAGGGATATTTATAAAGTATAAATATCCCCTTTTTCCTCAACCAAGACACACGAAATTTTGGGTTTAAGAAACACAAATTTTTTGATTTTGATTACGAATCAAAGATCAAAACACCCTAGATTCAATTCCATATTAGCCATAGATTGTTGAAAAGAGTTTCAACAATCGGGGGTCATCTAGCAATCCAACAAAATTCGATCTTGGTTCATTCACGTGTGGATTATCGATAGAGGGTGATTGCTTTATCACCTAAAGCTTTAAGGCCTAGCATTTTTAATTCATCACAAAGGAAGAACAAGGAAGAAGATCAAAGTTTCGTCTACGATTCGAGGTGAATTATGAATACGTATACGAAAGACAAAATTGCAACAAAGGTTAGTAAATCTATATTCATAGTTTTAATCTATTTATATTAGACGGATTCATGGCTAGGGTTTTGTGCTCTATGTTAAATCTTCCGTTGCGCTTGTAACCCCAAAACCCAACACTTAATGTCTCTAGTCTATTACAAGTTGCAAGCCTTATGATTGAAGGTTTCTTAAAAGAAAGTGATCATTAATGGATCGTGATACAAGATTTGACCAAGTGTTTCAAGAAATGTGTTCACAAGTTGAACTGATTTCTCTTGGGGGTATAGCGTGATCAATCAATGTGTTCCAGACATAGTCTTGTTGAGGAACACTTACAGTAATTTATTGAGGTGCACAGTGTATGTCCTAATAAATAATCTAGTTAATATATGGACTTGAATGCCTTGAACTTCAATGCTTGATTGCACTTGTAGTTCTTGACAATCTCACTCTCAAAGATCTTCAATGCACCAACCCTGTTCAATGCTCTGATGAAGGTATTTATAGTGTCTTCAAATGGAGCTGTTGTCTTTGAAGGGGTTGAAGGGGTGAGTTGGTCTGACAAGCATTTAATGAGAATATCTTCTGCATTAAATGCCTGAGATTTGAAGGATAACCATGCTAGAATTTTTCACTGGATAAATAGGTTGATGTGAGTAATGTAAGTACCCCAATCCGAACCGCTCTCCAACCGAGCATGCGAAAAGGACACCAAAGGGTTCACTTCCACACGATCACAAAGTCCCGTGGCTTCCCAAGGATCAAACGGACCAAGCAAAACCAAGGAAGAACCTTTCGTGCATTTAAACACTTAAAGGACCTCTGTAGGAATGGCATAAAAGTCAAAAAAGATGATAGATTGAAGAGTGAGCCGCACGGACCACTTTGCATGCATGGTTGATCCGTGTGGAACTCATTGTCAACACGCCAATGACACAAAAGTCAAGTCATTTGATTGATTAAAGTCAGAACCGTGCGGACGACTGATTAAAGTCAATCCGTGCGGACCACTTTTTCTAGGCCTAGACCCTATAAATACTGGCCTCCAGCAGCTTCATATTCATTCAAAAACATCACAACAAATCATCCCCATTCATTCCCATTCACCCCCATTCATCCTCATTCATCACGATTCCAAAAAACACCTCACAATCACTCACAATCAATCCACATTGATCCACTCACTCATATTCACTCACACTCACTCAAAACCATCCGAAACACCCCCGAAACGACAAAATTTTGAGTGTGAACGAGAGTTAATTAAGGGAGATTTTGCCATAAGTGAGGGAAAAACTTCTTTCCTCTTTAATCACCCGAGCAAACACACACACTTCCCATAACAAAAGTGAGATGACGTGAGCAACACGAGAGCACAGATTCGAGTGTGAACTAGAGTTAATTAGGGGAGATTTTGCCATAAGTGAGGGCAAAACTTCTTTCCTCTTTAAACCACAAATCGACCACGCTCCTCCCGAGGAAGATAGAAAGAAACCAATATTGGTGAGATCTCCTTCCGAACCCTAAAAAAATGCTTTTATTTCCAAGTCTTTAATATACTATTGTTTAAATATATCGTTTATAATGTAGTCTCTACTTACTATATTTGTCATAGACTCAAACCATCTAAATGATCCTACAAGATCTTCCATGCACAATGTGCACAAGAATGGAGGTCTGATAGTGATAGTTGTTTGTTCATATTTCATGTACTGTCTTTCCATTATTTACTTTCAAATGTGCTTTATTTCTTAAAACACACACACACACACAAAAGAAGGGTTTAGAAAGACTCATGTATATAAGGCATTTCGGGTGAGCACAAAAATCTGTTCTCGAGGCGTAACCTGACCTCCGAACTCAAAAATATCATCACACAACAAAAAGCCTTTTTTCAATATTTTGGGCATAACTAAAACGGCGTGGCGACACTCTCTTTTCAAAGAAATTCATCCATCCAATCTTTGAAACAACCTCTCATTCCTCTCAAGCGAGGAAGGCCCCGGTGCGAGCTGCGGGCGCCGCCAGATCGGGTAATTTCAGTTGGCGACTCTGTCGGGGAAAAGTTGTTTTAAAACTTCTAAAAAGATTTTTAAAAAACACGGTGTGGGTCAAACTTTCGTTTAACCCCTTCTTTGACTGTTGTGTGTCTGTGTGTTTTACTTTTTCTTTTTTGTCTTTCTTATTCAAAAAAAGAAAAAAAATGATGTATAATAATATATTTTTGTACATATCATTAAAACACATTTTGCAAACTCCTCTTTTTACTCAAAAAAAAAAAAGAATTCTAGTGATCGCACACTACGCGCACTCTTACCATGTACACCTGTACACTATAACCCCAAACCCAGGATGGTCTCAGTTGCAGTTCGAAAGGTGTTCCTATGCCTCTTTTGCGCGCACGGGATCATTCCAAACAACCCATTCTCGCCAGTGTCAACCATGCACTATTTGCGTCACACTTTGTCCCAGACTTGGTTAGTTTTTGACGCAGTCCGTGTCATAAATCCTAGATATATATCCCATACTGATCATTTTCTGAGTCAAAACCTAAAAGTCAAGGTCACTTGCAAAAGAAAGCTCGGC
Source organism: Adenophora triphylla var. japonica (assembly GCA_022495995.1). Taxonomy (NCBI): domain Eukaryota; kingdom Viridiplantae; phylum Streptophyta; class Magnoliopsida; order Asterales; family Campanulaceae; genus Adenophora; species Adenophora triphylla. The sequence continues at coordinate 181,462 of JAFEMH010003455.1, read as the reverse complement.
AAAATCATCTGTTGACCCGATCTTGACTTATAGCGTTAACTCATACACTGACCTATATTGGATATACGTCGACGCCCAATGTGACATCATATCATCAAGTCTTTAATGCGTCGCCCATGAGAAATATGACCTATTCAAAACCTAAAGTCAAAGATCCCTTGCAAAAGCAAGGCAAAGAAAGGTCATGCCAAATTTTTTACCCGATCTTGACTCAAGGATATTGGTTTTGTTCACTGTTCACATGGCGGAAACATTGAAACTTACATGACAGGCTCGGTCCTTAGGTTTGTTTCTCTTTTCGGTTGGTGGAAATCGCTTGCCCTATAGGACCTTCGCTCGGAGTTGTCCACCCTGGGAGGTCGAAATACAGATAAAATACAAGGGGCCTATAGACGTAGTGACGGATTCCACTGACCCAGGATCTAGAATAGTTGCAAAAAATAAGAGCAATCTTTTCCAACCGTTTACGATTTTGAGAAAACATGTTTTAAGTAAATTGAAACAGCAAAAAAAATATAATAAAAAAACAAAAAAAAATTGCATGTCGCATGAGCTTTCCCCTTCATCCAAAAGAATCTCCTGAGTCTAAACCCTGCCTTTCGCCTACTACAGCGAACCAAGATGGGTTAAGGGTCCCCGATTGCCGTCTTTTCAGCATTGAGGTCACAAGGTCCGACAGTCCTTCCAGTTCAGCAGTCCGAACAGTCCGTTATTCCCTAATGGCAGGGTCGACCGATAATAGTGAAGGGAATGGGACTCCGCCTCTGGGAAATCTCCAAACAATAGAGGAGGTGCTGCAAGCTTTCGAAGCCCTTAAGAAGCGCCAAGAAGAGGAGTAAGCTTGGATTGTAGACACCATGCACCATCGCGGAACAGCTGCGGTTCCCCAACCAGATGGGACCTTCGTCCTTATTGAAGACGCAGACATGCCAGCTCCCCCAGTTTCCCAAAACTATCAGCAAGTCCCTCCTACGCAAAGATATGGAAATCCAGCGATGCAAAGCAGCTCCCGTTCAAAGCTTCATCCAAGCATTAGTCAAGCAACTTCGACTTTCCAAACTCACAATCAGTTTCTCGGCTCCACTCCGCAAACTCAATATCACCAACAGACCTATGGGCCCGCTCCCTCAGATCACAATGCCTCTCAATATCCCCCGGGATTCAATCTTTTGCCTCCGCATGAGCCCCGAAGCTACAACTTGAAGTCCCAATGCCTACCAAGGACGGACATACCGAGCGAATACCCTGATGTTTCGAATCTGCCACCCGCCAGACTGCTTCTCGAGGCTAATAAAACATTCCCTCTATTCTCAAACATAGTCCATCACGGTCCGGATAATCACGTCCTTGGATCCAATCAAGGGTATGGATTGGTATACACTCACCTGCCTCCCCAGGATTCCCAAATGGCTATCCCGTCAGCCAATCCACCTCCATCTTCGGTTTCCATCCCAGAAAATGGCAACCTACAGCTGCCCAATGACCCCCATATGGCTTGGATGGTCGAGCAGATAAAGGAGATGCAAGGGAAAATGGTCAATATTGAAAGGACTCACTCATCCGAGTAAGGTGGTTCCTCTCCCCCAGAAGTTCAGAATGCCAAAAATGGAGAAGTTTGATGGGACAGAAAACCCGAAGACTCACATTGATACCTACGTCTTAGGTATGAGGGCCAAAGGTGCTACCCATCAACAAATGGCAGACCACTTCCAGCACTTCTTAAAATTTACGGCCTTGAGGTGGTTCCTCAACGTAAAAGCAGAAAACCGCTCCACCTGAGAGCAAATCAGCGATATTTTCCTGGAAAAATACCGTGCCAATCTTGGGTGGGAAATAAATCGCCATGACCTGCAGGCCACCGAGAAAAAAGATGATGAGCCGGTGGGAGTTCTACAAAAGATGGAATTGGAAATTGAGCGAGATAATGGATCCCCTTTCCAAGGAAGAGCAAATGGATATCTTCCACTCTTACCTCAAACCATCTCTGAGGGCCCTGATTAGCCACCATTTCTATCCCGACCTACGCGCCATGGTCAATGTCGAGACCAAGTTCGAAAAGAATTTGAGTCTACAGAAAATAGTGGCCACTCCTGCTTCTTCCTACCGCTAACAGGCAACCCTGCCAAATCCGGCACCTGTCCCAAGCAAAGGGAAAGAAGCTACCAGAGCAATTCACTACATTCAGAATGGAGTCCAAGGAAACCGCGACCAAGCACCCCTAAGGAATAATAATCCCCCTCGGCACCTCGAAATGCCCCTAATTCAAGTGTTCGAGGCATTGGTGAAGCGGGACATGCTCAAGCCCCTCAAGAATTATCAAGCGAGGAATCCCCATCCTAACCCGGCAAGCGGTGTGCCTTCCACAACTATCCCGATCATAAAATCGACCATTGTTTCATGCTAAAGCAAGTGGCCCATGGGCTAATCAAAGAAGGAAAGTTGGAATGCCCCCATGGTCCCAACACAGTCGGAAATCCATTCCCCAAAAAGATAGGGTGAACATGGTGGCATTCAACTCACCTTCCGAATGTCTAGAAGCAACCTTGAACCAGTTTGAATGGAAGAACTTCATGAAGTAAGATTCTTCAGAACCAAGGCAAGTTGGACGAAGAAAATGGTGTTATCCTCTGGAAAGGGTCAGCTCAATATTGTGACCACTTCTGCTCCATGATAAGTTGGAACGAGCTCCGCAAAGAAACCAACGATCTAAACATTGTGATGCCCCAGCCTTTATCTTGGGAGGACATTAGGACAGTCGCCAAACCCCCCAACAAAAGCGATAACGGTGAATGAGCTAAGGAGTGATATATGGCCGTATGCTAACCGCATACCACCCATGATGGAATCGGGAGAAGCAAGCGAAGGAAGAGAGAAGCCAGAAGTGAATGCGTTGACCCGTTTCGGCCAAATTCCAACAAATCCTCCAAGGACAAACAAAAGAATGGATGTTAGAACCTTCGCCACGTGCAAGAAATGAGCACCTCGAAGCCACAGAGAATGTTGGGAGAGCGTATGATGAGTACACAGGGATAGACATGACCCAACTCGAGTACGATATGAGGGATTTCATGTAACAACCCGAAACCTAGGCTCTATTTTGTGGTCACGTGTTGCGCACGTGAAATGGGGGCGTATCATTTTATTTGCTGCATTTCATAAAAAGTTGGATTTTTATGTGTTAGTTTTAGCATTTTAATAAATTGTGTGATATTCTAAGTATGCTAATAAATTAATTTTAATTATTTAATGTCTAAATGAAATAAGTAAGAATTTTGTAATTGACATTTTAATTGTTGAAATGTAAATAAAAAGTTATGAAAAGTTGAGGGCCTTATGTGTTAAAAGTGAACCCAAGGGAGTTAATTGAAATAACTTGAATCCTGGAGGGCTAAAGTGAAAATTTGATTTATAAATATCCTATTCCTTCTCCATTCTTTCCATTCTTCCATAGAGCTCGGTCGGTAGAGAGAAAGAAAATCCTTCCTCCGTTCCAAAATCCTTTTGATTTATTTTCTTCCATAAATTCTTAAAAATCAACCGTTAGCCCGTTTTGCGATCCGAGTGCGGCAAAGCGATCAGGAAGACGAGGAGAACACTTATAGCCGATCAGATCGTCTCTTTATTTTGGCATATTTTTGGGTAAGTTATTATGATTCTTTTCGATAACTGTTCATACTATTTATAATGATGATATTATGACTATATAATTGGTTCTTGATATTTTTGGTATTTTATTTGGGTTTGAAATAAAAGAAAAATGAATTATTGAAGTCAGTATGTTAAGGTTTGGGGACATAAATATGGTGATGGTAATCTTACGATTTAGTTAAGAGGATAAAGAGTGATACTTCTTTGTAAAGGGCTTGGAAAAATATGAGATATAAATGAATTTTGATGATTTTTACATGATTATTTGGGTTTTGAAAGGTTGAAATAGGATTTTGGAAAGACAGAGAGTAAAAGGTGATAATATGGTTGGGGTTTAATTGGAAGTGTGCGGTATTGTTGGGAGTTCCTTACAATGAAGTGGCTAGGTCGTAAAGTTGTGGTTATATAGGATATTTGATGTTATTATTATCACCTAAATGATTATTGGTAAATTTAACAAGTTGATTAACCTTTGGTATAATGGAAAATGATTCGAAAATGAGTAGGATGATAGGTTGGTAATTAAAAAGGTTATTATAAGGAAACTTATAGATGGTGAAGGGAGTATTGTAGTGTGAGTGTGATACGTAAAAATAGTGGGAAGAGTCGGTACCAATATTCATTCCATGTTACGTGAGGTTGTTAGGTTGTAAATATGGATGTGGGGATTTTAGTCAACTTCTATGACTTTGAAAATAATACGAAAAGTTGGTTTGAAATGAAATTAGTATTGTCGGGTCATTTTACTTGGATTGGAAGTGAAAAGAACTTGGATGGTATAGTTGGCATGGTGATAGTGAATGGAAATAATAGGGTGGTTAAGTATATATGTTATATGGTATGGAGTAAGTATAGTTATGGTTTATAATTGGTATTGATACTGATTTGGTTAGTTTGGCCTAGCTGGAAGAAGGGAAAAATGGGTTTTATTCTGGTTTGGCAACTGATGTTCAACATCAGCAACCATTCTGGTGTTGGGCACGACTCGTGCCCTGGAGCACGAGTCGTGACCCTCAGCTTGAAGTCGTGATACGCAGTCGTGAGAATTTGGGCAGTCGTGCAGAGGTTTGGCACGACTCGTACCCTGGAGTACGAGTCGTGCCCAGGACTGGTTTGGGGTATAAATTTCAAACAACTTGGAACCTAAGCAATCTAGTTCGGATGTGGTCCTTCCTTAACTATAATCCTAGAGCAACATTAGTTCTTGACAATGGCATTTTAAATAGACCAAAATGATGTTGGGAAAGTCCTTAATTCTTGCTTTGAAAATGGTAGAAAAACTTGATTTGAAAAGTAACCAAAGTGATAAAACTTGGTAAACGATTATGTGAACTTTATAAAAAAAAAGTGTTCAAGGGTATGACAGGGATATCTAAGGCCTACTTGATTTACAATGGGGCCATTTGTAATCACTTATTCATATATACTGGGTTATTTAGTGCATGACATAAATGTTGCATTGTGTTATTGGTTTGAACAAGAATATTAATAGCATGTTGTTGAATTGTTGCTACTCAATACTGTTAAGTTATATGTGGCATAATATCATTGGATTAGCATGTGTATGCATAACATGTGATGATTATTATGGCTCAATGGTGTTTATATATATGTTACACTATGTGAGGTATAAACATGAGTAATTGTACCATGTTGTAAATGTTGATAAACATGAGTAATTGTACCATGTTGTATATTGTTATCCCAATGTGTGGATTTGATTTCAAGTAACTGTTATGTGCTTGAATGTGAATATGAATGTGTTGAGATCAGCTGATTATTGGGGGTATAATGGAATATGAGAACTTATGAGGAATTGTTCCATAAGTTGCTCAAATTACATTATACATGTGACCGCTCCCCTACTGTGGCCACAATTTGGGGCTCAGTTACTATGGATATGCCTAAGCAGTTTATAGGATACTGATACCTTACATGATTTCCTGAAAAATGGGTCTTTTAAGGTGTGAATAGGCCTAAGCCGTTCACAAATAAAGAGGATGTATTGCCAGTAGTACGACTTATTGTTCAGACGGAAAAAGGTAAGGTCGGGTAAAATAATGTATTTACAGCTTTCCAAATGTGATTATGAGCAACTTGTTTATGTGTTGCATTCTTAGATGGCATATTGCTGCATGCATAATAACTTGCTGAGATTCTTTCTCACCCCTTCTCCCTTTAATTTTTTTTTAGTTTCAGCCAAGGTTCTAAAAAGCGCTAGGCGGATGCTAGGCGGCGGAGCCGGGTCTAGCGCCTAGGCGGGGACTAGTTGAGATTAATCGGGATTATTCGAGACCTATACGGGACTTAGAACTAGGCTTTGGAGAGGGGCCTAGCGCCTAGGCGGGGCCTAGGCGCCCTTAGGCGGGGTCTTTTAGAACACTTTCAGCTGAGACAGGTAGACCGGACCAGTGAGGCCGGAGAGGAGTTTGGATCATTTTTTGGGTTGTCAGGGTATGATCAGTGTTTATGAGTTGGGATTTGGTTGTTGTTCTTCTTCTTGGGTAAAAGTTGTATATAAAAAATTTATAAGTATTTTCTGGTTGTCGTGTTGTATTTTAAAACAAGTTATTGGTTGGTTTAAAGCAGGTTGATATCATATCCTAGTAGAAAGGTCATGTCGTTTTGTTTTAAAAAGTTATTCGACTTTCAAATTATTTAAACAAAAAGTTTTAAAATTTTTAGGAGGTGGTTTGGGGACCCTCCAGCTGGGGCATGAGTTTATAGGTCCCATGGTTGGGGAGGCCTCACATTTCAGACTCAGCCGACCCTCTGAATGCTTGGAAGCAACCTTAAACCAGTTTGAATGGAAGAACTTCACGAAGCACAATTCTTCGGAGAATAACCGAGACGAGATTGTGCCTACAATCTCATCCACGCGGATAAGATTGTCACCCAGCCAACCTTTAAATACAGCCTTTCTCCCTCAGTTTTAACAGGCCAAAAAATACGAATTCCTACTGTTACTCTGTCAAAATCCATTCTCAAACAGCCCTTTACACTCTCACAACTCAAATTCCACACCAAATCCACCCCAAAACCACTCCTAACCCTTTGAAACCTTCAAACCCTAAACACAAGCCCAAAAAATATTGGTAAAACCCTTGTTCTCCCTTCTCAAACTCCCTCATTCATACATACATTTTCATACATAAATGATGTAGAGTGGTTGTTCTTACTTATTTGCTTGTTGTTTGACTTCCCTTCCCCTTTGTCCCAAGGATCCAAGGGGATCTCCATGGAGTTCATCTCCATGGATGATTCTCTACAAGGATCTACATTTTACATTATGTACCTCCCTTGTCCCTTTGTTTATATTAACTAGCTTTCACTTGATACTTGATTTTTTGACCTAGAAGATGGTCATCTTGGAGTCCATCTCCATATATGACCACTTTAAATGGTCTACATTCTTTACTTCCTTGGAAATCCCCCTCCCTAGTCAAAGATGCATACCATGGAACTCTTTCCTTGAATGAAAATCATCTAGACTCACAAACTAGGTCACACAAGATGTATGAGATACACTTGAATATAGGTCTCAAGGATGGTCCTCCTCATGGACACCTTAGAGATCTTCCTCTAAAGTTGATACATCTTGACCTAACTTTCTTGCTAAATTACTTTTCATGTTAAAATCCCCCTTGTCCCTAGCAAATGAAATGTTTACAAAGTCCTAATGTACCCCCGGGATCGCTTGGTTAAGTGGATTCATCATTTATGACCACTAATCAATGTCTAGGGAAAGAGAGGACAAAATATGGATGCTAAAAATCCAAGCATTTCCTTTATTTTCTGCTTTCAATTACATTTCCAGTTAAGTCCTGTAAATCCAGTTAAGTTTCTGGAAATTACAGTGACTAAATTGGAAATTGTAAAAAATATTGACACTGCAGCCCCATCCGCGCGGATAAGATTGCACTACAGTCTTATCCACGTGGATGACATTGTCATTTGCAAACATTTTTCCAATTTTCTGTTATTTTCAGTTTAATCACTGCTTTCAAACTATTTTCCAGTTCAGTCCCTAGTATTTCTGTTATTCCAGAAAATCCCCTTTTATTCAAAATCTTTTTCAAAACACACACACAGACACAAAAAGTTTCAAGTTTGGAAGACTTGTCATACGAAGCATTCCGGGTGCACGCCAAATGTCCATCCCGGAGTGTAACGTGACCTCCAAACTCATTTTCTCTAATTTTGGGCATTTTTCAAAGTTTTGGCCCTTAAACTAAAAACGGCATGGCGACTCCGTTGATTTTCAAAAAAATCGGGTACATCACAGTGGCGACTCTGCTGGGGATCGAACAAGCTTTTTTTTTTCTTTAAAAAAAAAGAGAATACTTGTTTTTCAAACAATAAATAAAACTTGTTTTTCCAAAAAAAAAACTCTTGTGGGTCAAACTTCCGTCCCAACACTTGAAACTTTTGTTTTGGTGTGTGTATGTTTTTTTTCCCATGACGCGTTGTTATAGATTTTGACCGTCCCGGGGAAGTCACAATTTTGACTGTCGGATCCATTTCCTTAACTGTTTAAATTTTATGTGCTTATGTGTTTACATATTTTCCAAAAAAAATGATACTCAGTATATAGGCTGGAAACCATTAACTTTCCTCTTAAAACGCCTCCTTATAGGAGTCGGGGATAAGCTATGGGGGAACAACGCCACGTACTGGTCTCATTTCAAAAAAAATGTTTTCCAAAAAAAGTCTTTTTGCATGCATCATGTCTTTAAGACACATTTGAAAATTTCTGTTTTTACTCAAAAAAGGAATGTAGACTATCGCACACTACGCGCACGCTGACCGTACACTGTACACTACGTCCTTAACCAGGGAAATCTCAGTAGTAGCCTGGGAGGCCTTACTACGCCTCTCGGTGCGAGCACGGGATGACCCAAACAGCCATTGGTTTATCCTCGTGTCGACCCTGTGCTTGTCCGTGACACACATTTTATCCAAGAATTGGTTGGTTTTAGGTCCGGTCTGTGTCAGATCGTGTCAGTGTATACCCCGCGTAGGTCAAACCCTAGTCAACGTGCCAAGTCAGGATCCTCCGCGGACCTAAATCAGTCGAATTCATGCTGGTTTTCCGTCATGAACTTTGACTCGATCTTGACTGGGGCTCGGACTTTGACTTTGACCCGCACGGTTTATGCACCGGCTCCCGGTGTGATACCGAGTCATCAAGGATTAATGCCCAGTCCATGCTTAATTACTGCTTAACCAACGACGAGTCAAGATCCCTTATGGACTATTATCAGTCAAGGTCATGCCGGCTTTTCGTCAGGCACCTTAACTCGATCTTGACCTTCGACGTTGCCTTTGCTGGTAATTTACATCGAGTCCGTGTTAAGACTTCATGATCCGCCAGACCTTAGGTTCGTTTTCCTTTTCGGTAGGTGGGACCCGCTTGCCCTACGAAACCCTTGTTTGAGGTTATAGGTTGAGGATCCGTGCGCGTAGTGATGGGTCCCACTGATCCAGGACTGAGAATAGCAAAAAAAAAAAAAAAAGAGCAATCTTTTCCAACCGCTTAGATTTTAAGAAAACACGTTTTAAGTAAACTCAAACGAATAACTGCATGTTGCATGAGCCCTGAGCCCAAACACCTACCCCCCCCCCTTTTTTTTCTTCAACTCCCAAAGTCTGAACCTCCCTTATATCTTCCTCCCGCAGCACCTCGCAAAGCTTGGGTACGGACACCGGGTCACCGTCTGGTCAGTTGGGAAGAATCAAGCGCATCGTCGCCTTCACCATTCGCTTCAACTCGGTTTTCGAATTTACGCATCGCCGGTAACAATGGGGACAATACCACTCTGCCTCCCGGGACTCCCCAGACAGAACATCAGTAGAATCAGTTAGCCGAACAAATGAGACTGCGACAGGAAGCTCAGATGAACAGCCTTCTGGAGGCTATTAGGAGCCACGGTTTGGCCGCCAGTCTCAATCCCGATGGCACTTTCACCGTGGAAGAGGAAGAGGACCCTAATCCCACTCTTGGTCGCCCTGACTACACCAGAATGCCACAACCAACCTCCTATGGTACCACTGCCGGAGTCCATGCTTCTCGACCTATGGGCCAGCCAGCTCCTCAACCGCAGTCTAGTGGCCCCATACAGTCTAGTGGGACAAGCCAGTTTGCAGTCCCTCAATAGGGACATAATCAAGCATTTTAATATCTTCCCATGGTTGGGGGTACCTTGGAATGCCGCAGCAAGTTGGGATCCCACCGCAGTTTGGAACCGGTCAGCCCGGGCCTTCACAACAACAGTTCAGAGTGCCGCAGCAACAACCTGGAATGCCGCCACCGCAGTTTGGTTTAGGACAACAATCAGGTATCCCTCCTCAAAAATGATACCGGTCCAGCAACTCTTGGCACCTCGCCAGCCTCCATAAACCCGTTCCTCACTCAAGGTCCTATGGGTCAGCAAGCCCCCATCCCAGTCTCATCAGAATCACCAGGACCACAGTATCCTCCCAAACCTCAAAATATAAAGTTCAGTAACTTTGGAATGCCCATGAGTGAAGTTTTTAGAGGACTGGTCAAAGAGGGGTTGATTCGGCCTTTTGACAATTATCAGCCCGGGGACCCCAACATCCCTTTGGACACTACCAAACACTGTTGTAAGTGCTCCAATTTGAGCTTGTTAGAATTTTCGTTAGAAAATTAACGAAAGTTATAACATTTCTAACAATTCCTAACAATCCTAACTTTTCTAACAAAGTGAGGGTAAAATGGGCATTGTTATTTAAGGTTAAACCTCAAAAAGAATCTCAAAAAGTAAAACAAAAGGAATAAAACCACAAATAGAAATGGCTGGGAACAATAAACTGGCTGTTAATTTGAAATTTCAAAAAGAAATATTCCTCTTGTCCAAAGCTGGAGCTGCATTTAATGAACAAAGGCACGCCGAAGGGTCCTATCCGCGCGGATAAGTATGTCATTTCCGAGAGGGCTATAAATTGAGCCCTCCAAATACAAAAATAAGGAGGAACAACACCAATTGCACCGAACCTCGGCGAAATATAGAGAGAAAACAAGTGAGAATTCTTCAAGAATTGTCACCATTTTCTCTCCAATCTTTCCCAACTCACACTCATCCACTCACTCTCATACTTAAGCCTTAAACACTCATACACTCAAGCCAAAAACTCAAGAACACAAGGAAGATTGGTAAACCCTCCTTCTCCTTACCCTAAACTTCAACCATGCATGCATTTGCAAACTACAAAATGTAGTTCTTTCATCTTCTTGCTCTAGATCTAAGAAGATCACCATGGAAGACCATCTCCATGGATGATCTTCTACAAAGATCAAAATTATTTTCAAGTTCTCTTACTTTCTTGCAAAGAAAACTCATTTTCAAAACCCTAAAAACCATTTTCAAGCATCAAATCTCATTTTCAAAGGATAAAAATCCCCTTCCCAAGCAAATGAAATGCTTAGTCCTAATGTACCCCAAGGATGGTTTGATATAGTTGATTCACCACTAAAATGTCAAGTGATCACTAACCAAAACCTAGGGAAATGGGGACAAGCATGGATGCAAAACCTCCCTTAAAATCATATTTTCTCTCTTGGGAAGTTGCTGTCCAGTAGCAATTTTCCCAGACCTCAGTCCATTGTCTAATTTTTTGGACACAGATAAATGTAGAATTTGGTGTTTACTACAAAACACTTTTTGTAGCCAACATCCAGATATTTCCATAAATATTTTTACTTTATTTTTTGGGTTAGTAAAACTCCTCTTTTCAAATTTTCTTTCAGAGGCTAGTTCATCAGCTTCTGGGAATCCAGATCTCATATCTGAGGTTTCCAGAAGGTTTTGACCCCTCAAATCTTCTCCAAAATGGAAAATTCCTTCGCAAAAATCTTATTTAAGGTGTCTAGAACAACTTTAATTCTCTGAGTTTATCCAGATTATGAAGTTTTAAGACCCTTGAATCCATTTCAAAATCAAAGGTCCACTGCCTTTTTCATTCTGGCAGAAATGGCTCTCAACTTCAAAAGGTCTTTTGAGTACCAAATCTCAATCCAAAAATCTTCCAAAAATTCATGGGATCAGTTTAAAGTCTTAAAAAGATATCCCAATTTTTACTTTTCTGAGTTTCAACTTATTTTGGCCAAAACACACACACACACACACCCAAATGATTTTCAGCTTGGAAGACTCGTTTTACGAGGCATTCCGGGTGCACACTAACGTCCTTCCCGGCGTGTAACATGACCTCCGAACCTAAATCTCTGATCTCGGGCTTTTTTCAAAGTTTTGGCCCTCAAAATAAAAATGGCGTGGCGACTCCGTTTCGTTGATTTTTTCAAATAAAAATGGGAAAATTTTCGGATACACATCATCACAGTGGCGACTCCGCTGGGGACTAAGCTTTTTCTAAAAAAAAATGATACTTGGTATATTGGTGGAAACCATTAAACTTCCCGTTATCGCCTCCTAACACGAGTCGGGGATAAATTGTGGTCTAACAATCCCACGTACCGGTATCACCGTTTTCAAAAAAAAAAAAGCTTTTGAGGGTCAAGCTTCCGTCCCGGCTTTGAAAATCATTTTTGTGTGTGTATTGATTTTTGCACAGTTTTCGTGTTGTTTTGGCCGCCTCGGAGAAAGTCAAAATTTTGACTGTCGGAATAATGTCCCTAACTGTCGGAATTTTCGTGCTTATGTGCTCATTAAATTTCAAAAAAAAAAATTCAAAAAAAAAAGGATTTTCAAAAAAAAAAAGAGAAAATTTTCAAAAAAAAATCATGCATCATATTTTTAAGACACATAAAAAAAAATCTCTATTTTACTCAGAAAAAGAATATAGACTGCTTGCACACTACGCGCACGTGACCGTACACTGCACACTACGTCCCTAACCCGGGGAAATCCTTGTCGCGGTCCGTTTGGTCTTATTACGCCTCTCGGATGAGCACAGGACTACCCAAACATCCCATGGAGCCTCGTGTCGACCATGCACTTGTCCGTGACACACTTTGTCCGAGACCCGGTTGGTTTTTAGTCCGGGTCCGTGTCATGCCCCGTCTCGTGTATAGACCTTTCCTTTCAAGCCTTTGTCGGCATACCGACTCAATATCTTCGGGGACCCTAATCGAGTCGAAGTTACGCCGGTTTTCCGCCGCAGACTTTGACCAAGATATTGACCGGCACCTTGACTTCGGCTCGGCGGCACAAATTATACAACGACTCCCAAAGCATTGACACCGAGTCATCAAGGATTAATGAATATTCCATGCCTAATTACGGCTTAACTGACGACAAGTCAAGATCAATCGTGGACATTTATCAGTCCAAATCATGCCGACTTTTCGTCGAGCCCTCGGACATGATCTTGACTTTCGACGTCAGCTTTGTCCGTAATTTACATCGAATGCTCGTTAAGACTCGATAACCCGCCAGACTTTTAGGATCGTTTTTCTTTCGGTCGGTGGGACCCGCTTGCCCTATAGGACCCTCGCCGGGGCCGTCCACCCCGGGAGGTCGAAATACGGGTGTAATACGAGGGGCTTATAGACGTAGTGACGGGGCCCACTGATCCAGGATCCAGAGTAGTTTGCGAAAAAGAAGAGCAATCTTTTCCAACCGATTAGGTTAATAAAGCGTGTTTTAAGTAAACATGAAAAAATAACTGCATGTTGCGTGAGCCTTAAGCCCAAACACCTACCCTCCTTCCATTCCCAGACATCTGAACCTTCGTGTCCTTTCCCCCGCAGCTCCTCACAAAGCTTGGTTTCGGGCACCGGGTCACCGTTTGATCAGTTGGGAAGAGTCAAGCGCATCGTCGCCGGCTTCACCGTTTGTTCCGACTCCGGGTTTCGAATGTACGCACGGCCGGTAATGATGGGGATAATGTCACTCCGCCTCCGGGACCCCTCGGACAGAGCAATAGTGGAATCGGTTAGCGTAACGAGATGAGGTTACGACAGAAGCACAACTAAATGACCTTATAGAGGCTATTAAGAGTCACTGGCGGCCGCCGAAATTTCTCAATCCGGATGGCACCTTCACCGTGGAAGACAACGAGGGATGCCAACCCCACTCTCGGTCGCCCGACTACACCGGGATGCCGCCACCCACCTCCTATGGTGCCACTACGAGAACCCATGCTCCTCGATTTTCGGGTCGGCCCGGCTCCCCAACCACGAGACCACCGGATCCATGCGGCAGAAGCGGCACAAATCGGTGGGGGCAAAATCGGTACGGAATGTCTTCTCATGGTTGGGGCTATCTCGGAATGCCACGGCTAATCGGGATCCCGCCTCGGTTCGGAACCGATCAATCAGGACCTTCACAAAGGCCACGGTTCGGAATGCCGCCACAACTTGGTTACGGGCCGCGATCGGGAGCCCCTCCTCGAGCAGTACTAGTTCATTTGCTCCTCACACAAATCCATTCCTCACTCGAGACTTCTATGGGTTACCAAGCCTCCATCCCGGTGTCATCCGAATCACCAGGACCGCAGTACCCCCGGGTTACACGCCTTCACCACGGCCATGCAATTCAACAATTTGGGACAGCGGCCGCACTCGAAGCCTACTTACGGGCCCCACTGGAAATCCAAGTTATCCGGCTACATCGGGGCTGCCTCCACCTACTTTGCCGGTTGAAAATCAGCAAGCCGCAAGGTTCTATCCTTTTGCTTAGGCTCCTACCCATGCTCCCAAGGTAACTCGGCCCCGGGACAGGTTTTCACCTACGTCCCCGGATCGGCCGTTCCCTCCACCGATCGCCTCCGGTGGTAGCTCCTCTCTCTAGCTCGGCCACTAGCTTGAATGCCATGGTTCCGCCACAAGACCCTCATCCGGCACGGTTCATGGAACAACACAAGGAAATGAAAGCGCGAATCGTGAACCGGCGCCAAGAAGTACGCCTTAGGCCTACGGGCCGGACTCCATTGTTCCTCTGCCCCACAAATTCGTGATGCCTAATCTGGATCTCTTTGATGGGACTGCATGCCCAAAAACCCATTTGGACACATATACCTTGGTGATGAAGACCAAAGGGTGCACCAATCGACGGTTAGGCGACTATTTCGATCTATCCTTGAAGTCCGGTGCCTTAAAGTGGTTCTTCCGTTTGAAACACCGAAGCCGGGGCTACGTGGGACCAGATTACCAATGCCTTCACGAGAAAAATATAAGGCCAACTTGGAATGGGAAACAAATAGGGTTGACCTACAAACAACGGTGCGGCGTCTGATGAGAATGTTGGGGACTTTTACAAGCGGTGGAATCGAAACTCGGTGAAATGGCCATCCCTCCTTCCGAAGAGGAACAAGCTGGACATCTTCCGAGTCATGCTTGAAACCACATTCGAGAGCCTCCCTCGGTCACTTCCCATACTCGAGACTTACGGGCCATGGTTAACTCTGCGGCTAAATTTGAAAAGGCCTACAATCGGCCACCGCTGCTGCACTGCCTACGAGATATCGGGCTCCTCCTGCAAACACTGCTCTGCCAAAGGCAAAGAAATGATTAACTATGCGGGACGGGAATGTAATAACACAACTCCTTTTGCTCCCGGAAAAAGCAGTAGAGCCCGGACCACGGGTCATAAATCTCGAAAACTTTGGAATGCCCCGAACGACATCTTTAGGGAATTTGGTGAAAGAAGGCTTGCTTTGCGACCTTTGGAGAATTTTCAACCCAGGAATCCGAATGCTCCGTGGATACTACAAAGTATTGTGCTTTTCATCAAGCTCACGGACATTTGATGATAAATGCTTTACTACGAAAAAGGCAATCCAGGGGCTAATAGAGCAAGGAAAGTTGGAAGGCCCCGAAGGGCCTAACACGATCAAAAATCCGCGCCAAGGAACCATAATCGTGTGAATATGATTGAATGCGGAGAATCTTCGCATGCCCGGGAAGATCTTGATGAAGGTCCCCAAATACCCGTGGCCAACCTCGTCGAGGATCACGAATTTGGATTCCCCTCGGCCTTGAGGATATCGAACGAATCAACCCATCTTGGTCTCATGTCGAGACTCCTTGCAAGAATACGAGGCCCGCTATTTCTCGGATAAAAGAAAGGCCAATGCTTGAAGAGCTGGGGTTGTTCGGTCAAAATATGAGAGGACCATTTACACAAGATGGTTGGAACAATCAAGAAGAATCGAACAAGAAAGCTTCCGGCGAGCGCTGTCTTGGGGCTTATCGGCAAAGAGGCCGAAGAGCATGCGGAGCTAGTACACTTCCACAAAGCGGCTATTGGAGAAGTCAAATACAACCCCGAAGGCGGTGAGCGAAGAATCGGAGGAGGAAGAACCCTTTTACATTCTACACAGTGTCAAATACATGCCACCCCCTCTCACTCTTCCCGCAATTTACGGGAGGAGAAGCCGAGTCACAATTGCCACTTAGGAATGGGAACATATGACAATTTTGCGGTGCACGCACCCATATTCCCCAACGGGTTTGATCGCGTTCCCTCTCGGCGAAATCCCGGTAGTATGGGAAGAAGATTCCGATGACGGCGATGATGATGATGATGACGAGAGTGAAGAGTCAGCGAGACCCCAGATCCGGAAACAATGCGGAACAATCATGCCGAGAAATGAGCCCATGGGAGCCGGGCACAATGGTGGTTATCGGCCAGCGGCGACGAAGAAACTTCGGAAGATGAATATGAGACCGAGGACATGAAGGCCATGAAGTTTCATGGATGCGAGCACGTGGATGTCTTAGAATTCAACACGCCTACCATGCTTTGGGGAAAAGGTTTTCGGGTGTCCGATCCAGCCGATAGTCAAAGATCTGATCGAAAGAGGAAAATTAACTCCCATCCGCCCAAATGAGAAAATAACCATGGTTAGATCAAATCCACCCCAGAACAAAGTAACACTCCTTGTTAGGGTTACCCAAGAAGAGGTCACCTTCCCCGAATGTATGTCAGCTTTCAGAGGAGTCCTAGAAACTGGCATGATACCGGATGCGCCTCCCACACGTAACGCTATAATCATCTCCAACTCGAGTATTACGAAGGGAATCGAATGGCCGCACTATACCGGGGATGAGATCGAAAAGCCGCCGAGTCCCGACAATAGCGACTCTTGTTGCATGATAACTATGAGCAAGGCCGGCCATGAGAGTGAATCGGAGGACGCCCTAGCTCTGTGGGCCATCCAAGGGGCAACAACACAACCCCAGACTCAAAAGCCGGTGACACAGGGAAGCGGTTATAAGGGCCGCCCGGGAAGGAGCCGATACGGCTCGGCCCCTCACCGTTGCTAGACTCCGTCGAACCCGGTGGCCAATAGCCAAAAGGCTCCCAGATTGACCTTAGCGGCATTGAAGAAATCCGGTCAAGAGACAACCGATGAGGAAGTTAATCTGTTGACCCGATCCGGGCAAATTTTCCAAGGAAATCCCAAGGCGAGATAAGAAGGCCACGAATCAAACACCGAAAGAAGATCGCCGCCCCTATGCTAAGACAGTGAAACTCCAGACCACGAAAAAGAGGATCCCGTGCTCACCCGGTTGAAGCAAACACAGGCCAACATTTCCCTCTGGTCTCTACTCACTTCGTCCTATCCCCATAAGCTGAAGCTGGAAGAAAGCCTGGCTCGCACTCTCGTGCCTATTGATGCTACTCCCGATGATGTGGTACAACTAATTGGAAACATCCATTACGGGAATATAATCACTTTCACATATCTCGACCTCCCTCAATTTGGGGCTGATCATAACGAGCCTCTCTTCATCACGATCAGTGGATGAACGACGCCTCCTCGGGTCTGGTTGATAATGGGTCCGGAATGAATATTCTCTCGGCAAAGATCATGAGCCTGCTTGATATCAAGACTACAGACTTGAAGCCTTCCTCCCTCACAGTCAAAGCTTACGACTCAACATCTCGAGCAGTCCTTGGAGTTGCTACCTTGGACCTCTGGTTTGGCCAGAAATTGATACCTGTGGAATTCCAGGTTATTGACATCCCGATTACTTTCAATGCCCTGCTGGGAAGACCTTGGCTCCATCAAGTCAAAGGGGTCGCCTCAAGCCTCCACCAGTGTGTGAAATTCGTCTCGAATGGGGATCGACAACCATTTACGGGGATTTAGTCACTGCGGAGGGCACAGATACGGGCGGAATACCTATTCCGAAATCAAACATGACGAGGAAGGTCTTATGCTAACGGGCTTCACGGGCCGAGCCTCCCAAGGCCCAAGTGTGCAACATAGATTTGACAATCACCGGGATAAAATCCCTCCGGTCTTGAAAATGATGAGAAAGATGAGCTATCTACCCGGCCTCGATGCAGGGAAACACCAACAAGGAACTCACAAACTCGTCGAGGTGAAAGGACAGAATACTCGCCACGGCACAGGATATGAGGCCTCCTCGGTGGACACCGCAAAAGGAAAAAGATTTGAAGCCGCCACAGGAAAGGTCCCGGTCGACAACCCTAAATCTCTCCCCTTCGGTCCTAATTTGGTGACTACTTTGTAAAGGGTCCCACACAACCGGGAAACATCACAGAGCCCACTCCTACGGCGGGATGGCTTAAGCTACAGGATAGCCTCAACAAGTTTAGAGGAACCAAGGCTAACCCGGTCCGTAGAATGTTCTGGACCTACCCAAGATACACAGGGCTACCACTACCATGAAGAGTGAGTATACCTTCGAGGCGTGCACGACACAGTGGAACAGTTCGAGAAGCTCACAACCACTATTCCTACTGCCCAGGAAGATCTGAAACCTGAATTCGAACTGACAGTGCCAAAAGCTAAGGCCACGGAATTTCCCTCAAATGATTGGGATGGTCTGGTTATGCAGCAATTGTTCGAAGAAGAAGTCCAGGTGCCAGATGATAAGTGACTATTATATAGTCAATTATCCTAGTTTTTATATACTTTTACACAATTAAATCATCACTTTTCATTTAGTTTTTAGTATTTTTTACTTACTTTTGTTATTTTATTAGATTTTACGTTTTTGGTATGTTTTATACATTTTAGACAGGTTTTAGGGTCATTTTATATATACAAAGGATACATGGACATTTTTGGTCCAAAAAGATGAAGGGACACCAAGCAAATAAGCACTCCAAGCTGAAAACCAGTCGGAGCGGCCGTGCAGCAAAACCAGGAGCGGCCGTGCAACTTAGGCCATGGCCGGCCATCTTGGCCCATGGAGTGGCCGAGCATTGAAGTGACCTGGCCGTGCTAACCTTGGAGCGGCCGTGCGCCTATATCTCGGAGCGGCCGTGCAAGTCTTCAAATTCAAATCCAAATGCGGCGCCAAATAGGACACGGCCGTGCAAAATCCTTGACACGGCCGTGCAAGTCGTATTTGCAGATGAAAAGGCACCTTTTGATGGCACCCAATTGAAGAGTCTCCTTCCATTTATAAATAGGACCCTTATGTCAGTCTTAGATACGAATTATTAGAGAGAAACTACTGATATTAGATAGATAGAAAGTACAACACTTGTGATAACAATTTTCCAAAGGAATTTGAAGATCAAAGTCATTGTTCTTGGAGTTACTTTGAAGGAAATAAAAGTGAAGCTTTATTCTCAAAGCAATTGTCTTCTACTTCCATAAGTATTACTTACTCAACTTTTATTATTGCTTATACATTTAATGGCTTGTGAGTAATCCCCCATATTCTTGGGGTTGGAAACTCAAAAGCATGCTTATTCATCATCTAAAAATGTTTAGTCTTGTCTTCTTTCTTCATCTAAAACAATCTCTTTATATCATTCTCTAAATGCCTTACTTATTGGCGATATCCAATTTGTATGATTCAGTCAATTGAGAGAAGTACCTAGCGGAGAATCTCGATTGACGGAACCATATAAAGAAACTAGGTTTATTGATCACGAGAGTAGTTCAATGGCCTAGGGATGTTCCTTTAATGGAAAGTATGTTGACTTCCGTCCTTAATGGATTCTTACTAATTATGGTCGGCTAGAGATAAGCCGGAATGCCCGTTTGTGACGGGCGGGGGCAAACATAAACGGATTTCTCAAACGGTTAGGACATAATTAGTGAAGAATACAAACGCTATTGTCCTAGCCCGAAATAGCGTAGGCCTAACATACCATCCTTGCTTTTTATGAAAACCTTTTATTTAAGACAATGACAATTTGATGAATAAGAATTTGCATATGATTTCCAATCCCAAGAATGCTTCGTTTTATAAGATTTCAATTAAAAGTATTTTACGTTTATGCTCTCTCTATTATTCTAAAAACAAGTTTTATCTACCCCCAATCTTTTCTATATTTTCTAAAGACAAAAATATCCCTTAAGTAAACCCTGTCTACGTGGGATCGACTCGTACTTGCACCCGCTATATTACAATAGCCCGTGCGCTTGCGGATATAAAATAAACCGTTAGGTTTCGACCGAACAAGTTTTTGGCGCCGTTGCGGGGATAACGGTTTACTTTTTATTTTTGTCTTTACTACAAATTTTTAGTTTTTATTTTGTTTTTACTATTTTGCTTTCTGTCCTATAATACATTACGTTTAATTTTTCTTCAAGTATTTTTCTTGTAGTTTATGAAACGGTCTCGGACATTTGTTGACAACTTTGATCCGGAACCCGAAAGAAGCTTTCACGAAAGGTTAAGAAGATTTAGAGAAACTTTGGATAAACACATGGACGGAGAACCGCAAACACACTGCTAGGACCCTACGGGACTTTGTTAACCCAAGTACCCGGGAACTAGATCCCCTATTGTTGTGCCGAATGCCGGAGCGGCAAACTTCGAGATAAAGCCGCAATTATTGCACATGGTTATGAATAACCAATACGGCGGCCGCCTTCGAAGATCCCCATCTACACATCCAAACATTTCTTGAATATTGTGATACTACACGTATTCAAGGTGTTACGGTGGAAGCAATCCGTATGCGCCTTTTTCCATTTTCACTCAAGGATAAGGCGAAACAATGGTTGAATTCGGTCCCCGGAATTCATTAACAACATGGGACCAAATTCAAGAAGCATTCCTTGGTCGATTTTTCCCACCAAGCAAGGCGCCAGATACGAACAAAGATCACTAACTTCATCCAAACGGATAGTGAGACTTTGTATGACGCATGGGAACGGTTCAAGGAACTTCTCAGAATGTGCCCCCACCACGGGCTTGAAAAGTGGTTGATTGTTCACACCTTCTACAACGGTCTCATTTTCAAAACAAGAGAGACCATTGATGCCGCTGCGGGAGGAGCATTGATGAACAAAGGAGTCGATGAGGCATACGACCTTATCGAAAACATTGCATTGAACCATTACCAATGGTCAAGCGAGAGGGAGCAGCAACAAGGTACGCCCGGTAAATATAATGTTGATGCAGTTACTCTTCTCTCCTCTAAAGTTGACATGCTTTTGAAAAAGTTTGAAAATCTTAATGTCAATCCCATTGCTAGTGTAAATGTGTTATGCGAACTATGTGGGTCTAACTCACATAGTACGGATAACTGTGAGTTACTTGACGTTACTTCTAACGATCAAGTGAACTTCGTTAATTCTTTTGGGCAAAAAGGGGGGATGTATTCTAATACATACAATCCCGAGTGGAGGAATCACCCCAATTTTTCCTACAAGAATAACAACGTTCTTAACCCGCAATCATCTACACAACCTCCGGGATTTGCACCTAAGAATTTCAACAACAATGCAAGTACCTTCCCCCCTAAATCTAAATTAGATCTTATAATGGATTTTGTAGTGGAAAATAAAAATTCCCAAGAAAAGATCAATAATGAATTTAGGGAATGTTTTAAATTGCTAAATGCTAGGTTTGATAACTTGGCAGCGCATAATAAGATGCTAGAAACCCAACAAGCTCAACAGGCTACCCCATTGAATAGACCACAAGGGAGTCTTCCCGGTCAACCTCAAAGGCCAAATGAGCAAGTTAATGTAGTAAAAACTAGGGACGAGCAAGAAAAGAAAAAAGAATGCCCTAGAAATAATCATAGTCCAATCCCTCCGATGATTGAGACTAGTGTGGGGACAGAATCCCCTAGAGAAAAGGGCAAGGATTATGATGAATTCCTTGATAACTTGGATGCCATTAATGTTAACATTCCTTATTTTAGAAAAGATGAAGATATGCCTTTAGCCGTTAAACCTTTGAAAAAATTAATTTTTGAAAAAGAAAGGCTGGAAGAAAATGAGAATGTTATGTTAGCGGAGGAGGTGAGCGCCGTTTTGCAAAATAAAGACCCTCCAAAATTAAAGGATCCGGGTACATTCACCATTCCTTGTTGTGTTGGCAGAATAAACATAGATAACGCTGTCCTTGACTTAGGAGCAAGCGTTAGTATAATGCCATTATCGGTTAGCGAGAAGCTTGGTATAGGGGAACTCAGACCCACAACCATAACTCTCCAATTGGCAGACCGATCCGTTCAATACCCCGTTGGTATTATGGAAAATTTGCCTTGTCGAGTAGGGAACTTAATCATCCCTGTCGACTTTGTTATCTTGGATATGGCGGAAGACCATTATATTCCCGTCATTTTAGGAAGGCCATTTCTTGCCACTGCGGGGGCAATCATAGATGTGAAAAATGGCACATTTTCCCTAAATATAGGGAAAGAAAGGGTCGAGTTTAGTATGCATAGGCCAGTTCTCGAAGATCCCTATCTAGAGGCCTATACTCCTAGTGAAGAAGATTGGACCCCAATTGAAGAGACCTACACCCCTAGCGAAGAAAATTGGATTCCTAGTGAAGAAGATTTAATGGGTGAGGAAACAAAATCAAAGGAAGAAATAAAAAATGATCTCGTAAATATTGAACCTTTGATTTGCAATGATGTTTTAGATATTTCTGCATTCCCTAAGGCTAACAATGCAGTAAAAAAATCAAAAAGAACAAAGACGGAGGCCACTTCGAGTTTCCGAAAGTGCAAAGACTATAGGTCACTTGTTCTACCCAAGAAGTCGGGATGGAAGAAATGTCTACCGCAAAAGATTCTTATTACCCCGGAAGGATTGCAATGGCAGGTTGTCAATGACAAAAGGCCAACCAAGTATCATGCATCTCCTACTACCGGGAAGGGGTCAAGCTAAGGACCTAAAACAAGCATCATCGGGATGGTAACCGATGGATTATTTTTATTTTATTTTTATTTTTTATTTTAGTTTTTATCATATTTGTTTGTGCTAACTTTGTTTTATAGGAAAAAAAAGACTTAAAAATGGTGAAGGTTGGTTCGCACGGCCGTGCAGCTCTTCTTGGAGCGGCCGTGCAGTTCATATCGAGTTGGAACGTGTTGACTCAGTAAAAGGGACACGGCCGTGCAAATTCCTTGACACGGCCGTGCAAGACGTCTGGGGAGTTGCGTCGTTCCAGTCAAAAGACGCAGCTTTTCCCCTCCTCCCTCATTTACTTCATCTTCAACCTTTCTCCCTCAAAACCTCCGCCCCATTTACTTTAAATACCCCCTCCTACACCATTTTTACTCACAATTCAACCCTCAATCCTCCTAAATTCCTTCAGTAAATCCCTCCTCCACCACCAAAATCAGTCCAAAAACCCTCCTAAAACCCCAATTCCGAAAATACCAAAACCCTTCACCCATTTCATAAAATTCGAAGGGATTGCTCAAGATTAAGGTTAAAGAGGAAGCTCTTGGACATTTCAGAGGCTGTTCATCAAGATTACAAGCTTTTCAAACTCAGATTCGGGTAATCTACTTTCTTCTTCCTTTAGCTAAGTTTTTGGGTTATTTCTGAAAATTTTCAATGGAGAGAGGGAAAGGAAAGGGAAAGGCTGTTGAAAGAGGTTCGAAAAGGTCCCGAAAGGAACCATCTCCTACCCCTAATCTGAACCCAACACTCAATGATTTGGGTATTGAGTTTAGGGAGCCTTCCGAAGTGGCTAGATTCACTGCCCTTCGTCAAAAGAGAATTAGACCAACCCAATTCCCAGATGTTCCTGCCCTTAAAGTCCTAGATATCTACAAAAATGTAAGAAAGTTTCACTTGGGATTTGGTTGTGGTGGTTTTCTTGAGTTGAATGCAAAAACTTATGAGAGAATCACTTTGGAATTCTTGTGCACTATGAGGAAGGAATTTACAACAGAAATTTGTGGAAGTACCGGGGAGCCATACCAATTGATACATTTGTATTTTAGGCTTGGTGGGGAGGAGTTTCATCTTACCTCCTTCGACATAAATAGAATTTTGGGTTGGCCTGCTTTCACCAACTTTGAAACCGATTTTCCTATAGAATTTAGGGAGAATGTGTTTTGGGAGCAAATAACCGGAATTCCATCCTTTAAATCTAGAACCGCAAAAGCCTCATCTATTATTCATCCCGTTCTACGGATTATGCACAGATTCTATGCATGTACAGTTTTTGCAAGGGAAGATAAGGGAACAGTGAACAAGAAGGAGTTGTTTTTGTTATGGTCTATGGTGAGGGCTCATAGGAAGGTGAATTTGAGCCATTTCTTGATTGAGTTATTTAGTGATATCGTCTCTCCAACTTTCAATGGAGAGATCCATATTGGTGGAATAGTTACTTTGTTTGCTAACCATTTTGGGTTTGTGGTACCCGCCACTGAAGTTGCGGTTTCGGGTTCTACAAAGTTGGATATTCCAACCCTACGGGTAATGCAAATGATTTCAGATAGAGGACGTGGAGAGTACAATTGGTTGGTAGGGCCGGGTAAAACGCCCTACATTGTTTTGCCTAGTCCCATCCTCCCATTTGCCCAAACTTATCAACACCCAACATGGATCTTTCCCATTTCCATGAATCACGGGGAGGGCCAATCAAGCCAAGCGAACCAAGGGGAGGAAGAAGAAGAAGAAGGAGAGCAACATCAACCCAACCATCCATTGCCACCGGATTTCAATGATAGGTTTGATCGAATCGAACTACAAAATAATCAAATGATGAATCGGTTCGACGCTTTCAACAATGAATTTCATTATTTCCGGAATGATATACAAAATCGTGTGGGGACGATTCAAAGGCAAGTGAACTCCATCTACAACTATGGAGTCAACCATTGGGATGACTTTCCTCAGCCACCGCCATTTGAGTGAGTTTTCCTTTACCCTCCCGAGATTTGGCATTGTTCCTTGAAACATTGAGGACAATGTTCATTTCAAGTGTGGGGGGGTAAATCTATCCTTTTATTTTTTTCGCTTTATTTTCGCTTTCTAGTTTTTTAAATTTTACTTGCTTTCTAGGATAGATTTAATCGCTTTCTAGTATAAATTTTCTTTTTTTTTTTTACTTAGTTGCATTTTTTTTCTTTTTTTTATGCATGTATAATAGTATATAAAAAAAAAAAAAAATCCCTATGATGATCAAAAATCATTATCATTATGCTTGCCATTTGTCCTAGTATAAATGCCTTTATCTTTTCTCTCATATTTTCTATAAACTTAGAAATCTATAAAAAGGAAAAATATAAAGGATATTTTTAGGAAATAATTGAAAGCCTCATAAGTTAGTATAGCACAATATAGAATCTCATCAAGGAAAATGCATTTGATTAGAAGGATTTCTCTTATGCTTGGTTATTTATGCAAATTTTGAATATATTCCTTTAAGATTGTACATTCTTTATCTTTATTAGATATTTATTCCCTTTTTAGAAGCACCTTTTTGTTTGCATCTCTTGAATCACACCCTTTCATAAATTCCATCCTTCCATTTTTAAATCAAGTCAAAGTAAAACACTTCTATCTTATTAATAAAAGAGTGACGATTGTCACCAAGCCTTAAAAGCAAAAAGAAACCTATTATCTCCTAAGTAACTCGGGGCACGGCGTTCGCTGCGACGATGCTTCCTTGCCAAAACGGAAATAATATCCAAAAGTATTCTTGATCTAAGTATTAGGAACATGGGGCTCGCGACCACAATGTCTCCTACTTGAAAGGATCAAGAATAACTTAGGTCTTTTGCAAAAATATAACACGTACAAAAATAAGATAAATTTGTTTGACTTTGACGAGATTTTTCCACTACGATCATCCATTCTTCACCCTTGTGATTCAAGAATGTAATACAATTCTTCGGAACTTCTAAATTGTGAATAAATATTTATACCTTCTCTTGTACGTCTTAAAGAAATAAAATTCATCTTTTCTAAAAAAATCACTCTAAAAAGTGATAGCCTTTTCTACCAAGAAGATTCTTCCTTCTAGCATGCTTTACTTGGTCAAAATTCTATATATGCTATACTAGGTTATTGTCTTGCATTTTATCTCTTTAAAATATCCCTAAAATATTTCTTCCTAAAATAAATTTTTAAAGGTATTCAAAATATGATTAGATAGATAAAGGCATTATCTACAAGGCATTTAAGGGCTTGCTACTTTATTTCTGAGGGATCAATCGTGTTTTTCTCCCTCTCCGTATTTCATTCTAAGTTTGCTTGGGGACAAGCAAAGGCTTAAGTGTGGGAGAGTTTGATAAGTGACTATTTGTAAGT
The DNA here is from genome assembly GCA_022495995.1 of Adenophora triphylla var. japonica. Classification (NCBI taxonomy): domain Eukaryota; kingdom Viridiplantae; phylum Streptophyta; class Magnoliopsida; order Asterales; family Campanulaceae; genus Adenophora; species Adenophora triphylla. Next base: position 155,377 of record JAFEMH010003455.1, on the reverse strand, counting down.
GCTCAAATTTGAGTTGGTAGCTTTTTCGTTAGGAAGTTAACGAAAGTTTTAACATTTCTAACATTTCTAACAAACCCTAACCTTTCTAACAAAGCAAGGGTAAAGTGGGCATTGCCATTTAAAGATAAACAAGGAAAGGAATCCTAAAAAGCAAAAGAAATGGAAAAAACCCGAATTGGTAAGTTGAAAAACAGTTTCAGTTTGAATTTTAAAAAGATTATTCCTCCTGTCCAAAAGCCAGCACTGTAGCAGATGAACAGTGCACGCCGACGAACATATCCGCGCGGACATCTTTGTAAATTTCAGAGGATTATAAATTGAACCCTCCTCTCTCAGTTTACATAACAAAAATCACTCACAGCAACGAAACTCTGGCGAAATATAGAGAGAAAACAGTGGGAATCCTTAGATTGCCACCATTTTCTCTCCAATCTTTCCCAAATCTCACTCACTCACAAACACTTCAAATCACTCTCATACATACTCTCATACATACACCAATCCAAGCTCAAATCACCCTTTAGGAGGAGGATTAGAGAGAAAACATAGAGGACTTCATTGTTATCTACTTGTTTTCTCTTTAACCAACTCAAATCATCAACCCTAAACACCCTTAAACACTCTCATATTCAAGCCTTAAACACTCTCACATTCAAGCCTTCAAACAAAAAAAACACAAGGAAGAAAGGTATAACCTCCCTCTCCTTACCCTAAAATTCATCCATGCATGCATTTTCAAGCTACAAAATGTAGTTTATTCATCTTCTTGCTTTAGATCCAAGAAGATCACCATGGAAGTTCATCTCCATGGATGATCTTCTACAAGGATCTACATTATTTTCAAAGTGTTCTTACTTTCTTGCAAAGAAAACACATTTTCAAAACCCTAAAAATCATTTTCATACATCAAATCTCATTTTCAAAGGATAAAATTCCCCTTCCCAAGCAAATGAAGTGCTTAGTCCTAATGTACCCCAAGGATGGTTTGATATATTTGATTCACCACTAAAATGTCAAGTGATCACTAATCAAAACCTAGGGAAATGGGGACAAGCATGGATGCAAAACCCCCTTTAAAATCATATTTTCCCTCTTGAGAAGTTGCTGTCCAGTAGCAATTTTCTCAGACCTCAGTCCATGGTCTAATTTTTTGGACATAGATAAACTTGGAATTTGGTGTTGACTACAAAATACTTTTTGTAGCCAACATCCAGAGATTTCCAGACATATTTTTACTTTATTTTTTTCATGAGTAAAACTCCATTTTCCAAATTTTCTTTTAAAGGTCAGTTCATCAGTTTCTGGAAATCCAGATTTCATATCTGAGATTTCCAGAAGGTTTTGACCCCTCAAATCATCTCCAAAATGAAAAGTTCTTTTACAGAAACCTTTTTTAAGGTGTTTTGAACATTTTTCATTCCCGGACCTTTCCCAGATTCTGGAGTTTTCAAGCCCTAAAGTCCATTTCAAAGTCAAGGGTCAACTGCCTTTTTCATTCTGGAAGAAATAGTTTTCAACTTCCAAAAATCTTTTGAGTTCCAAATCTCAACCCAAAAATCATCCAAAAAATCATGGGATCAGTTTAAAGCCTTAAAAAGAATTCCCAATTTTTACTTACCTCAGTTTCAACTTATTTTGGCCAAAACACACACACACACACACACACACAACAAAAGGATTTCAAATGTTTGGAAGACTCGTTTTGCGAGGCGCGCCGGGTGCACACTAACGTCCTTCCCGACGCGTAACGTGACCTCCGAACTCGAATCTCTTGATCTCGGGCATTTTTCAAAGTTTTGGCCCTCAAAATTAAAATGGCGTGGCGACTCCGTTTGATTTTCAAAAAAAATCGGGTACATCACAGTGGCGACTCCGCTGGGGACTAAGCTTTTTTTTTTTTAAAAAAAAAAATGGTATTTGGTATATTGGTGGAAACCACTAAATTTCCCGTTATCGCCTCCTAACACGAGTCGGGGATAAATTGTGGTCTAACAATCCCACGTACCGGTATCACCGTTTTCAAAGAAAAAGTTTTTGAGGGTCAAGCTTCCGTCCCGGCTTCGAAAATCATTTTTGTGTGTGTGTTGATTTTTGCACAGTTTTCATGTTGTTTTGGCCGCCTCGGAGAAAGTCAAAATTTTGACTGTCGGAATAATGTCCCTAACTGTCGGAATTTTCGTGCTTACGTGCTTATGTGCTCATAAAAAAAAAAATTCAAAAAAAAAAGGATTTTCAAAAAAAAAAGAAAATTTCCAAAAAAAAATCATGCATCATATTTTTTAAGACACATAAAAAAATCTCTATTTTACTCAGAAAAAGAATATAGACTGCTTGCACACTACGCGCACGTGACCGTACACTGCACACTACGTCCTTAACCCGGGGAAATCCTTGTCGCGGTCCGTTTGGTCTTATTACGCCTCTCGGATGAGCACAGGACTACCCAAACATCCCATGGAGCCTCGTGTCGACCATGCACTTGTCCGTGACACACTTTGTCCGAGACCCGGTTGGTTTTTAGTCTGGTCTGTGTCATGCCCTGTCCGTGTATAGACCTTTCCTTTCAAGCCTTTGTCGGCATACCGACTCAATATCTTTCGGGTCCACTAATCGGTCGAAGTTACGCCGGTTTTCCGCCGCGAGACTTTGACCAAGATATTGACCGGCGCCTTGACTTCGGCTCGGCGCACAAATTATACAACCGACTCCCCATTGACACTTTGAGTCATCAAGGATTAATGACTATTCCATGCCTAATTACGGCTTAGCGACGACAAGTCAAGATCAATCGTGGACGCTTATCGGTCCAAATCATGCCGACTTTTCGTCGAGCCCTCGGACATGATCTTGACTTTCGACGTCGGCTTTGTCCGTAATTTACATCGAATGCTCGTTAAGACTCGATTACCCGCGACTTTTAGGATCGTTTTCTTTTCGGTCGGTGGGACCCGCTTGCCCTATAGGACCCTCGCCCGGGCTGTCCACCCCGGGAGGTCGAAATACGGTGGAATACGAGGGGCTTATAGACGTAGTGACGGGGCCCACCGATCCAGAATCGAGTAGTTCGCGAAAAGAAGAGCAATCTTTTCCAACCGTTTAGGTTAATAAAACATGTTTTAAGTAAACAAGAACAAATAATTGCATGTTGCATGAGCCCTAAGCCCAAACACCAACCTCGTTTCGCTTTCCGAGTCCGAACCACACCCTTTTGTGCCTTCCACAGTAAGCAAAGTTTGGATCGAGACCCCGGGTCATCGTTTGTTCGGCTCGGTCATTCCGAAGTCGATACTTCATCGGTTTCCTCCTTCGCTTCAGCTCAAAGTTTGAGAATGACCAACTCGGAGGAGAACGGTGGGGACGTACAACTCCACACCCCGAAAATCCGCAAAATGCCGAACAGTGGAATCGGATGTTGGAACAGATAAGACAAAATCAAGAGGCTCAGATCGGTCGGTTATTGGAAAGTATCGGAACCCAGGGGCTAGCAATTGTTCACCACCCTAATGGAACCTTTACGGTTGATGCGAAGATTGGAGCTAATTACCCTCCCAGGGCATGCCAACTACCATCAAATGCCTGTCCCCTTTCGTGTGGAACTACTAATGGGCCAAGCATCCCCAAGCCTATCACTCGGCGCCTCTCGGCCTCATCATATCGATCTTGGTCAACTTCCCCGGCACCTCCAGTTTTCACCTTTGGGTTTCAATCGGCTTGGAAGGGGTCGGTTTACTACTTCACAACATCGGCCTGGTTCGGGTCATCGGCTTGGAAGGGGTCGGTTTACTACTTCACCGCATCGGTCGCTCGGGTCACCATCTCGAAATGGGACAGTTCGTTTCTCGGGCTCCATGGTTCGAGAGGGGGCCGGCTTGCTTCCTCCAATTCTCAAGCACACCTGGCCCCTATGATCTTGCAAGATCACGTGGGCCACCGAGGCTTTTATCACCACTTCATCGGGCTCTACCCCGCCCCTCCGAGTGGGAAGTCCGACAAGGTCAAATGCTCCTCATCAAATTCTCCACCCGGCCGTTACGCAAGCTGCTCCGCTCATCAAGTACAATATACACATTTCCCTTGCGGTCATGTTCCTCGGTGCGGTCAAGACACATTCAATCCTATGTTACGATGCCTCAAACCTCATGTTTTCAGGCCTTACGGATCCGCACTCACTGCTCCCTGGTATCCACCCATCACAAGCCATATATCTTCATCTTCGACAACTGCCAGGCCTTATGAGGAAGGTTACGGTCACGCTTTTAATGCTCAGACTGTCATTCCTCCCACCAGTACTTCCACGTGGTTTCGTTTGCTAATGCCAATCTTGTGGCGGGGTCATGCAATCCTAATGTTCCTATTGACTCGTCCAATGGATTATTGGTAGAACCAATTAAGAAGGTACAAGAAAAGCCTAGCAACGAGAGTATCGACGATCGCTCGACTCGGGCCATCTCACCATATCAATCTTGTGTATCTGACACGAATGAAGTTTACAAAAGGTCGAATCTCGACGATTACATTGATGATTACATCAAAAGGGTTCGTGCACGGGAAAAGACTACGAGTCTGAACATGTCTCGCCGCTATAAACCTTACCCTTCCAACACGGCTCCGACATCCGGTAAAGGAAAGAAGGCATTGTGTACAATTGACGGCCCCCAAAAGCAACCAAGAAATGGTGGTCCTTTAAGGCAACGAGAACGTTTTGATAATCTTGGGATGCCCATGGGCTTAATTTTCAAGGGCTTAGTAAGGGTAGGCCTTTTGGAGCCTCTCAAGGACTACCATCCAAGGAGCTCAAATGCACCTCTCGACATGAGTAAGCACTGCGCCTTCCATGATCATTATGGCCACACGACCGACAACTGCATAGTCTTGAAGAGAGCGGTTCAAAGGTTAATCGAAACGGGCAAGCTTGAGCGCCCCAATGGACCAAAACCGGCAAACCCTGTTCGGAATGGTGACCAAGTCAATGACCAAATCTCGAATCCCGAGGATTTGGGTGTTCCCTTAAGCAAAGTTTTAAATAGCTTGCTAGAGCAGGGTCTCCTCGAACCCATGAGAAACTATCAGCCCAAGGATCCCAAAATCCCTTTTGACACCACTAAGCATTGTGCTTTCCACCAGTATCACGGTCATATGACCGACAACTGTACAACTTTGAGAAAGGCGATTCAGGGATTGATCAAGAAGGGCAAACTCGAGCGCCTCAGTGATCTCAACCCCGCCAATGATTATCTCCCAAACAATGCGAATGTAAACATGATTGAATTTTATGATTCAAACTCTGTGAATTCAATAGACTCTGACAAGCCAGATGATTTAGTCGCAACAAATGTCGAGAATGGATGGTTTGACTGCAACAAGCATGTGGCCATGGCAAAGCTGGATTTGGTGAAATGCTTTGAACTCTCGCCCTCCGATAAGTTCACGACTGACGCCAAGGTTAAATGGGATGATAATGATCTGATGGCATATTTGGCAGAAAGCAGTAAGGATACAAGAAATCCGATGATTAGGAAGGAAGAGTTAGTCCTGGCTTTGGAAAATGCCCATAAGATTCATGAAGAACGGTGACCACTCGCTCATCAATGCTCTCCGCCGCCATGGAGTTCGGGTAACGCTGAGGCGAATGGTTCCTCGGTCATGGTCGAAGATGAGACTTCAGAAACAGTGATTTCAGTCCCTTCATCCTATAACTCTCCATCCCACGGCCAACACCTCCCTCCATCCACATATGATCCCTTGCCAAGGACAATTCCTCTTCATCCCTTTCCAGCACCTCAGGCCATTAGGGCTCCATCGCCCTCAGCTCCTCATAACGAGTTGGGCTCCATCACACCTGTTCCTCAATTTCGCAATACACGCCAGCTTTATGCTCCACTTCACATAATCGCTTTGAGCTATGTGGCTATGTTCAAGCCTCTACACCCACCCGAATGCAATCATGAGTTGCCAAAAGAAAATCCGGATGCTTCAAGTTTTCCGTTGCCATCTACCGGACTTAGTGAATTCACCCGTCAACTTCACCCGATCTGCGGCCGTGTTTCCCTCTATTGATAAGAGTCTTGTTGCAAGTTCCAAGAACTCGAATGTTCCCGTTGATCCCCATGTGGCAAGATTGATAGAGCAAGTGAAACAAATGCAGGAGAAGCTTGATCTTATGATAAGTACTAGCACTCCTTTGACCCAAGATGTCGAACTGTGCAAAGAAATGATTGGTCGCGCAAAATTCAAGTGCCCGAAGTGAGAGAATCCGATAGGACAACTCCGCCCAGAGCACACTTGTCTAATGCCGCCCAAGCTTGAGAAAGGCCCGAAGACACACCGCCTAGTATCACCCCTTTCACTAAAAACAACCAGCCTCGCCGAATCCTCCCAAACAAAGCCCAATACCCCTCAAGGTCCTCTCAGGTTCACTTCCTTCCATCAATATGCTCGCCGACAAAGTTCGTCCCCGTGACTTTTCCGACCCGTTTCTTTGGACAACTCAGTGCTCGCCCCACTGCCCATGGCCTCAAATTCCTCCACTCCCACCAAAGATCATGGGCACGTAACCGATCACCGCCTCGGCCCGCAGTAATGGAATCGAAGTTACCGTAAAGATGGAAAGCTCAAGCTGCCTTGGCACCCAACAACAAAGAGTAGCTAGACTAGGGGCTACCCATCCTTTAATATTAAAACAGTCTTTTAGTCAACCTTCGTAGGTTCTAGTACTTTCTTCGTTCAATCAAGTCCTCCTTGGACATTGTAGTTAATCTTAAATTTTCTATAAAAGAGTCTTTTTCTTTTCTCGCTAGACTTGAGACATTATTTGCACACCTACATTACATTTAATGAAATGGTTTTATTTTAAATGATCACTCGCATCGCTCAACAAATAATCTCTGGAAATGATTAAGATTTTAATTAATTGGTGCGAGAAAGTCAACTAATGCCCTCCCTATACACTTTCCTCACCTCACAAAGGCCTCCATCAAGCCATACACTTTCCAAAACATATCCCCATCATCACCTTGATCAAGTCAACGAAGGCGGCAACATCAAGGGACAACAAAAGGTCACTCAAAGATCGGGAGATCGACCCCATATCGAAAAAAACAGGGGCTTGCCTCCGCCCCCCATGCATCAAGAAAGTTCAAGTAGAAGCTTGCCTTCGTCCTCAGGTGCTCAAAAAAAAAACAAAAGCTTCAAAAAAAAAAAACAAAAGCTTCAAAAAAAAAAACAAAAGCTTCAAAAAAGAAAAAAAAAAGCTTCAAAAAAAAAAAGCTTCAAAAAAAAACAAAAGCTTCAAAAAAAAACAAAAGCTTCAACAAAAACAAATGCTTCAAAAAAAAAACAACAGCTTCAAAAAAAAAGCTTCAAAAAAAAAAACAAAAGCTTCAAAAAAAAAATGAGGCCAAGGACCTAGCACCGCCGATCAGAAGGTTTGACATATGGGCAAAATTAAAGCCCGAAGAACGGAAGTTGTCGACAACAAGGGAGCAGTTAAAGCAACGGCAAAAACATATCATAAGCCCTTAAGCTGCATCCAAAATATTTCTCCCCCGATGAAGGACGACGATCAAGAAGCAACGGAATCGCTCAAAATGACTTGTCAAGGAATCACCTCAAGGCCCGCACCTTATCATCCAAACTTCCTATCCGAGCCTTTTCACCAAAAGTACCACAAATGTTCATACCCCTTTTCTAAAGCCAAACACAGCTCGACCCGAACTACGGCGACCCGAGCTCCTCACAATGAGGGGAACGTAGGCAACCGTAAATGGTCCGGTCATAAACACATTCAAATCCCGTAAAATCCGGCCTCACCAATAGCCTCTCCTATACACGATCCCTCTTCACCATTCGCCAACTTCGACTCTTGGTATCAGCTGACTTTCTCCTCATGATTAATCAAAATGTTTGTTCATATCGAGATTAGGGGTTGAATAACCCGAACATTAATAAAGGGTTTTAAGCAATCTTGTGATCATTTTGAATAAAACATATTTTCAGTATGTCTCGACAAGTCTTCTTTTTCTACATTATAGGAAAAATAGAGCTAAACACTAATTTTCCGTCGCCAGGGGCTTCCATACACTTTTACAAACCTTTCTAAACTTATGCTCTCTCAAAAGAGTCAAACCCAAAGCGAGTTCTTTTGTGCCTTCACAAATGAGGCCATCAAATCGGGATTCATCCCCACTTTTCGAAAAAAATATATGCCCCCGCAGTATACATTCCTAAAATTGTCTTGCTTTTACATTTTCTTCCTATTGACTAATTGAATAAAGAAAATAATAAAGTAAATATGGAAGGATGGGTTGCCTCTTTTGCTACATGATAATTCAAGAACGTTGGTTCTTCACTCGCTACAAGATGGGTTGGGTCTCCGTTCGCATCGCCCACAAGGCCTACCAGTGTTGAAGCCTCTCTAATTGTGTCGATTCACAAATATGAGACCGAGGCTTTGCCAAGTTACTTCTTCCAAATCAAGACTTCGCAAATACATCTCTTCGCACCAAGGCTCCACCAAGCAAGATGAGATTTGATCGCCATGTTGGTCAGCGGGCTAGTCAAGTGCAGCTTCTTTGATGTCCAAGGACGAGGACGGAATTTTAACCAAGACATAAAATTCATCATATTTCTATGGCTAATATTGGAACCCGAGTCCATAAAACTCCTCGTGCCAATCGTAATGAGGTTTCGGTGTTCATCCTTGGAAGATGTCAGAATTTTGGTTTGACGATTGCCCTCAACCCCGATGGAACTTTCACGGTAGAAGAGGAAAAGGATCCCCATCCCTATCTTGGCCGACACGCTACCACCACCTTCCTCACACTCTTCTCAACTTGCGAATCGCCCATCCTTTCAGCTTCGGTCCGATATACATTCACAGCTCGGGCCTGGGATGCTTTGGGGAAACAAATTGACTTCATCCCGATTTGGGCCAAGCATGGTATGCCTCAAAGCGCTGGGGTCCGCCTTGGTATGTCACGCTAGCTTGGTATGCCTCACAGCCTCGGCATGCATCGGGCCAGAGCTCTCGCCACATCGCTTGAAATGCCTTGACAAAGAACCCAGCTCAAGATGTCCAATCCCCAAAGACCGCACAAGCCTCACAAGATTCCTTCATGACCGTCTCAACAGACAAAGAAACCCCAAATACGTACTCATCGGACCCATGCAGCCTAACGTAACCGATCGCTCACAGCTCCTCGGGGGCAAAATCGCACGGAATGTCTCCTCATGGTTGGGATACCTCGGAATGCCACGCAGATTGGAATCCCACCTCGCTTTAGAACCAATCTATCGTGGCCTTCGCAAAGAACAGCTTGGAATGCTTCCACAGCCTGGTCCAGGGCAACAACGAAACCCTTCCTCAGATGATGCTAGCTCACCCGCTCCTCACACAAATTTTCACAAATCCATTCCTCACTCAAAGCTTCACGGGTTACCAAGCCTCCATCCCAGCTTTCATCGTAATCACCAGACCGCAGCACTTCCCCGGTCATGCACCTTCGCCTATGCAATTCAACAATCGTGACAAAGACCCGCACTTAAGCCTACTTATGGGCCTCACTCCGAAATCCGAGTTACCCAGCCTACATCAAGATCGCTTCGCCCTCTTTGCCGGTTGAAAATCAACAACAAGCCGCGAGGTTCTATCCTTTTGCCCAGTGGTCCTACTCAAGCTCCCCGGGTGATTCGGGCCAAGGACAGGATTTCACCTATGTCCCCAGATCGGCCGTTCCTCCACCTCGTCTCGCCGCCGTGGTAGCTCCTCTCTCTAGCTCGCCGCCGGTTTGAATGCCATGGTTCCACCACAAGACCCTCATTTGGCTTGGTTCGTGGAACGACACAAGGAAATGAAAGCACAGATTGCCGAATTGATCGTTAAGAAGTCCGTTTCCGACCAACGAACCCGACTCCTTTGTTCCCCACAAATTCGTGATGCCTAATTTGGATCTCTTTGATGGCACCGCATGCCCGAAAACCCATCTCGGACACGTATACCTTGGCAATGAAGGTCAAAAGGGGCGCCAATCAGCAGCTGGGCCGACTATTTCAGCCTCTCTTTGAAGTCCAATGCTCTAAAATGGTTCTTTCGCTTAAAATCCGAGGCCGTGGCTACATGGGACCAGACTACTAGCCAACTTGGAGTGGGAAGCAAATAGATTTGACTCGCAGACAACAATGCAAAGATCCCGACGAGAACATCGTGGACTTTTACAAGCAAGATGGCAACTCCTCCTTTTGAAGAGGAACAACTAGACATCTTTCGCTCACGCCCGAAACCACATCTCGAGGTCTCACTTAGCAATTTCCCTATCCGGATCTACGGGCAATGATCAATTCCGGGCTAAATTTGAAAAAGCTTATAATCGCCGACCGCCACCGCACCCGCTATACCATACCGGGTTTCTTCCACCTCCAACACGACTCCCGAAAAGGGCGGTGAGAACCGATCGAAAAGGGGACCCCAAGGACCCAATACAATCAACAATCCATTCCCTAAAAAAAGTAGGGTAAATATGATTGAAGCCACGAACAAGCCAAGTGCCACTATGGCTAACAGTTCCCATATGGAAGACACTCTTCGAAGAGAGGATTCTAATTTCATAGTCGGGATCAAAGATGGGTTTCTCCCTTCATGACAACTTCACCTTAAAGGCTCTCACGTTGATCGATTGGCTCGGTACTTCATCGCATGTCGCCAAACCTTTAACTCGGACCTCTGTAGTGACGCTTTGTCAAACTCCGGGGCTTCATCAAATCATTCAGAGAAAGATTCCGTGGTTTTCGCCATGTCTTTTCCATGGAATGGGGCTTTATCAAGTCACACCTATCTTCGAAGAAAGGTCCGGTCACCTCAACAACCTGTCTTGGAGTTTCACTTTAGAACTTGACATATGGCAACTCCCCGCATCATCAAAAGTTGAGAATTGGGAATCTCCTCATATCGCATTTCGTCAAATCACAACTAACCCAAGCAAAAGAGGGTTCATTCATGTCAACATGCTTTGATTCTAGAGCCCGTCGCCGTCGCCTTCAAATGTCCGAGACTGAAAAGAAATTTCAATCGAGACCCGGGGTTCAAATCCAACTTCATCCCAAGATCAAAATTGACCTCATCAATAACATGCAATTCAGTCCGCGACTAAAGGATATCACCCCACCACCAAAGCTTGTCCCAAACAAATAACAACACATATATCCCCTCTCATCACCATGCATCCCCACAAAAATCTCCCTGTGGCTCATGTAGCATGCACAAAACTTGAATCAATAGGAAAAATCCTAAGTGATTGAAAATCATAAATCGTAATTTCCCGCCAAAAGCTTAGGCCAAGTGCATCTTCGAAAGCAAATAAACGCATCATCTCATAATCATTTTTGGTTCTATGCATGCATCCGCCATCATGAATGCCATATATGCATCTTCCTCTTCACTAACAAATGCAGGAATTCAAACGTAATCCCCCTTTTGGCAAGGATGATCTTCACCAAAGACGACCTCAAATGGATGAAAACAGTCCCCAACATCCACAAACATATGAAGACCGCCTCCAGTGTCTACAAATCGGTCAGGGACGCCAAGCTCTCCAATACAATTCGGTCGTGACGCCAAGTTCTCCAATACAATTCGGTCAGAGACGCCAAGTTCTCCAATACAATCCGGTCAGAGACGCCAAGCTCTCCAATACAATCAGGTCAAGGACGCCAAGTTCTCCAATACAAATCGGTCAGAGACGCCAAGTTCTCAAAATGCAAATCGGTCAAGGACGCCAAGTCCTCCAATACAAATCAGGTCAAGAACGCCAAGTCAAATACAGTACGGTCAGAGACGCCAAGTTCTCCAATACAAATCGGCCAGGGACGCCAAGTTCTCAAATACAAATCGGTCAGGGACGCCAAGTTCTCAAATACAATGCGATTAGAGACACCAAGTTCTCAAAAGCAAGAAGTCCCAATGTGAAGACAAGCTCAAAAACCTCTACAAGTTTGACGATCACCAAAGAAGATGCAGACTCAACCAAACTCCTCCTTCAGTCAAAATGCCTCCAAAGACAAAGAAATCGTCGGTAAACCGTCCCACGAACGGCAACCTAACAACTCTTCATCAACATCGCCGTAGCCTCGCCTACAGTGTAAGCACAAAGACAGGTATGAAAGCATATCTTAATCAACTACTTTTCTAAAAGAACATTATCATCAAATCTTAGGCGACTTCCCAAAAAATAGTCAAACCTCAAATACCGTCAAACCATCAAAGACCATCCCCACTATTTTCGAACTACGACCGGCTTGATTCCCTCTTAAGGATACGTAGGTAGCCTATCATTAGGTCCAGCCACTCGACCAAAGACGGTCATCCTTTCCTTCTAAGCAGCAGACGTAAAACCGATCCCTTCAAATGAAGTCCACTAGAGGACCATCTATCCTAAACCATCAAAGGAAATCATTTCAAATCGAGGTTCGAGGCACCTAAGACGCCATCATCAAGGTTCGAGGCACCTAAGACGCCATCATCAAGGTTCGAGGCACCTAAGACGCCATCATCAAGGTTCAAGGCACCTGAGACGCCATCATCAAGGTTCGAGGCACCTAAGACGCTATCACACACAACACGAGGAAAGCAATCATCCCCTAATTCGACAAACCAAAATCAAAACCATAGGGCGACTTCCCCAAAATAGTCAAGTCATAGGGCGACTTCCCAAAAATAGTCAAACCATAGGGCGACTTCCCCAAAATAGTCAAGTCATAGGGCGACTTCCCAAAAATAGTCAAGTCATAGGGCGACTTCCCCAAAATAGTCAAGTCATAGGGCGACTTCCCCAAAATAGTCAAACCGTAGGGCGACTTCCCCAAAATAGTCAAGTCATAGGGCGACTTCCCCAAAATAGTCAAACCGTAGGGCGACTTCCCCAAAATAGTCAAGTCATAGGGCGACTTCCCCAAAATAGTCAAGTCATAGGGCGACTTCCCAAAAATAGTCAAACCATAGGGCGACTTCCCAAAAACAGTCAAACCATAGGGTGACTTCCCAAAAATAGTCAGATCATAGGGTGACTTCCCAAAAATAGTCAGATCATAGGGCGACTTCCCAAAAATAGTCAGATCATAGGGTGACTCCCCAAAAACAGTCAAACCATAGGACGACTTCCCCAAAATAGTCAAGTCATAGGGTGACTCCCCAAAAACAGTCAAACCATAGGACGACTTCCCCAAAATAGTCAAACCATAGGGTGACTTCCCAAAAACAGTCAAACCATAGGGTGACTTCCCAAAAATAGTCAGATCATAGGGCGACTTCCCAAAATAGTCGATCATAGGGTGACTTCCCCAAAACAGCCAAACCATAGGACGACTTCCCAAAATAGTCAAACCATAGGGTGACTTCCCAAAAATAGTCCAAACCATAGGGTGACTTCCCAAAAACAATAAACCATAGGGTGACTTCCCAAAAATAGTCGATCTTAGGCGACTTCCCAAAATAGTCGAACCATAGGGTGACTTCCCAAAATAGTCGATCATAGGGTGACTTCCCAAAAATAGTCGATCATAGGGGCGACTTCCCCAAAATAGTCGAACATAGGGTGACTTCCCAAAAATAGTCAGATCATAGGGTGACTTCCCAAAAATAGTCAAACCATAGGGCGACTTCCCAAAAATAGTCAAATCACAGGATGACTTCCAAAAAATAGTCCAATCTTAGGGTTAAAGACCCGAACTACGGCCGGCTTGATTCCCATTCGGGATACGTAGGTAGTCTATCGCTAGGTTCAGCCACCAGACCAAAATGGTCACTTTATCCCCAGCAGAGCAGATATACAACTCACCATCGACCGAAAATGGTCATTTCCTACCCCCAACAGAAGTTTCTTTCAAAGAAACGACCGCGTAACTCATCAAGGTTCGAGGCACCTAAAATGCCATCATCCTGTGGTCAAAGACCCGAACTACGATCGGCTTGATTCCCATTTGGGATACGTAGGTAGCCTATCGTTAGGTTCAGCCACTCGATCACTTGATCATCCCGTCCAAATATGGAGCCTTACTCTTATCGACGACCCCGCTTCCTTCGAAAGCACCGTCGCCGAGGGGCTACTGTAAGTGCTCCAATTTGAGTTGGTAGCTTTTTCGTTAGGAAGTTAACGAAAGTTTTAACATTTCTAACATTTCTAACAAACCCTAACCTTTCTAACAAAGCAAGGGTAAAGTGGGCATTGCCATTTAAAGATAAACAAGGAAAGGAATCCTAAAAAGCAAAAGAAATGGAAAAAACCCGAATTGGTAAGTTGAAAAACAATTTCAGTTTGAATTTTAAAAAGATTATTCCTCCTGTCCAAAAGCCAAAGATCAGTAGCGTATGAACAAAGGCACGCCGACGAACATATCCGCGCGGACATCTTTGTAAATTTCAGAGGATTATAAATTGAACCCTCCTCTCTCGCCTTACATAACAAAAATCACTCACAAAGAATCGAAACTCGGGCGAAATATAGAGAGAAAACAGTGGGAATCCTTAGATTGCCACCATTTTCTCTCCAATCTTTCCCAAATCTCACTCACTCACAAACACTTCAAATCACTCTCATACATACTCTCATACATACACCAATCCAAGCTCAAATCACCCTTTAGGAGGAGGATTAGAGAGAAAACATAGAGGACTTCATTGTTATCTACTTGTTTTCTCTTTAACCAACTCAAATCATCAACCCTAAACACCCTTAAACACTCTCATATTCAAGCCTTAAACACTCTCACATTCAAGCCTTCAAACACAAAACACAAGGAAGAAAGGTATAACCTCCCTCTCCTTACCCTAAAATTCATCCATGCATGCATTTTCAAGCTACAAAATGTAGTTTATTCATCTTCTTGCTTTAGATCCAAGAAGATCACCATGGAAGTTCATCTCCATGGATGATCTTCTACAAGGATCTACATTATTTTCAAAGTGTTCTTACTTTCTTGCAAAGAAAACACATTTTCAAAACCCTAAAAATCATTTTCATACATCAAATCTCATTTTCAAAGGATAAAATTCCCCTTCCCAAGCAAATGAAGTGCTTAGTCCTAATGTACTTAAGGATGGTTTGATATAGTTGATTCACCACTAAAATGTCAAGTGATCACTAATCAAAACCTAGGGAAATGGGGACAAGCATGGATGCAAAACCCCTTTTAAAATCATATTTTCTCTCTTGAGAAGTTGCTGTCCAGTAGCAATTTTCTCAGACCTCAGTCCATGGTCTAATTTTTTGGACATAGATAAACTTGGAATTTGGTGTTGACTACAAAATACTTTTTGTAGCCAACATCCAGATCTTTCCATACATATTTTTATTTTATTTTTGAGTGAGTAAAACTCCTTTTTTCAATTTTTCTTTTAGAGGCCAGTTCATCAGCTTCTGGAAATCCAGATTTCATATCTGAGATTTCCAGAAGGTTTTGACCCCTCAAATTACTTCAAAAATGGAAAGTTCCTTTGTAGAAACCCTATTTAGGGTGTTTTAAGCAACTTTCATTCTCGGACTTTCCCCAGATTATGAGGTTTTGAAGCCTTTAAGTCCATTTCAAAGTCAAGAGTCAACTGCCTTTTTCATTCTGGCAGAATTGGTTTTCAACTTCCAAAAATCTTTTGAGTTACAAATCTCAACCCAAAAATCACCCAAAAAATCATGGGATCAGTTTAAAGCCTTAAAAAGAGTTCCCAATTTTTACTTACCTCAGTTTCAACTTATTTTGGCCAAAACATACACACACACACACGCACATACAACAAAGGATTTTGAATGTTTGGAAGACTCGTTTTTACGAGGCGTTCCGGGTGCACACTAACGTCCTTCCCGGCGCGTAACATGACCTCCGAACCCAAATTTCTGATCTCGGGCATTTTTCAAAGTTTTGGCCCTTAAAACAAAAATGGCGTGGCGACTCCGTTTTGATTTTCACAAAAAAAATCGGGTACATCACACATGTAGGTATTACAAGTGTTTGCTCAACCGCTGGGAGTCTAGGAATGTCGGAGTATCTCTGGCACTTATCACATTTTCTAACATAGGCTTGCGTGTCCTCCCGCAGGTTTGGCCAATAATAACCTAGCAAGATGATCTTGTCAGCTAAGGTTCTGGCCCCCGGGTGTCCGCCGCAAACGCCTTCATGTACTTCGGCCAAGAGATTCTCAGTTTCCTTGGGGTAGACACACCTCAGCAGGGGCTTAGTAAAAGATCTTCGGTAGAGGACTCCGTTCATCACAATGAACCTTGGTGACCTCTTCTTGATAAGTTTATCTTGCGCTTCATCTTCTGGTAGTTGGCTCTTCTCGATGTAGTCTATATAGTCATTGATCGAGCATCTATCCTCTCCATCTAGGAGCATGACTTGTAGTCTTTCATATGTGGGTTCTTCAGCAAAAACAACGTATGGATTGGAGTTGGACTCAGACACATCCATAGTCGCTTATTTAGATAGAACATCCGCAATTTGGTTATCTTCCCTGCCTATTTGCTTAATCTCGAAGAACTCCATCTTCTTTGTCATGTCTAGGACCAGGTCTCTATACTTGGTAAGTACGGGATTTTTGGTGTTATACTCTTCCTTTACTTGTTTGACAACAAGTTGGGAGTCACAGAATGCCGCTACTTTAGTTGCTCCGTAGAAGGAAGCCAACTCGATACCAAATATCAGAGCCTCATATTCAACTTGTTTGTTGGAGGCAGGGAACTTGAATCGGATGATGTCTTGCATGGTGTATTCTCCTTCCGGACTTGCTAGTACAACAACTCCAGCTCCGCTTCTCTCCTTCGTAGCTGATCCATCCGTGTATAAGACCCAACAGTTGGACGGGAGTGCAATGGGAGACTCTTCTTCTTCCGTTGTGTTATGCTTGCGGGAAGTGGGGACATGTTCACCCATGAAGGCAGTCTCAACCATGAAGTCAACCAGAGGCTGTGCTAGGAGGGTCTTCCTTGGTTGGTAAGTGATATCAAACTCAGTAAGAGCGATAGCCCAATTCAGGAGACGTCCGGAGCCATCCAACTTATGCAGAATTTTCTTCAATGGTTCATTGGTATACACCGTGATGGGATGTACAGAAAAGTAGGCACGTAGTTTTCTTGATGCAATGACTAGTGCGTACGCTATCTTTTCCACATTGAAATATCTGCTTTCCATGTCTGACAATGCCTTAGAGACATAGTAGACTGGTTTCTGAGTTCCTTCATCATTTCGCACAAGAACAGCTGCGACTACATGATCTGTGGCGGCTAGGAAGACATACAACATCTCGCCAGTAATCGGACTGCTAAGTAAGGGAGGGGAACCCAAGTACTCCTTCAACCGGAGGAATGCTTCAGAGCATTCGGGAGTCTAGAAGAAGCTCTTGGTACCCTTCGATACCTTGAAGAACGGCAATGATTTTTCGGCAAATTTGGCGATGAATATTCCAAGTGCCGCTATTCTTCCATTCAATCTCTGAACCTCCTTGATGTTGGTAGGTTCCTTCATGTCTATCAGTGCTTTAATTTTTTCAGGGTTCGCCTCAATTCCCCTTTGTGATACCATGAAGCCTAGGAACTTTCCAGCGGTCACCCCAAACACACATTTGCTCGGGTTTAGCTTCATGTTGTTAGCTCGGAGATTGTTTATTGTTTCCTCCAGGTCAGGGGTGTGACTGCCCTCCTTGGTCTTTATGACCATGTCATCAATGTAGGCCTCCATGTTGCGACCTATTTGTTCTCCAAATACCTTATTCACCATGAGTTGGTACGTAGCACCCGTATTCTTAAGCCCAAAGGGCCATGACATAACAATAGTTTCCTCCCGATGTTTGGAAGGTCGTCTTATCAATGTCCTCTTCCGCCATTTTGATTTGGTGATAGCCTGAATAGGCATCTAAAAAACTGAGAGTTCGGTGTCCAGCTATGGAGTCAACCAACTTATCAATTATGAGGAGAGGATAACTGTCCTTAGGGCAGGCTTTGTTAAGATCAGTGAAATCTATGCACATTCTCCACTTCCTATTTTGCTTTTTCACCATTACCACGTTGGCCAACCAAACGGGGTATTTCACTTCTCGGATGATTCCGGCGCTAAGTAACTTTTGCACCTCTTCCTGGATGGCTTCCTCCTTGTCCCTTGCAAAAATCCTCCTTTTCTGCAAGATGGTTTTTACCAATGGATCAACTTCTAGGCGGTGGAGGTCTACTTCTTCATTGATTCCCCTCATGTCTTCAACTCTCCAAGCAAAGACATCAAGTCTGTTTTTTAAGAGGGAGATGATTTCTTCCTTCTCTTCCGGGGACAACTGGTCCCCCGAGTTTGATTTTTTGCTTGGGGTAGTCGGGGTTGATGACTACCTCTTCCAATTCATCCACGGGCTCCATTTCTGGACCGTCTCGAAATTCCATAGACTTGATGATGATTTCTCTAAGTCTTCTACCCTCGTTGTCATTCACGTCGAGGCCTTCCTCTTGCATCAGTTCGTCAACGTCGGGCAGATCAACTATCCTCAAGTCAAGGTTGGTCCCCGAGTTCAGGCCGTTGACGAGAACAGGATCTGTCTCCGGGATGGGTGGAACTATGTCTTGGTCATCTGCAGTTTCTAGGACCAAAGGCTCCTCATCTAGTACTTCACGGATGTAGCTCATCCTAGAGCTTGTTTGGGTAGTTTTCAGAGACTTAGAGATTTTTATGTTGTTTTCTAGGGTATCTATCTCCACGCCTTTGGATGCTTTTCGGCTCCTCACGACATGCTCCAAGAAGTCCTTGGCAGTCGCCCTCACGCATCCAATTCCAGCACGAGTAGGAAACTTAACTCGTTGGTGAGGAAGGGAGGCGACCAACCCAAGTTTTGCTTGACTTGGAATGCCTATGATTGCATGATAGTCAATTTTCAGGTCCATGACTACGAAAGTGATTGTAGCCTTAGTTCGGAAGGGATATTCGCCAACTTCCAGTTCTAGGTCAACAGTTCCCTTGGCACCGACTTTATGGTTGGTGAAACCTTCTAGCCTTCCATGATAGGGCTCCAAGATGGTGTCTTTCAAACCCATCAGCTGGAAGGCAGAGTAGTACAAGATATCACGAGAGGCCCCCGTGTCGATGAGAAGTCTCTCGGATTCAACATTGTCAATTCGACCCTTTATCACTAAGGGTTACTCACGGGCGGCACGGCTCCCCGCCAATTCATTGGGAGAGAAACTTATAACCTCTTCCGCCTTATGAACCCAAGCAGGAACGTGGTACACCTTGCTTAGTTCATGAATCTGGTCCCTTAGCTTTCTGGTAGAGACTACCTCTTCCCGAATCACATGTAATTTGGCCCTAGGAGGCCTCTGTTCCCCGTCCTCGCTTTTGTCATCATCTTCAATCTCGTCCTCTTTCCGTTTCCGCTTGCCATCTTTCTTCATGACATAGTGGTCGAGTTTGCCTTCGTCGACCCACCTTTGGATCATTCGCATGAGGGTAATGCACCTTTCAGTGGTGTGATCATGGTCCTTGTGGAAAATACAGAATTTGGAAGTGTCACGAGGGAACTTTGGTTTGTCGCTCAGTGGACAAGGAGGTGGAAGGTTTACTAGTTGCATGATCTCCGTGATGGGTTTGGTAAGAGGGGTAAAAGTTTCAGGCTTTTCAGAACCCCTTGTTCTATTCTTCCCCTTGGATCCGTTACCATTCCCATTTCCGTTGGAAGCATGGTGAGTGCCAGCTGCTTCTGATTTCGTCTTGTCAGACCTCTTCTTGCTTTTGTCTTCCGCCATGGCAATAGATGTAAGTACCCAAATCCGGATCGTCCAAATCCGTCAGAAAGTTAACCGAAATCCGTTAACTGGCCCGCTCCAGGTTAACCGAAACTCGTTAAACTCCCCGTTGCTGTGCCAACGAGACGTCCGGGATCGCCCCGTGCATCCCGACGTCCGAACCGTACTTAGCACGTGGCATCTCACGTAAAAGTATTGCTTTCCCGAAAACGCATTTTCCGGCACTTTCCGGGCGTTTCGGACATTTCCTGACCGTTATTTTAAAACGGACAAAACCGGACCGGGAACGAATTCCCACGCTTACGGTGAGTCACGGGACACGTGTCCCGCATGCCACCTCCCTCTAGTCACTCGTCAATCACAAATCAAGGCCAAAAGACCAAAATGCCCCTGGTTTGCAAGCCAAGTCCGCCGGACTCACCGTGCACTTTTCCCGAAATTGCCAAGAAGTCCCCAGATTTCCAAAATTCCCAAAACCCCGAAATTCGGTCCCAAGTCCGGACTCCTACTGCAATTTTCACCCTATAAATAGAAGTTGCTGTCAAAGGCAAGAGAAGGATTTTGACACCAAAAAATCACATACCCCACGGTCCAAACTGGTTTTCACCCCTCCCGAGCTCCCGTTTTGTCTCGATTCGCGTGAAACCTTCGTATTTCGATCAAATACGCACCCTACAACTTTGAAACAACCTTTCGAATCACTTTCCGTGTCCCGTACACACCTCCCGAGCCAAAGGAGTCGACCCTAGCCATAGGTATAACTCCCTCTCTCTGAATCTTCCATTCCGTCTCGGTTTACGCGCCAGTCGCTATAACTGTTTCGAACGTCGTTATCAAAATGTAGACGCCTCCGTCTAACGGGGTCCGATACGTTTTAGCCCCTCGATCCTCTTCTCTTTCCGTAAGAGAAGTAATCACGGGTTAAAACGGCGTTCCGACCCCGTTCCGTTTACTTTCATGTCATTTACAATTCCGAGCCATTTGGCCTCGTTGATCGTCATTTACAATTCCGAGCCGTTTGGCCTCGTTGATCGTCATTTACAATTCCGAGCCGTTTGGCCTCGTTGATCGTCATTTACAATTCCGAGCCGTTTGGCCTCGTTGATCGTCATTTACGAATCCGGATCGTTTGATTCCGTTGACACCGCTTTAAATACTGTCATTTACAAGTCCGATCCGTTTGGATTGTGATAGTATTTACTTTTCAAAGTCCGAGTCGCAACCCGATTCGTTGATCGCATGTCATTTAATACGTATTTTTCCCGTAAAAAAATCGTTAACAATGTAATGCCCGGTTCAAAACCGGAGTTCGTCCGTCGAACTCTCTTTCAAAAGGCACGAAATGACGTTCGGCCTCCGAATGCTCATCTTCAAAGTCAAAGCCGCCATTTGACACTTAAAATCATTTAATACGCATTTTTCCCGTAAAAATCGTTAACAATGACTCGTATGGCTCAAAATCGACGTTTGCCACGCAAACGCTCATTTCAAACTCAAAGTCGACGTTTGCCACGCAAACGCTCATTTCAAACTCAAAGTCGACGTTTGCCACGCAAACGCTCATTTCAAACTCAAAACCGACGTTTGTCATTCAAACGCTCGTCTTTTCAAAAGTCACCTAATCAACGTTTGCCATTCAAACCAAGATTAAGCTTGTCATTCAAGCCCCCATTTCAAAACACACACACACACACACGATTTCGAGAAAGGTAGAAAGACTCGTCATGCGAGGCGTTTCGGGCGATCTCGTAATACTCTACCCGAAACGTAACCTGACCTCCGAACCTAACAATCTCTGGTACTAAAAGCTTTTTACTCATTTTTGCTGCCAATAAAAATGATCCCCTTTTTCAAAAGCCTTTTCCTAAGTTTTTGCTACCAATAAAAACGACACCTTCTCACAAATAGCCGTTTCTCAACGTTTGGGCTCAAAATACAAAAACCGCATGGCGACTCCTCATTCTGCTCCTTCCCGTGAAGCGAGGTCTCAGACACCAACCCCCCGCGAAAGACAACCGCCTTTTTCCGCGCCCCGCGCGCGAAAAAGATCGGGTAATTTCAATAGCGTACGCAACATTGTACAATTCTGCTTTGGACTTTGGCTTTCATAGATGAGTGGTCTGGATCTCAATCCGGAATTGAAACAAACAATCACCTCCCTGTCTGTGAGGCTTTCCTCTACTTGCTCCGCCATGGTTCGAAATCGGTTATAATAACTCAAAGTGGTCTCATTCTTCCCTTGCTCAATATTGGCAAGGTCGGTTAACCTCTTCTTCCTCCTTCCTGCCGTAGCAAAGTGGTCTAGGAACATCCTCCTCATGCCCCTCCAGCTATCGATGCAACCCTTTTTCAGCTCACGAGAACCAGGTCAGGGCTGTTCCGGAGAAGGTGCTCGCGAAAGCTTTACAGAGCATATCATCGGCCTTAGTGAGGAGGGCCATATTCGACTCGAAACTTTGCACGTGGTCCGTTGCGTCAGTGGTTCCGTTATATTTTTCAAAGTCCGGGACCTTAAAAAGAGAATTAGGTGGTACATCTGTTATTCTCTGAGAGAAGGGACGAGTGGACTAGTTGTCGTCATCTTCGTCGTCCTTCTTCCCCTTTTCCATGTCGTCAATTCTCTTTTTCAAGAGTTGCCATTCTTTGGCCTCAATCCCCTTTTCAGTGCTAGAGTGAGTACTCCGGTGAGAACTCCGGTGGGAACTCCTGTGGGAACTACGATGGGACTTTTCTCCGGGGTGACCATTCACCCTACTGTGTTCCTCATCTTCACGAAGGTTCTCTCCTCGTCTGGTAGGTACTTGATCCCTTCTCAACTCTCCCTCACAGCCAGCGAGGACCATTCTGTATGGCTGTGGAGTCCTTGGCCTTGCAAAGTGATGGGGACAAGGTGAGTCACACCGAGGATGAGGAAAATCACGCCGATGATGGTGGCTAGGACGAGGAGATACGTGCCGAGGGTGATGATTATGACGAGGGACCATGCCGAGACGAGGAGGAGATAAACGTTTAGACAGACTGAGCCTCGTTCGTAGGTCTCTTGAGTCTACCTCCTGGTCCTTCCAATTTAAGTGGCTTCTTAGGTCCACCACCTCCTTCTCGTTTTCATGATTGTGAGGCCGAGGACGAGGAGCATCTCGGAGGTTCTGCTTAGGTGGTACAGCAGGCTCACGGGGAGGAGGATCTCGGCCACGAGGAGGACTCCTCTGGCTATCTCGTCTCTCACTATGAGTATCCCTTCCACGAGAGTTGCCTCCTGACCTCGAAGGCCTAATGAACTCGGCCATTGAGTTGTCTGGATCCAATTGCAGTAGAACAGCCTGAGTCTCATAAATTCTTTGCAACGTCTCCATCTGTTGGTGCAACAAGGTACGTCGGTCGGCAGGCTGGGTGTTCTCAGCTTGTTCGACGTCGGCGTTCCTCGTCGTCTTCTTGCTAGTTCGTTTCCCTCTTGGACGAGTATGACGAGGAGGGGGAAGGTTTGCACCTGCCCCCTCGGCAGCTGGCTGTCCCATGGAACGGAGAGTCATGCCGAGGGGAGGTGGTCCTTCAAGCTGAGGTGGAGGTGGAAGTACCTCGGTGTTTTGAGGGATCCCGTTCACGTGAGTCTGCTCCTTGTTAGTAACACTTTCAAACTGACCGTCTTCTATTGCAATTCAAGGATTGTGGTGCAAAAAAAGTTCTTATCAGAATTAAATAGCAAAATGGCCCAAAATTCTTAGGGAACAGATTTTTCAGCCAGCAAGATTTTCCGGCAACAATAACAATTTTTCCGGCCAAAACATGGGAAAGGTTTCGAACGCCAATTAACAGAAGTCAATTGCGATTTTCACAGCACCAAATTTTCGACCAAAAACAATTTTTCCAGGAGAAATTCTGCAGATCCGACCAAATCAAAATGGATCAAAAAAACAGAGCAACGTTTTTCCGGCCAAACTAAGAATTGTCCGGCGGAAAAAAGGGCTACAGGCGAGCGATTTTTCCAGGCCAAACAATGGGCATTTGAATCGATTACCGGCAATGGAACCAAACTGATGATGCCAAAAAGTCGAATCAGCCCAAATCCAAGCGAAAGGTTGTACTCCGGCGATTGCTTAGCCTGAAAATAAAACAAAACACGTAAACTAAGTCGGGGCTTCACCGGCGAAGGCCCTCCGGCGTGAGAGTAAGTTCACGATTTGTAGAGAGAGAAAATTATTTGACAGAGTTTCGAGTCAAAGAATTAACGTACCAGAATATGAAAATAATGGCTTGTATTTATAATGATGGATTGGTAGAATTCATGCTGAACTTGGACTGTAAAGAGATAAGATATAATCCTAGGAGGATTATATCTGTTAGAGAGTCCTTATTTGACTTGAATTGATATAAGAGGGTACAATCCTGATTGGATTATAACTGCTTAGTCCTAGTGGGAATATGATTGCAAGGACATCTCTGCCGGAAAGCCGAGATGCAGGAATTCCTTTCCTCGTCATACGTCTGTATGCCGAGATGGAAATATTCCTCTCCTCATCATACATGGCCATCTCGGTCCACGATGAGCCGGGGAAGGAATGAGAAATAAGTGGCGCCCGTCGTGTCAACATCAAGGCCGAGGGAGGCACCTCGTCATCAAGGGAGAGGATCTCGACCTACGAGGGAGGTCTCCTCGGCCCTTTGAGTTGGGCCTTGTTTATGCTTGCTTGCTGGGCCTTTGGTCGGCCTTGTTGATGCCGAGATAGATGGACGAGGAAGCCCATGCCTTACCTCGTAGCTGAAACTAATGGATTATGTTTTATGGCCCAATCCACCTGGGCCTGCCCCGGACAAGCCCATGTTCGTATCTCGATTTATACTGTTCAATCGCTTTTTAAACTTTTGTCTAAAATATTTGTCGATTTTTGAGTAAAAAATAATAAAATTACTTTTTACTTACATCGAGATCGTTACAATTTATATTGTGAGAAGTAATGAAGTTGAGAAAGACAAAAATAGAAGTATACTATTTGGTAATTTTTCATTAAATTGTGAAAATAATTGATTTTTTGTATTTAATTTGTAAAAAGTGAGTTATTTTGAACTGGATGAATTACAAATAAAAATTGGGCAGAAATTGTCTGTATTTATCTCATTTGAATCTAAGGTGAAGTACATTAACTTGACTAAAAGTTAATAAAAATTACTATTATCATACAATTTTAACACTAATTATAAACAGTATTTTTAATATTGATATTATTCTTATAGTTGATTTAAAAGTCAAAGTGACAAAATTAATAAGGAGGGAGAGCATTGGAAGTCAAAGATAACTAGACTAGACCATGGTCCGATTCTCTTCACAAGATGTCTAGAAGAGGAGGGACTCCTGCAGCACGTTGCAGGCCAGCCAGCCAGCAAAAGTCGAGTCAATTCGCTCGCCCTGTTGATTGACCTTCAAAAAGGTCTTCATATATCCTCCTCATTGCTTCTGACGACAAGTCAAACCAAGCCATGGTCTAAGAAGGCTCTGACAATATCTCCATAAGTACCAAACACATGAAGAGAGAAATTACTAAAACTACCAGCATGACAAACTCTTGACTTCTGAGAGAGTGATTCTGACAAGATAAAATAAAAGCAGGCCAGGAAGAGAGAGAGAAAGATGTAATATCAACAAACAAATTAAATTGCATGATGAAAAAACAAACAAATTATGTCATTCATACATCCACTTGCCAAAACTAATCACGCCCTTATTCTTTCTGACCACATCAAGCCAAAACGTTCCACTATACATTCTCTACACTAGATTATCAAGATATTAAAACTTTCAGAAGTGGTCAACTCTAAACTTCCATTCCCCTTCAACTGGATCATAAGACACAAACTCCGCTCCTTGCTCTTCTGCCTTTTTCTTTAGCATCTCTCTGTATTTCTCAGCCCTTGGTCCATCCATGTATTGATCCCCTGTTTTCTTGTCAAAACATTTGATGTTAAGAAGTGTTACCTCTGCTGGTTTGTTCAGACCTTTTCCAACTCCAGGTTTCTTGTTCTCGTCCTTGTACACAATCACCTCACGGTTATTGAATTCAAAGATTGATTCAAGATCAAGGCCTCTAACATCTGTCTCCCCCGTGAACTTGATGCTTCCATAGCCATGTCTTCCAACCACAAAGTTCTTGACGTGACTGCAGAACCCTGGCTCTGTTCTTTCCAAAGCTGCCAACTCTTGGATTTGAGGTTCTGTATAGTAGCCAGAAAGTTGGAGCTTCGGAAGAAGCTCTTCATCGTCGTGTCGTTTCAGTGGTGAGTTCCTCTCTTCAAGTGCATCATCAACGTGCTCCATTTTGGGTTTCTCTGAATATGTGTCCACGTTGCCAGAGAAATTTTCACCTGAGGAAATATAAGCAAATAATAATAATAGTAATCATAATAATGTAATAATAACACTAACAACAACAACAACAACAACAACAACAACAACAACAACAATTAGGGATGCATGAGTCTCGCTACAATTTTTTTTAACAGAATGCAAGTTCGTGTAAAGATCTTCAATATACTTATTGACATGATCTACTAGAATGTATAGTGGAAGAACATTATACATGTAGATGAAGATATAAAATCTTTTATTATGCTGAATGCTGATACTATATCCTATCTACCATCTTAAATGTCAAGAAATAAGATACATAAGAAGATACTAAATATTTTCAGCGTGCTTTGTTTCATGCCAGTGAGGTTAAAAAGTCATGTAAATTGCAAACTTAAGTTTTTAATGAGCTCCTTTGGGTGAAATGGATCATCCCAAAAAATATAAAATAACTCTTTAGTGGAATGGAAGAAGTATATAAAAACTGGCCCAAGGAAGTAATGATGTTTAGCAGCGGCCCTTACCGTTATCATAGATGTGGGTAGATGAAAGCTTGTCTTCAATCCCAGGAAACTTCTCCGAGTTAGTCCTCAGCGGCCAGTGTTCAATGGGCCGAATAACCAAAGCTCTGGGATTCTCTCTTGGAACAAATAGAGAAACTGGTATTTCTCTATCATCCATGAAAAATGGAACCTGCACAAAGTTCAGATAAGAAAAAAGTAAAGTAAGTTCAAAGTAAAGTAAGTTCATGGTTTTCTACCTCTTCCTTCTTGGTTGGAATAAAAGGAGGGTTGGGAAGACATTTGAAAACATACGTTTACCTTTGGTCCATTTATTTTTGGGTCATATTTCTGAACAGGCAACCTATTTCGCCGGGATATGTGCCGATAAGTCACTAACGATGAAATTCTGACAGGAGCATGTTTTTCTTGGACCTGTTTCAAGATAATGTAAATGGAATTCAACACTCAAGTTATCTCATACTAAGGGATTAAATAATCCTGTCAAAAGCATCTTTCCGAAGTACATAGTTTCCAGAAGTAAGTTCGACTTACAGGTAAACTAGAAATCCCACAGCGAACTGTTGGCGATGATCCAGGACCACCAATAGACATCTTGGTCATTGGAGGAAGTGAGCCAAAAGGATTTACACCTGATATCTGCTGCCCAGTTGCCTTCGTCTGAGATCCAATCCTGGAATATGAACTGTCAAAAGCGGCTCAACTCATTAACCATAATTAATAAAAAAAAATAAAAAATTCTCCCTGTATCCCTAAATGAACGTCAGTCATCAAAATAATTATGTCTCGTAATTAATGTCCATTTTTCTTCACAAAAAATTAAAATATTTCCCCTTCATGATTTATTAACCTTTAACATATCATATTTCAATGTATACTTGCAAAAATAAACAGACTATAAGATTATTTAGTGACGTCATTAATGCATTTTGATGCCAAACTAAATGAGAAGCCATTTTTTAAGAATGTGTTTTATTGTGAAAAGTAGACAGTTATTTACAGACGGAGTAGTAAACATAAAATTTACAGCGAAAACAGAAAAAAGAACACTAGAACTAAACATTACGAGAGACTATAATATACTGGAGAAAGAGAAATAGTGGGAGAGAAGAAGAATACCCTTGAGCAATATTATCCAGATCACCAGCTTCTGCAACTGTAACACCCCTGATGCTATTATGAAATGAAGGTCCAGATGAGTGTAACAATGATGTCGGTTGATTGTAAGTGAAACTCAAGCCAGGGCTAAATTCTAAAGCTGAAATTGAAGGGGAGAAGGATGGAGATGATACAAATGAAGAAGGTGCTGATACTGTTACGGTTGTAGGTGTGTATAAGGAAGTTGTTGAGGGAAAGTTTGCAAAAGACGATCCATTAATGGGAGGTGTTTGTAGAGGAAAGTGATTGGCAGAGTCTGGAAAGGGGGCAGGATTCACTGGTAAAGCAGACAAGCTAGAGGGTTGAACTAGTGATGAAGTACTGGGACCAAATGGAGAGGCAGGTGGGGTAACTGATGAAGATGATGGGAATGATGAAGTTGATAAGGAGTTAGTAAAAGACGGTGAGCTGAAGACAGAAGAAGCAGAGACCGTAGTTGTGTATATGGAAGTTTTTGGGAGAAAGTTTGCAAGCGATGATTCATTAAAAATGGGAGGTTTATGCAAAGGAAAGGGAATAACAGGGGTTGGAAAGGAGACAGAAGTCACTAATGATGAAGAACTAGTGGGACCAAATGGAGAGGGAGCCAGTGTGACTGATGGAGATGGTGAGCATGACGAAGTTGTTATGGAATTGGTAAAAGATGATGAGCTGAAAACGGAAAAGGCTGAGTTTGTGGAAGGGGCTGTAAACAAAAAGGGATTCTTGGATGGAAGTGAATTAAACGAACTGGTAAAGGTAGGACAGGTAGCACAAGAGGTAACATTTGGGATGGCAAATATATTGGAAGTTGAAGTATTAAAGGGAGTCATAGATGCTGATACAGAACTAAAAGCATTCTGCTTTGGGTTAAACTTTGGGTTGAAGTTTCCAGAGACAAATCCACCTGAAAAAAAAAAAAAAAAGATGAGTAAGTATGCTTTAGAGTTCAACTGAAGCAAGTGATGCAGAAATAGAAAGTCATGAATGCATTACCTTTATCACCAGACTGGTAGTCCTCCCACCTCAATTCTTCATGGCTTTTATCTTGGAAAATAGGCATTGCAGTAATTGACTCCAGATTTACTGACACCTGATTCATGGGATCTTTTGCAGAAGTTCTTGCATAAGTTGCTACTCTACTTCCTTTCATTTGGCTACCAAATGGTGGTGTTGAGACCTGAGATCCTGCAAAATCAGTAACATATCCAACTTTAATTTTATTGACATTTTTCTTCAAAGCTCTAAACATCTTTTAAGAGGAGAAATACTTACCAGAGAAGGAACTCTGAGTATCAAAAGAAGATTTAGTAGCTCCAAGTAAGTCACTCCTGCCAAATACCATAGTCCACTGGCCTACAGTTGGGGTGGAACTGAAGCCAGCTCCTGTAGTGTTTGATGCACCAAAGGCTGGCTTCTGCCCAAAAGCAGAAGGTCCTATGAGAAGGGTCAAGAAAGGAAGTTCACTGTTATTATCTCAAGAATCCAACCATAGAACAATTGCTTAAATTAAAAATAACCAGAAAATTTTATACTAGCATACTTCCCAGAAAGTGTATTCCTGTCGTGGTTGATTGTAGGCTTGAAGAGAGAAATACAAGCTAACCATATTTATGATCATTCAAAAGCATAAAAGAAGTGTTCCCCCCCCCCCCCCATAATACCATAAGAAAGAAGTAAGCATTCTGTTAAAGTACTAAACAATACAGCATTTTGACCACGTGGTCAAAAACTAATAGCTGCTACATACAGCAACTGAGCTTCTACAAGTTGTGATTGTAATCCATGAAATTCAAATATACACCTCTAATCAGTTAAATTAACACTTTCACGCTCTGTAGGATTTGAACCTACGTCATTGGATATGAAAACCCACATTCTGCCAAGCTGAACTAAGAGCGGTTTGCTATCAAGCTACTATAAATTATTTTTCACACTAATCACCACTTTTATGTACTTATAAACAGTTTTACTTATAGAATCGATATCAATTCCTTACTTGTCCATCGCTGCGTAAAGTAGAAAAAATAAGTGGAAAGTGGAGATCGAGACCCGTGATGTCTGAGAGCAAGAAAAAGGAGCCCACAAGCAGAGTACACCCCCCTCCAATAGGTCCGAAGAGTCGGTGTAAAAATAGGGTATCCTCTGTAATATGCTTCAAGATGTTCAATCTCAATCCTCTTCTATATCTTGATCATTAAGTACAAAAACTTGGCATGATACTCAAGTCATTAATTTCAATATTATGCCGAAAAGTGTAAGCCATGATGTACAAATTAAGCGCCTGCCAAGATGCTGCAGATGGGCTTGAGCTCATGCAAAATTCAAGTGGTTTGATGAAGAAATTATTCCCTCAAACAGAATAAAGAAACGAGCAAAGGTGAGAGATTAGGAAAGGAAATAAACATGCGCCGCCAACGGAGCGATAAAGAAAAGTAGATAATAGGATAAATTAATGCAGTAACCACCAAAACCTGACGAAGAGAAACTGAGAGCCGGGGCTGAATAAAAACCAGAACCACTCGCCGAACCACCAAAAGCAGGAGCTGATTGAGAGCCGAGTGTTGGAAAAGGTGAATATGTTGTCCCAACTACACCACTTGTAGTTCCACTTGCATTTGGCATCGTAAACGAGGATCCAAGATTAGATGGCACCCCAAATGGATTAGGAGCAAACGGGTTACCAGTTGAATGCCCAGAAGCTGTCACAAAAAGAGAGACATTATCAGAATCTCACAAACAAATTACATTGCAACATAAAAAGCTAGCCAAAAAATAAAAAAATAAAACTAACTGAGCAGGTAAAAGGAAAGAGTGTGTGGGTAAGACGAATTTAACAATACCATCGTATAGGAACCACATAAACCCTAACACCCAGATAATCATACGGCCAAATAAAGTTAAAACTGTTCAAAATAAACACAACCGGACAACTATCGATGAAGGAAAAATATATTTTATTGCAAAACAAAGCATAGCAATTAATATAACCCCCAAATAAAAAGTTATAGTCATGTAACTCAGCAAAGACCAACAGCAAACAATTGTGAAGGCAAAATCAAAAAAGAATTTCATATAAATACCTATTTTATGGCTAAATATGTCAATCAGCGCATGCATGAAATCTTCAAACCCTAGTGATCTCCAAACTAGAAATTGATTATTCTGAAAATGGGAAAATTACGTTGAAACACAAATTAAAAACCAAGACAGAAACTAACAAAATTAAACAATCTATTCAGATTCACACATAATCCTTTTGTAAGCGCACTACAACAAAAATCAATTCAGAAATCATTCGAATAACTCTAAAAAAATCAACTTAATAACAAAAAAATCAAGAACAGAGTTGGGTAAGACTAAGATTAAATTGAAAACTTACGAGTAATTTTGGAACCAAACATCTTCGTTTCGTCAGCCCAATTATCAAGTAATTTTGGAATGGGAATAATGTTGAGGAGCAAGTGGAAAAGATACGTATATATATACAGTGGTGGGTCCAGCCGAGTAGCTTAGGATCAAAGCTGAGTTGCTCCGCGCCGAGTAGCTTACGGTTAACACCGACTTGTTTTTACTCCGGCTTTTGGGCTTCAAGTTTTGTTTTTTTTTTAACTAGGTGATAACCCGTGTTTCTGTTTCGCACTGATACCATTCTGCTATTTTGTTCACGTGTCATAATCATAAGTTTTTTCCTTTACAATATATTTTAGAGAGATTATTATTTGCACTTATATTTGGTTACAAATATCACTTATAATGCAAGTAGAAGTAAAAGAAAAAGAATCTACTATATATAATAGCAAAAGTTTTTCAAGCTCCTAGAAAACTCCAAGTGGCACAATATCATTGGTCAATCTTTCCATCATCCACCAATCACAATCATCCATTGAAATTCAATTAGTAACTTTTAAAATTTATAGGGGTTGATTTTAGGGAATTTGCCCCATAAGTTCTTTTTGGAACAAATCACTTTCCACTAAGTTTCTCATTGTATTAAAATGATCAGAAAGTTCTTATGCATTAATACATAATACTGCATGCAATATTATTATATTCACTCATATGTGAATATATAATACTGCATCTATAATACAACATGGTGAAGAAACTTTTCGGGTATTATGATACTTTTTTAGAACTTCCCGGTCACTCTCCCTTGATTTTATACAATAAATTAGTTAAAAATGAAAATGAATTGAAGCACAAATAATTGTATTACAAAAAGAACAAAAGCAAAATGAAAAAAACTTTAATAATAAAGAAAGAAAAATATCTAACCACAAAAGAAAATCAATATCATTATAAAAACATACGAAAAAATAAAACGCAAATAAAAAACGAAATTAAAATTCTAATAATAAAAAAGTGAAAGAAACATTCACAAACATACAAGAAATAGAAAAAAGCAAGAAATAAAATCAAAAATAAAGATGAAAATTTATAAAATAAAAGTTAAAATTAAAATTAAAATCAAAATCAAAATCAAAATCAAAATCAAAATAATAAACACAAACATAAATATAAAAAACAAATCCTAATCAAAATAAGTCAAAAGATATTATAAAGAAGTCACTCACAAATCCGAAAAAAAAAGGAGTTTGTGAATCTACTATATATAATAGCAAAAAAATTTCAAGCTCCTAAAAAACTTCAAGTGGCACAATATCATTGGCCAATTTTTCCATCATCCACCAATCATAATCATTCATTTGAAATTCAATTAGTAACTTTTAAAATTTATAGGGGTTGATTTTATACAATAAATTAGTTAAAAATGAAAATGGATTGAAGCACAAATAATTTTTTTTATTTTACTATAAAAATATAAATTAAACGTTCAATTAATGCTAACTATTACGTTAATTTAATTAATTTCACTATGCCCTGTCGAGTATCGACGAGGCATACTGCTAATTTTTACTTTTTCTTTTGCTGATTTGTGAACATTGTTCTGTTATGTATAATACTACCTCCGTTCTAATATGAATGTCCAAAAAAATTCAATTAGAAAGTGGCATGATAAAGCTAATTTTTGAACTTTAAAGCGTAGCTCACCAAATTCTCCCAACTAAGCCTATTTTCAGTTAGATATGTGAATATGAAAATTATATATTTTTTTTATTTAACATCAGCAATGGTATGATTTTGTTATCATTATTGTTTCGTTAGTATTCTGATCAATGTTATAAATTACTAATTTTCTGTATTTATGAGTTTATCGTATAAAAAATATTTGTTTTTTTTAATATATATATATAGGTAAGCTAATCAATTTTGTTAGTATATAATTATACATTTATATAATTAATTATTTGATTATTTGACATAAAACATCTTTTGTTATTTTAATATATATATATATATATATATATATATATATATATATATATATATATATATATATATATATATATATATATATATATATATATATATATATATAGGTAAGCACGTTGTCGAGGCGGTAATGTTGTCCGAAAAGAATGTTGGTAAGAAGGTGTTGATACCGATGATGATTATGTCACCTTCTGATACAACAAAATTCCCGGTTAGGTTTCAATGGAGACAATTTCCACTGACCCTTTTTGCAATGACGATAAATAAAAGTCAGGGTTAGTCGCTCGCTCATGTTGACCTTTTTCTTTCAAGACCAGTATTTAGTCATGGACAATTATATGTTGCTTTTTCTAGAGTAACTACAAGAAAAGGACTTAAAGTGCTTATATGTAATAGTCATGAACAGTGACATGACCACAAATGTTATGTACAAAGAAGTTTTCGACAAGTTGTAATATATTACATAAAATTATCTCATTAATTTTTTGAATTGTATTTACATTTAACTTTTATCTCAGTGTTTTATCCCCCGTCGGGACCGACGGGTTACTCACTAGTGAGAGTAATATAGAAAGTTTTGTAGTTTTCTAATAAATTTTTAAAATAATTAATATTTATGGATGTTTTAATTGTTATAGTATTAAATAGAGGTCAAAATACATTTACCCACTCAACTATTCATCAAATCCCATTTACACCCTTGTGCGAAATTTATCTCACTATGATACCCAATGATAAAATTATCCCACTTTGTCCCCTAGATTCTAACAAACGTTGGAAATTTAATGAAATTAGTCATGTCATATTACATGCGGGATAAATACATCATTTATATTTTTTAACTACACTAAGAAAATAATTAAAAAAAATTCCACTTAGAAAATTAAATAATGTCTTCTTAAAATAATAAAAATTTAATAAGATAAAAAAGAATATTATTATTAATTTCTTGTATATGAAAGAGTGAGCAAATTAAACAGGAAAGAATAAAATAATATATAAAGTATTTTTTTAATTGACATACGTTAAAAGAGTGGTAAAAATAAATTAAATGGAAAATAAAAAGTTAAAATGAGAATGATCAAAATATCCATCATGTGACCTGCACATGACTAATTTCGTTAAATTTCTAATATTCGTTTGTGATGCTGCCTAAAAAAATAGTAATTTGGGCTTACGAGTCCTCGAATGATAAATGGTTATAAAAGGTCCAACTCGAGATAGGCCCAAGAAGAAAGTCGCGGGAAATATGGTCAAGGGTATCCCGCCGATTAATGGGTAAGTCGAATAGAGAAGATAATGGCGGCAAAAGTATCCCGCATTAATCAAATAAGTAGTAAACCGCGAGATTTATGTTACGGCAAGCATGGCGAAATAAATAGTAAGCGATATATCCGATAGGAAATGATGACGAGAAATTAATCTTAGTCGTATGCGACATATAGGAAGCGGCATGTAAATATCTATAATATGGGACCAATTAAACGACGACACGTGGAATGGGAGGTGATGTAACCATATAAAAATGATTTGGCCCATAGGTATTTCTGGGCCCAAAAGCCCAAGAAGGGGGGGGAGGTTATATAAAAAAGAATACTACTGAGGTTAAGGAGATATTCTGATTGGAGGGGAAAAAAACGGGAGGAAGGAGGCTACTGAGTAAAAGGGGAGGAAACGGAAGTTTTGAGCGAAGGTTTGTTTTGGAGACGGCAAGGTCCACGGCACTGGCTTCATCTTGGGGGGATTTCTGTAAGTTAAATCTCTCTCTCTCTCTCCCACCCCCATTTTCTCTTTAAGATATTTTGTGAAATAGAATTCTTATTCGCACGCCGAAGGGGCTTACGCCGGAGACGCCCCCGGCTTAGTTTTTTGGTTGTTTTGTGTGCAGATCGATCGGAGAAGAAGGCTGTTATCCGCCTAGACTACAACCACGGATTCGTTGCTGCTCAACAAAATTTGTGGCAGCTTTAGATGGTTCCGTTGCCGGGACGTGAAACCTCTTCTCCGTTCGATAGATCCGGCGACATCAACACTGGAGAAATCAGATCGAATGAATCGCGCAGATGAAGGCAGCGACGGAAGTGAACTTCCGTCTATTTCTGGTGAGGGATAGGAGCAGATCTGGAAACTCAGAAGTCGGGGTGGATCTAGTGATTTCGCCGGAGTAAGCCCAAAATAGAGAAGGAAGCTAGAAAGAGAAAATCGATCAGTTGTTTCAGAGAGTTCAAGGGGTTTTAGAGAGAGAGATGTCGGATCAGAGGATTCAAAAGCTGAATCGTTGAAGGAGAGTTCGTCGTTGAAGTCCAAGGTTTATCGGATTTTCGGTAGGGAAAAGCCTGTCCACAAGGTCTTCGGTGGTGGTAAGCGTAAGAAATTTCACTTAATTTCTTCCTCTATTTAGATTTTGCAGATTTCGATTCGATTGTTGAATAGTAGCGCGATCAGCAGGTGTGTTTATGTTAAATCTTTACTTTCTAGTTGATTTCGTCGTTGAAGTCCAAGGTTTATCATGCGATTGTGTGTCTAGTGCTTTGATTTCCAGAAAATTTGGTTTGAGTCTTATTGTTAGCATGATATGTCAGATGTTTATATGCTTAATCTTAGATTTTCATCTCCGGTGATGGTGGTAGTTTATACTTTTTTAGTGTGCGACTCATTCCAATTCTGGAAAACAATTTGTGTATGCATATATTTGTATCTATATTTGCATATGGAGGAGCAACTTGAGCAGTCTGTTCTAATGCAAAATCTATGTTTCTAACTTTCACTAGTTAAATATCATAGCTGTGTCTGTTGTTCCAGTGTGTATGTATGTGCAATTAATCTTTTTTTGTATACATGTACCATTATTTAATTGAATTTCATGTTTGTAATGGATGAGCATGCTATGCATCATGGATCAGAGAACCTGTATGATAATCCGTGAGCATTATAATCCGTGAGCATTAATAGCTATTGACAGAACTATTGTGACTTGAATCTGCATGATAATCCGTGAGCATTAAGAGCTCATGATAAATGTCGTTGTGTCCGCCCTGCTTTGTGCAATATAAATTAGAAGCAACCTAGGTAGGTTTTACATTGCTTTGTTTGTGATGTTATGGCTCTCAGTACCCTGAAAGAACCTGTGCACCACAAAATATATATTTCGAGAAATTTGACATTGATTTTACCTTTTGACGCTTTCGATTAATTTTTTGAAACTAAAATGATATTAATGATAATTATTTTGGCACTATGGATTTATTATTATTGTTGATGTTGTAAACTGATAATAATGGTGGAATAACCACAATTCTCTGTGGGTCCAGTAACAAGTGCCATTGTAAGGTTCTTTACTAATAGCTTGTAGCAAGTCTTTAAGGCTCTTTACTGATTTGCCTTTTTTAATGCAATAACTTGCCAAAAACCCTTTTATTGAAACTTGAGGTGTTAATTTTGTTTCCTTCAAGCCAGATCTAGTAGTTAAATAAACAAGGTTTATAAACAGGGTTGATTGAATTCCTCATTTATTGATAGATCTGGTTTTATCTATTTTGATAGTGTTTTCTAAATCTATTTTCGGGTTTTAATCTTTGATTTCTGGGATCTGTGTGATTTTGTATCTGTTTCAATGTTTGATTTGAATTATTACGGTCACAATTTTACTGATTTGATATCTGTCCAGTACGTTCTTCAATTTCGAATCTATATAGTTGTGTATTCATAGAAATGTATGTTTCACTGGCTATTTTGGATGATCTTGGCTTATGCTAGTTTCATAAATTTGTTAATTTTTGTTGTTTGATTCTAGTGATTTTGTTGAGAAATATTGGGAATATTTGGGTGTTGATGTTGATTATGTTTATATTCCTCTCGGTCTAAGTTATCACTTGTGTATTTCAGATGATGATGAATGGCAGTTTGTAAGTACCCAAATCTGGCTCATGCCTTCCGGTTAAATTTTCCGGCAATTTCGGTAAGTTTCCCGGTAATTCTCCGGACCTTCCTAGTGTTTCGGAAATGTCCTGGAGCAGTCCCAAATTAAAATTAGGGCTGAAGGAAGCCTTCCTAATTAAGAAAACACGTTTTTCTTAATTAGGAAGAAGGTTCTAGAATAATGCCACCTTGCATGGTTCTAGAATGCTGAGTCATTGTGGATAAGCCCGCACGGCTGCATTAGCCCAAGGTCTCTGGCCGCACGGCTTCATTAGCCTTATCCAGACTGCCTATAAATAGAGCCCTCCTCTACCCATTTCAACAACAACAACAATACACACAATCCATAGCAATACACTCAGTCACTCCCAAGACGTGAAGAATATTGGTGAAGGCTCAAGAAGGTGAAGAAGAAGGCCAAGAAGCTCCCTCCCTCCTCCTTGAAGATCCAAGACCAATCTCTCCTCCTAGCTCCGACCAAAGAAACAAAGGAAGCAATTGGTAACCTCGCACGCCCTAACCTTGCTTTTAATTGATATACTTGCTCATTGCATTCATATATCTTGCTTGGGACTTGGCATTCATAGTTAAAGATCACATCTTTATCACCCCCTTTCCCTTTTGCATGCATTAAGACCTCATTTGTCATAAAAATGTAGTCTTTTTCATAAAGGTGCATCCTTTGCACCTAAAACTCCCATTTTCAAATAAAAATGTCATTTTTATGCATCATTTGCATATAAAAATCCAATCTTTTCAATAAAAATGCATCCTTTGCATTCAAAACCCCTTGTTCAAGCATCATTTGCTTTAAAGACCATGTCTTTACCATAAACTAGCATCATATGCTTTTCAAAATGCAATCTTTATGCATCATTTGCATAATGAATGCCAATTTCTTCAACAAAAATGCATCATTTGCATAAAAATCAAATCTTTATGCATCATTTGCAATAAAGATTATTTCTTTAAACTAAGTGCATCATTTGCAACCCAAAAATGTCATCTTTTCATTAAAGTGTCATTTTTCATCATGCATTTCCCCCTTTCCCCCAACCTTGGAACGGATCGGTGTAAAAGATCCTATCTTTACATCGTTCCTTCCATAGGTTCCATATTTCTTTAGAAAGGGATACCTTGAACCCTATATCTCCGATTATCGCTTAAGAAAGAGTATGAAGCCTCTATACGAGCTCGACCGTCTTAAAGCGTAGGATTGATGGGCTAAGGACCCTCCTTTCCTAAAGAACCTCATCTTTGACCAAAAGAGAGTCATTCTCTCGATCACGCAAGTCCCGAGGGTCCCGAGGTTTAAAATGCGATGATCACAAGTCATAAGATGAGGACGGGATCATAATCCCAAATACATAAAATTCCAAGGAATCCCGAGCGACAACCAATAAATGGTTTGTACGTCCGGAAGACAACTTGGGACATTTCCCCCCTTATTTTCAAACACATGCACACAAGAAAGCACGCAAGCAAGCACGATTAATGAAATCTTGGGAGACTTGCTCCGGCAAGGCACTTTGGGTGAACGCCAAACGTTCTTCCCGAGGGTAACTTAACCTCAGAACCCAAGTAAAAACCTTTTTTTCAAAGTTTTGAGGTAATCAAAATGGCGTGGCGACTCCGTTTTTCAAATAACTCGGATGTCTTCAAACTCGCGTGAATCCAACACAAAATTTGGGCACCACATTCACAGTTTGGCGACTCCGCTGGGGAACATCCCAAAGGAGAAAAGCTTTTATTTTCAAAACAAAAATCGATACTCGGTATATAGGTGGAAACCACTTACCCTTCCTGTACACTCCCTGACGTGGGAGTTGGGATAACCGGTGGTTTAACAATCCACGTACCAGTACCCCTTTTCGAAAAAATAATTTTGAAAAAAAAAAATAGAAGAAAGCTTTTCCCTTTGAGCGGGTTAGACTCCCATCGCCGATTTCATTAATCGTGCTTGCTTTCTTTACCATGCATTGCATCATTTTGCATCTTGGAATCTGTGCATACTTTGAAACGGGAAACAACCCGAAAAATAGCAAAAGGAGTGGAACCTGGAAAATTGATCCATGCAGTCGTACGGCTCAATCCTCATTGGATTCGGCCAGGGCGACCTCGGTGGCAATTCCACCGGGAAAAATCATGGTTAATCTGGCAGTCCTAGCGGCTTGGGGCTATTCGGCTCCATGGCGGCCCAGGGCTCCCGAGAAAATTTACGTGCTTATGTGTTGCATTTTCCCCGTCCCGAAAATCATTCCTTTAAAACACATTTATGAAAATCTCTGTTTTAACTCAAAAGGAACATTTTTAGGAGACCGCACACTACGCGCACACGATATATCTGTACACTTTTGCACGCACGTCCTTCAAACGCAGGGTGGTTCAGTGCGATCACGGACGGCCTTACGATGCTCCGGGCGCGCACGGAATCATCCCAACCTCCCGTGGCGGCCGGTGTCGACCAATGCACGGTCAGGTGTCACACGTTTCAAAAAACCGTGACTTTTGGTTGGTTTTTGGTCTAGTCCGTGTCATATAGCCCGGTTGCATACCCACGTAAAGGTCAAGCCTTAGCTCATAACGGAAGCCAAGATTGTCGCTCAAGCGAAATTACGCAAAATTCCGACAAGGAAAAATCGGTGGGATCTTGACTCCGACATTGACTATTGACCTTGACCCACACGGAATACGTAAGAGTCAAGACCGAGTCTTTGCCAAAAAATCAAAAGATCTTTCGCTCAAGCGAAGCTGCCAAAATTCCGACAAGGAAAAATTGGCAAGATCTTGGCCAGGCATTGACTTCGATTCCGACTCACGCCTTTGCGTATGCAACGAAGTTCAATGTGACCTTTGTGTCATCCGGCTTTTACCGCCCGACCCATGCCTATTATTCTCTCGGACATTACCGAAAGTCAAAAACCGTCATTCGCTCAAGCGAAACTCTGTCAAAGATCCGTCGAGGCAGAGAGACGAGACTTTCACGGTATTGCCTTGAATATAATCCGCATCGCTCGTGCGTTGAAAAGTCCTATGACCCGCTAGACCCGATAGGAGCGTTCTTTACTCTCGGTTGGTGGGATCCGCGTGCCCTATAGGACCCTCGCTCGGGAGTGTCCACCTGGGAGGTCGAAATACGGGTGGAATACGAGGGCTTATAGACGTAGTGACGGAACCCGGCGATCCGGGATCTAGAGTAGTCATGAAAAAAAAAGAAGGGCGAGAATCCCTTTTCCAACCAAATAGATATTAATAAAAGACAACATTTTAAGTAAACTTGAAGATTCTAATTTGCATATTGCTTGAGCCTTGACTAAACACCTACCCCGAGTCTAAACCTTTCCTATCCCTTTCCCGCAGGCGAGAAAGAAGTGGGTGAGAACACCGGGTCGGCGACTTGTTAGCGCGAGAATCCTCGGACAGGTTCGCGAGAATCC
Organism: Adenophora triphylla var. japonica; assembly: GCA_022495995.1. Taxonomy (NCBI): domain Eukaryota; kingdom Viridiplantae; phylum Streptophyta; class Magnoliopsida; order Asterales; family Campanulaceae; genus Adenophora; species Adenophora triphylla. The sequence goes on along the minus strand of JAFEMH010003455.1, from coordinate 114,933 downwards.
TCGGTTTTGTCGGCTTTTCGGTGTCAAAATGGCCAACATGGTAATCCACAACGGTAATGACCAAGCAATTGGAGGGGCTATCCCGGTTCAACCCAAGCCTCACATACGGTATGATGTATGTGATTGTGAAGGCTTGCTTAGAGTATGAGTATCAAGAATGGATCAATGAGGACGCTCCTTCAAGGAAGAAGAAGAAGAGAAAGTCCACACGGCGAAGCTTAAGGAAAGATACGAAGGCTGGGGACAAGAGCGTAGGAACTTTGGGAGAGCCTTCGGGCAAGTTCGACTACTATGTCGGTTATGCCAAGGAACTGTCAAGGAACCCGTCACCCCAAGCACAGTCCGGCTGATATCCCCATGTATAGTGATCCTCTTGAAGCGAAAGTGCTGAATTTGTGGCCATCGTGAAGTTCAATGAGAAGCTAGCGGATCTAGAGCGAGAACACGAAAGCCTATTGAATACGCCTCGGAAGAATTAAGATCCCCTACGAAGAAGACTTCATCGGCATTATCCGAGCCAACCCTTACGTTGGCTACTGCGACAAGGTCGTGGTGTCCAAGATCGGTAAAGAGAAAATGAGTTATCGGCGGTGCATTGATAAGATGAGTCGGACCCTTCGATCAATGAGTCCGGTCGCTACGGAAGAGCTAGGCGAAAGATTGCAACAAGTTACTTTAGTTCCCCTCACCATCTTTCCACGATACCGGCACTGTTAATGATTTCCGGCAAGCTTTTGATCGGTTCGAAGTCTCCAACTTTACGAAGAACGTTGACAAGCTGCTACTCCCAGGGCAACGGCAAGAAGGAGTGAGATCCCGGTCCAACCCTTGTCAAGTCCCCCTCGAGTCAATAAGTAGCGTAGGGTCGAGTCACTGTTGTCTATTCGGTCGAGTCGGGAATCTTTGAATTCCGGTCCTCGAGTCATCCGAAGGCCTCACGCTGAGGATTATGAAAATGTAATCGATGTCATCTTTCCCCTTATCTTGAATGAAATGACAAATCTTTACGATTATCCTCTTATTGTCAACTTAACAAATGATAAATTAACCCAAAACTTAACAACAGTTAATAATGAATCATTTGAACAAGATGCAAACACACTAAACGAACAATACATTAAAGAAATCTTTAAGCGGGTTTCGGAAAAAGAGGAAAACCGGGCCCAAGTTTGCCGAGGAGGTTTTGATAAATGTGAACTTGGGTACTATTGAGGAACCTAAAGAGACACAGATTGGAAGCTTCTTCCGGGGGGTTGAAAGGGACAGATTGATCGAGGCTGCTCGAGAGAATACGTCGACGTGTTTGCATGGTCATACAAGGATATGCCGGGGCTAGACGGTTCGATAGTAGAACACGAGAATCCCTCTAGCACCGGATGCTAAGCCGGTAAAGCGAGCGAAAGATTAAGCGGAATGGTCTCTACGGGTCAAAGAAGAAATTGAGAAGCTCTGCGGGTAGGGTTCATCGAGTCATTGAATACCCGACATGGTTTTCCAACATCGTGACCGTAACCAAGGCCGATGGGAAGGTGCCTGCTTTGTGTGGATTTCCGAGATGCGAACAAGGCCGGCCCCAAAGACGACTACCCTGCCAAACATAGACATCTGGTGGACTCCACGCCAACTACGAAGTCAAATCCTTCGTTGATGGTTTTGCGAGCTACAACCGGATCAAGATGGCCGAGGAAGACCAAGAAAGACGGCCTTCACCACATCATGGGGAACCTCTTGTTATACGGTAATGCCATTCGGGCTCAAGAATGCGGGGCTACTTACGAAGGGCGGCGACCGCGCTTTTTCATGACATGATCCACAAGGAGATTGAGGTCTACGTAGATGATATGATAATCCACTCCAAAGGAGAGGGTGGGCGGCACTTTGTTGACCTACGAAAATTCTTTGAGAGGTTGAGACGGCATTCCATGAGACTAAACCACGCCAAATGCACCTTCGGAGTGACAAGGGAAAAGTGCTTGGGTATATGGTCACGGAGCGAGGTATAGAAGTTGACCCCGAAAGATCAAAGCCATCATGGATATGAGGCCACCTCAAACCCAGGACGAAGTCAAGAGCTTCATGGGTAAATTGCGGTACATCGGCCGTTTCGTCAATCGGTTGACCACTATGTGCGAGCCCATCTTCAAGCTAATGAAGAAGAATGTGGACACGAGAATGGACCGAAGAATGCCAAGATGCCTTTGACCGAGATCAAGGCATACTTAGTACATCCCCGGTACTATGCCCCCACATAGACGAAGCCTCTCTGCTCTATCTCTTTATCCTGAACACGGCGGTTGGGGCTATGCTTGCTCGGGAAAAGAAAGACTCTCGGGTAGAAACGCCATTTACTTTGTCGGTAGGAAGCTACGGGGAGTGAGCTCAATTACTCGGCATGTGAAAAGACACTGTGCGGGGCCAGTGCAGGTAGTCGGCAAATTGAAGCATTATATGCGAAGCCCACCCTGTGAATTTGGTCTCGAAAATGGACTCCATCAAGTACATCTTTGACAAGCCTTCCCTCTCAATGCGTTTAGCGAAGTGGTCCTTCTTCTTGGCGAATACGACATCAACTATGTGACCGAGAAAGGCCATCAAGGGTCAAGCATTGTCGAGATCACTGGCGAATTTCCCCAGTAATGAAGACAGGGGCTGAACCCCAATTCCCGAGATGAAGGGATCTTTGCGGTTGAGCTGAGAATAGATGGCAATTGTTCTTTGACGGAGCCGCTAACAAAAGAGGAAATGGTGTAGGAATGCTATTGGTCGATCCGAAAGATGAGCATACCCCCATAGCCCTCAAGTTGAACTTCCTGCCACGAACAATGTCGCCGAGTATGAAGCCTGCATTCTTTGGTTTGGAGGCTGCCTTAGAAAGAAATGTCAAGGAGCTCGAAGTTTACGGAGACTCGGCCACGATCATCAACCAAGTCTCCAACAAGTGGAAGGCTGTGGACCCTAATGCAACGGTATCATGCCCATATGGAGGAGTTGGTTGGACGGTTCAGAGAAGTGACTTTCCACTACTTGCCGAGGGAAAAGAACAAGATTCGCGAGATGCCCTAGCTACTCTAGCCTCATTGGTAGAGATCCCGAGGGAAAAGCCATAAAGCCCTTCAGAGTGGGTAGAAGAGAAGCCCGACCTTACATTTATGAAGTGGACACAGGACCCGAGCCCATAAAGGAACCTTGGTACAATCAGTTACCAATTCCTCAAAGACGGAGAGTCAGCTTTCAGAGACGAAGAAGGTAAACCAAAAGAAGGTGTCAGAGCCAAAAGCTTGCGAGCCCTGAAAAGGTTGGCCTCCCATTATGTCATCCTAGGAGGCAACCTGTACAAGAAACGCTATCAAGGACCACTCCTCTTATGTGTCACTCAAGAAAGAGACAGAGAGTTGATGACCGAAGTCCACAATGGTCCTTGCGGTCCTCACATGAATGGCCAGAGCGTTTGATAAAAAGGTCAAGGCCAGAGACATCAAAGAGGGTGACTTAGTGCTGAAAGTAAAGCCCCGTACCAGAGACAACCCCCTGGGAAAATGGGAACCCGTCTGGATCGGCCCTTATGTGGTGCAGAAGATATTATCGGGAGGAGCCATGAAGCTTGCAAACTTGGATGGCAATCCCTTTGTCCACCCAGTCAACGGTGATAAACTCCGAAGATACTATTTCTAATAAAAAAAAAAGAAAAAATAATAAAAAAAAAAAAAAAGTGCAAAAAGAGTAATACCCGGCTAAGTGAAAACCCCAAAAAGGGCGGTCTAGGCAAAAGACGAGGGTTGCACATATAAAAAAAAAAAAAGAAAAAAAATCTTAGTGCAAAAAGAGTAATGCCCGGCTAAGTGAAAACCCCAAAAAGGGCGGTCTAGGCAAAACAGTGCCGCACATAAAAAAAAAATTAGTTCACGAGAATGAACTACGTAGACCTGAGCCCCTTAGCCTTTCTTGTAAAAGGGGAACGTAGAGCGGCCATATATATGGTTCGGTCTAAACAATAAAAAGGACGATTAAGTTTCCATGAAATATGTCCTGATCAATAAAAAAAAGACATTTGAATTTCCATGAAATGTGTCTTGACTAATTTCTAAAATAATATTTCTTGTTCATTACAAGTTAAAAGCTTCTTGATGAGTTCAAGCACGGTCTACCTCTTGACTCTGCTAACCTGCTACAAAGATCTAAAATACAATAAGATGCTTAAATAAACTAATGTGTTTGCAAAATGGCAATAAGGGAATCCTAAGAAAAGATTATGTCAGTCGTCATTCGCTGAGTCTTCTTTGGTCTTCTTCCCTTTTCCTCGGCCTCGTCGAGTCTTCTTCCTTTTCTTCTCAATGATGTCGGTATCCCTCATCCCGACCTCTGGTATCCTCACTGGAACCTCCACCAATCCCGTGTCAATAAGCGCTCTCTCTATCCGAGCACGAGTCCGTACCTCCTCCCTCTGAGCCTCAGTCAAAGGAGCGACCTCGGACAACCTCTTGTACCGAGCCTCCATATCTCGACCAAGTCACTGACTGGTTATGGCAACTCGCCTTAGCCTCGCCTCTCCTCGAGTCCTACTCGAGTCGTGGTCGGCCCCCAATAAAGCTCGACGTCTATCCTCCAAGATAACTGAGTCGCTCCCATCTCTCTCTCGTACCGGTCAAGTAGACGGTGGTCAAGATGGTGCTCTTCCCGCTCCCGAAGATAGCCACGGGTGGGAAAGCGGCATGTGTCCAAGCCCTCGAGAAAAAAGAGAAGCTGATTTGGATCCCTCATGTCCGATGACACCACCTCCATGGTCCGGATGTCCTCCCAATCACTCAATAGCTCTGTAAAGCCCCAAAGCTGCCTGGATACCAAGCGGGGTACATAAAAGGATGACCAGCGAGAATCACGGAACCCTCACAACATAAGACTCCTGAAATATCCTCCTGGTGCGCAACCTCCAATGTGGTATCCACCAACGGATGTCCGAAGTGGATAGCCTAGCCATCATCAGCTCCCGGCTACCTGTTCCTGCTGCCTAGGCGCACCTCTCCGAGAAATCACCCAAGGGCACTGAGTCGGCAAAGCCCCAGGCAAAGCCCCGAGCCTCTCCTGCAGCCATAAAGTCAACATAGCCGGACTCCCGGACCTCATGAAATGGTCTCCCTGAGCCATCCTGTCGATCCCATAAAATGTCTCTCCCAAAACCAGTGGGACGATATCCTTCCCAGCCCTGCAGTCTCTGACCATGTCCAGGAGACCACTATGACAGATCCCCACGGACTCAGCAGTGAACATAATAGAGAATACGCAGAGAATGAAAGCATCCATAGCCACCGTGGTCGCAGCCATATCTGGAGACCCAAACCTGCCCGGGATATCAGAAAGGTCAATCCTATACGGGGCTACCATCATCCTCTCAGCCTCTCCCAAAGGAATCTGCAGAAAAGATGCAAGCTTTACCGTCACCGGCACATCTCCGATCAGCGGAATAGATATAGCCTCAGTCTCGGGACCCCCAATCAAGGCTCTGAAGTCTTCGTGCGTTGGGACAATTTCGTTGTAAGAGAAGCAGTAAACATGTCTCCGGACGTCCCAGAACTTTCTTTGCGGCTCTCAACAGGTCCCAATCGGGCGGGAGATCCCTCAAATGCCATAAAGACTTGATCTTGAAGGAAGAATCAAGCAGTCCCTTGTGATTTTGGAAGTTATGTCTCGCCCAAGATTGAAGACCGGATAGAAAATGGTCTCGCTTCCCCTTTGCAATCTGACGGGCTTCTCCATCGCAAAGTGTTCAAAGATGGTGCTTTTAGGTTCAAAATATGCTCTGGGAACAATTGGGACAAGTCTAGAGTGAAAATGAAATGAAATGGCCAAGCCTTGCTTTTATTCAGAAAATAACCAGTTCAGACATAACTGTAAGCCGCACGGCTTCATTTTCCCTCAAGGCCATGCCGCACGGCTACATTAGCCCTCTGCAGAAAAAAATTCTGCAGCAACCAAAGTTGCTGCCCAAGGGAGTTTTCACCCCACTTTTTCAACAAAAACACGTACAAAAACATATCCGAAGCCATTCAAGCATTTATATACCATTATAAATCATTTTGGCCCGATTTCGACCCCAATTCCAAGCAAAAAAGTCGCCCCAAGGCTCAGATAATATGCAAATTGAGAAAGCATAAATTAGAAAAGTAAATAAAATGTAAATACAATGTTTTCGCCCCATCGGCGCCAGAATAAAGCAAAAAATAAACAAAGTGTGCATAAAAATTGTTCATTGTTTGTTTTCGTTCCAAATCTATCCTAGAGACCTCCTAGGCCTCAGATTCTTCTTCCTCCTCATCGCTGCTCAACTCATAGATGCTAGCCTCCCTCATCAAGTCCTCCGAGTCGCTCACGTCAGACAAATGGACATTATCGTGCCCGTACTCGGTCATTTGCTCAGAATGTCGGCGTTGGGTCCCCGCCCCCGAGGCATGGCACTTTGGAAGAGTACTCCGAGGCCGATGAGGTAGACGGCTGTGCCCCAGACGTGCCGTCTCTTGCGCCTGTGCTCTGTGCATCCGCCGCCGCCTTCGAGCGTAGGCCGGCTTCCTCGAAGAGACCGGCACATGTCCTTCCAGCCCCTATTACGCCCGACCACCCTATCGTAAGTGCGAGCTGGAACCCGAGAAAAGAAGAGAAAATCTCGGAAAAATCTCGGAAAAATCTCGAGAAAATTGCAAAAAGCGAGAAAATGCGAAAGCCGAAAAGGGAAGGACCCTAAAAGTATACTCACAGTGCTATCGGGTGGCAAGGTGTCTTGGGGCTCCCTAGCATCGGGGACAGGAATCCTAATCCTCCTCGGCACTTCATGGACCACGTAGGACGGATGCGCAGGAGGGATCGGCGGGTCAAGAGGCTCATCCTCCCCATATCCCCGAGTGACCGCCGGCTTCACTAGCTTCGTGGCGTCCTCGGGCGCCGCTCCACAAACACGGCGTAGGGGGTGTCCATGTCAAAGTACTCCTCTGCAGCCACGCCCGCTCGGTACCTCGCTATCTCATCCTGCGGCCAATCCCCGGGCCGTAGCATCCGTCTTGGAGGATCCCGAGGAGTAATGGCGTCCAATGGAGGGACATGGCCATCTTTGCCTCGAGAAACGGTCCCCCAAGTAAATGACATCACATGTCGGCCCGGTGAGCCACCTCCTCTCGCCTCATCACATCAATGGCATCTCCCAAAGAAGATCTCCAGGATACTGCCCCAAGGGTAGAAGTCCACTCCGTCATGCCTATCCCCGTTGATGACCGGCCTCACCATTTTGTAGTCGAAAGTGATCCGGGTCTTCCCCGTGAATTTATCCCTCGCATCTCCCTCCAAATAACCATAGCAGGGAAGATGGTGACATCACTCGCCGGTTCCAAGGAAAGAACCCGATCACCTCGCGAGAACCCGGGCTGCATGTTCAAAACATCAAAAGGTCATTCTCTCTCTCATAAAAGTCTCAAGACAGAAAAGAGAAAAGAAAAAGAAAGGAGACTACCTCAAGGGCAAATGAGAAGCAGTCCATGGAAGCGGCTTTGTTCCGACCGTACATGTCCAACAAGAAGTACAACTCCGCCAATCCGGCCTCGCCCCAAGAGACCGTCCCTATCCCATCCACATCCTCCAAAGAGTCGAGGAGGCAAGTCATGGCCGGCGTCCCGAATTAGCAAAGATAGTGGCCGATAGCATCAACCATATGAATGCTCTAGCCGGTGAGGGCCATCACATCATTAGCAAGAAAGTTCTCGCATGCAAGTCTCGAATCGCCACATCAACGTTCCGCGTCTCCATCCCGGCCCCTTGGGAATCGGCTCAAACCCGACCAAAGCCCGGAATTCCTCACCGTAATGTGGTCTCTCCAAGTCACGGGCCTCCCGGTGAACCGTAGGCCGCATAATAGCCGTGAAGCCGCAGAGTCACTTGTCGGCTCTCCCGGCTCGGGTGAAAGCTATGTGTCTTGTCCCACGAGAACTCGAGAAAGGGCTGGACCAAGCCCTTGCTCTTAGAGGTGATGTGAACACCCCTGCCGATGGCCTCTACAAACGCATCCAGACCGGTAGCCCTCACCAAATTCTTGGGGTTCACCCCATTCTTCTCAAAATCCGGCATCCTCTGCCAAAGCTTAACTGCTATCTCCGATGGTCCTCTAGACTTGTTCTCCTGTAGACAAGCACAAAAAAAAAGAAGTGTCAGTCCTTCATCATTTTCAAAAGCATGCATATATTCACAAAAATGCACATATTTTCAAAAAAAAAAAAGCATTCACAAAAGTTTTTCTAGCATTATTTGCATCAAAAAAGCGTCTTTCATCACTTGAAACGCGTCATGTCAAGTCCCATTGCTTTCCTAAGGCACAAAATCACAATTTTCACAATTCTTTGCACATAAGCATTATTCTTTCAAAAATGGCATGCATGAATCTTTTTCATCTTCCAAAATCATGTTTTCTCAAAATTTTGACCTAGTTCTAGCACAAGGCAAGAACTCCGTCTCATATTTAGACAATTTTTCATTCTTACTTTATTTGCGAGAAAAAAGTGGGTCATTCCCATTATTTTTGTCAAACAAATTGCACATTGCATATTCTTAGCCTTATAGGTTGTTCATGGATCTCAAAGTCATTCAAAAATCCTAGAAAATTCCTAAAATTCGGGTCAAGCCCTATATCATTCAAAAATCAAGCAAAATCATCGGATTTGAGCAAATTAAGAATGCTTACCCCAACCGATCGCGGGTTCGTTGATTTATGCTCCCTTCTCCCCGGATAGAGCTCCGATGGAGGCGTAAGGAAGTCATACTTCCTCTCCGTCCGAACGAGCTCCTTTCTCCTCCTTCTCGCAGCCGCGGAGATGTTCCTTCTTGCTTGCCTCGGTATGGGATTGCCCTCCGGATCCATTCCAATCGATAGAAGCAAAGGGAATTGAAGAATTTTGAAGAAATTCTCTCCTTTTTCTCTCTCTTCCTCGGCAGTTCTTGGGCGGCAATAATGCCCAATGCCCGTTCAAACCTGTTTTAAATAATCTGGAAAAAACAGGTCTCTAGCCGTACGGCTCCTTTTTCTCCATCTCATGCCGGGCGGCTTCATTCGCTACGAGCGAAATTACAATCCTGCCCCTGGACCTTCCACTTGGGCATGCAATTTCCGTTATCTTTTAACCAAGATAACATCTTTTTCAGAAAATATCCCTTATCTCTTTAGCAATCAAGCTCTATTCCCAGTCGCCTCCGTTAATTCCGTTATAACGGGATAACGCTAGGTGACAACCTCCGAATTGTCAAAACTCTAAACTGAGCCTACCTCTATCCAGAATAGTGACGTATGCTAAGTTTCTATCAACTTAAGCTACCTCTATCCCGAATAGTGACGTATGTGTTGGGTATGCATGTTTTAACCCTCCTATATTTGTATTAGATTTGATTGATACCATAACCTCCTGTCTATTTTAAGGACTTTAGGACCCTATGTAATGAAGCTTAGACTTCAATTTTTTAGTTAAGTCCATTTTATAGATTAGGTTAAATTTAGGCTTGAAGACTGGCACAAGACTCATTGGAATTGAGAGTTGCAGTTCAAGAGTTTCAAACCGCTTCTTAGGAACCGCCCTAGCAAAACCGCCCTTAGCTTTTGCCTGGTGAAATCCCTTGTTTGAAACAACTCTTGAACTACTAAATTGCAACCGCCCTTTGATGATGAACCGCTCCTTTGCAGCTCATCATTAACCGCCCTTTTTGCAACCTCACTGGAGTTACTAACCGCACTTGTCAAACCGCCTGTACTCCAGAACCGCCCCCAATGATTGAGACTTGAAGTGAACCGCTCTTTGACTTTGTGATCCACACCAGCAATATCCAATGTCAACCACCTTATCTTGTCACGTGATTCAAAGTCGAGAGAAGATCCGCAAGGATCTTGAAAAGGTGACAGTGTCCAAACCTCATTGCTTGCAATGGAGCATTATCGGCTTTATCTCGCAACTACCGTACCAAAGGACAAAAGTGGTTGCTTTGTGGACCAATAGGATTGCATCAAGTACCGTCCTTCAATTTGTATCCAACGGCTAGTTTCTTGATGCTTGGGTATAAATACCCCCAATCTTCACCATTTGAAGATTGCTTGAAAAATTGAGAAATTCTTGTGTTCATAGAAGCCGAAGCTACGCCTTAAATTATTCAACCCTTTGAATCTTCATCTTCATACTTCAAGAACTATTCCTAGCCCAGCAATCAAGCCTTAACAAAATCAAGAATCATTGTGCTCTACAACTCACAGATCTAAAGAGCCTTGATCTTGTTCACACACACTCACCTCACTTGTTCTAATCACATAGATTAAACACTTGAGATACACTCGGTTATAGTTTTGGATTTGTTCTTCATAGAAAAGATTTTATTGTACTTTGTAATCTCTCAAATACTTAATATAAAATCTCTCTTAGAAATCCAAGACTAACCATCTTGGTAGTGGACGTAGATCGTTTATCGATTGAACCACTCCAAATAGCGTGTTCTTACTTTACGCAATTATATTTCTTGTGCTTACTAATTATCTATCTTTGTCTCTGTTTGATCTTTATTTAGATATCCATTATTGTGAAATAGTGTTTGGAGTTAACATTGTCAAAACCTCACTTGTTTGTAAACCGCACGTACTCAACTACTTTGTTAAAACCGCTTTACAAACCTCCTCTATCAAAACCACTTTGTAACTCTAAATATTCCGACGTGCATTTTACACTTTCACTTGCGAGTCTATTATCAACTCGCAAGAGGATCTTGTAAGCAAGAGGTTTAGTTTTTAAAAGAGGGCGAAAAATTTTAAACAGCCTATTCACCCCCCTCTAGCCGTATTTTCACCCTTGTTGCCACCTTTGGGACCAACAAGTGGTATCAAAGCAAACACATTTTAAAACCACTTGTTTTTCAAGCTTAACAGCTTGTGTGCCGATTCGATATGGCAACCTCAAAGACAATGACTACCGTTAACTATTCACACATTCCAATGTTGGACGAAGACCACTTTGACATCCGGAAGTGCCGAATGCTTATTCATTTGGAAACCATAGATGAGATGCTTTGGTGGAATGCGTGATCAATGGCCCTCTAATTCCAATGAAGGCTAACACCGATGCAACCACCAATGCTTTGAAACTCCAGAGGTCAAAAAGCCAAAAGATGAGTGGTCGGATGAAGAGAAGAGAATAGTTGCCTTGGACACAAGGCGAGGTTCATCATTTCGGAACCCTCCCGTATCAACTCTACGTAAAGTGATGTACCTCAAAACCGCAGCAGATGTGGGATGCCATAGAGAGCTACCTCGAAGGTGATGAAGAGTGCAAGGAAAACAAATTATACACTTTGTTGAAAGATCCTACAACAACTTCAACAGAAAACCCAACGAAACCTTGCGTCAAACCTACGATCGCTATGTTGAGGTAGTTAACGCTTGTAGATCTCTTGGTAAAACTTTAACCGATAAGGAAATCAATATGACTTTCCTATCTGCTTTAGGTTCTAGATGGGTAAATAAGGCTACCTCTCTAGAAGACTCCAAAGTATTGGGTACTTGGTCGTTAAGTAACTTGTATGCCAATCTTATAGTCTATGAACTTAAATTAAATCATATTGAAGAGATAGAAGGGAAAATCAAATCGCTTTCTATGTACGTAGTGGAACATGAAGAGAAACCATCCACATCCAATCAAACCACTGATCCTTCCATATCAACCTCATCACTCATCGAGATGGATGATGATGATTTTGCCATGTTTGTGAAAAGATTCCAAAAATTTAGAAAATCCTCAAAACCTTTCACAAAATCTTTTTCAAAAGGCAAACCTCCTGCAACATTTTCTAGGGCTGCAGATACAAAGAAGAAGAGTGACTTGGTATGCTACAACTGTAGGAAACCTGGCCACTTTGCATCTGAGTGTCCACAACCTAAATATGAATACATGAAAAAGAAAACCTCTCCTGCGAAATTTTCTCGTCGCAAGGGAATGGTTGCTGAGGAGGAAGAGAATTCCAAGGAATTAGCAACTTGGATTGAAACAGATTCGAGGATGGAAGTGATGATGAAACCGAAGAGGTTAATCTCTCGCTTAGTTGCAGACGCTTCGATGACTCGATTCCGAATCATTTGAGTTGCATGATATGGAGGAAAAGGAGGTTTTTGCAAAACTTCCAAATTATAAATTGGATGAGGATATTAAACTTACTCCCAGCGGTAAGATAGGAAATTGTTCGTATTCACGTCCCATTTTCTCATCTAAAACTGCTCCACCTTCAAAAGCTATTCCAAAGAAAATTTTGAAAAAGGTGGTGGAAGAGGTTTCTCCCATGGAACATGAAAAGATGTTCAAGGAAGCTGAAATGATGATCCATCAATTCTCTAATCTTAAGAAAGCCTTAAGCTTAGCTCATGATGAACTTAATCTGTACAAGACGGAGAAAACTGTGATGAGGTCTGAAATTTCTAATCTTAAGGACCAAATCAAACAGATGACTCCTCTTGCTGATCAAAACCGCATCCTTGAAACTAAGGTTCTTTTTGCACTTCAACTCAGGAATGATGACTTGGTAACCCAAATCGACGATCGCCAAAAGATTATTGATTCGTGGCTCAAGTCTCAATCCACCAAGGATAAAATCATGGACTTCCAAGTTCCTCCCGGAACTAAGGATGGTCCGGGGTTTGGATACGAGGAAGAGGAGAAGTGTGCATCCTCGAGTGAAAAGGATGAGGAAATTTTGGAACTAACTAAAGAAATTCCCAAGGGGAAGCATGCTAAAGGAAAGAGTAAAGGAAGACAAGTAAATTATGTCTACCCTAAAGGAAAGCAATATGGGAAGAATTCTGTGTTAAAACCTAAGAATTCTGTGGAAGCACCTGAAGAGGAAATGGCTTATGGAATTGGTAGAATCCTGCTCCAACCGCTTCGGTGGAAAAGGCGGTTCGATAACTCCAGTGTCCGAACGCGCTTCTTCTTCGACCGCTCCTCCTGCTTTCAAAAGCAGGAATAGCGTTCCCAGGGAAATACGTGGTCAAACCAAAGCCTGTTCCCTTTGTATCAATTTGGAATGTTAGCCGGAACCGCACCTCCCAAACCGCTTCCTTGTCCAAAACCGCATGCAACTCCTAAGAAGAGTAAGGAGTTAGTAAAACCTCATGAAGCTTGTAGCTATTACAAATGTTACGTGTGTGATGGTTTAGGTCACAAGGCTGCAGAATGCCTTTTGCGGTTCACATCCAATGCCAGAAGAGCAAACCTCCTTCGTCAAACAGGTGTGGGTCGTAAAGGGTTGCTAACTTCAGGACCCAAGGAATAAAGGGGGACCTCGTTCTTAATGTTTACATTTCAGGTCCTCTCGCTTCATGGCCGGTCATTCCAAGGATAATGAATGGTATCTTGACAAAGGCCGCTCAAGACATATGACTGGAGATAGATCATTACTTGAAGATGTCATTGAAGCAAGTGGTCCATCTGTAACCTTTGGTGACAACAACAAAGGCAAGACCATTGGATATGGTGTTATAAGGAGAGGAAACCTAACTATTGAAAAGGTTTCTCTTGTCGACGGACTCAAGCACAACCTCCTTTCAATTTCTCAATTTTGCGACAAAGGAATGCTTTGCAACTTCAAGTCATCAAATTGATTTCTCAAAGATAGCATTTCCGGCGTCACCCTACTCACAGGGATTCGTATGAGTAATATTTACATTATTGATCTAAATTACGCATGTAGTATTACTAATCTCTGTTTTGTAGCTAAGAATGTGAGTGAAAATAGTTGGCTATGGCACAAGAGGTTGAGCCACTTGAACTTCAAGTATCTTGCAAAGATTGGTAGGGAAAACCTCGTTCGTGGTTTACCCAAAGTGGCTGACCACCATCCAGAGAAATGCAGTGCATGCATGCCGGCAGTAGCGATCCGCGTCGTCTTTCACCAAAGAAGACCGCTCCATCAACTTCAAGATGCTTACAACTGCTTCACATAGATTTGTTTGGACCCGTAACCACTGCCAGCATTGGAGGAAATAAATATACTTTAGTGGTGGTGGATGATTACTCAAGATATACGTGGGTTGAGATGATGATTTCCAAAGATGATTGTTATGAGATTCTCACCGCACTTTTTAGACGGCTCCAAACTCAAAAAGAAGATGACATCGTTAGTGTTCGATCAGATAATGGAACAGAATTCAAGAACAACGGTGTTGCTCAGTATTGTGATGACCATGGGATTGATCACAATTTTTCCACAGCTGGTGTTCCACAACAAAATGGGGTTGTGGAAAGGAAGAATAGGACGTTGATTGAGGCTGGAAAGACAATGATATCTGAAGCAAAGCTGCCTCAGTATTTCTGGGCTGAAGCTATCAATACCGCATGCTTCACTCAGAACCGCTCCCTCATCAACAAAACCTATAACAAGACTCCCTATGAGCTTTGGCGAGGAAGAACCCCCAACATTGCATTCTTCAAGATCTTTGGCTGCAAATGCTTTGTCCTCTACAACGGAAGAGAAAATAGAGGTAAATTCGGAGCCAAGGCCGATGAAGGTATTTTTGTTGGGTATGCTAAACATTCTAAAGCTTTTCGTATTTTCAATAAAACTAGTTTAAAAATAGTAGAGTCTGTCCATGTTACTTTTGATGAGCATTCTCTCCTTGAGCCACATTTGGCTCCAAATGTTCTTGATGATTTTGTTGAGCATAATGAACCAGGTGAACCATCTCAAACCGCACCCGAACCTCAACCGCAAAATCCGGCACCCTCAACCGACATTCCTTAAACCACACCTTTCAAACCGCACCCGAAGAACCCTCTCCAGATGCAACCGCAAGGGAAGATGAAGTTGAGAATTCCCTATCCAGCTTATAGAACCTCTTCGTCAACTTACCTTTCATGACTTATTTGAAGGATCTAACGATGTTCCAATTGAAGATCTTCAAGAAACCTCGATCCAACCAGACTTACCCCAGGAGGTTCGTGAAGTCAAGTCACCCTCACAAATGTGATTGGTGATGTTTTCCGGTGTTCAAACAAGGAGATCAAATTATGACGAGCATACTTCTCTTTTATCTCAAGTTGAACCCAAGAAGATTGATGAAGCTCTCCAAGATTCAAGTTGGGTCGTTGCTATGCAAGAAGAACTCAACCAGTTTGAAAGATGCAAGGTCTGGACTTTGGTGCCTAGACCTCAGGATCAAGGAGTGATAGGAACTAAGTGGGTATTTAGGAATAAGATGGACGAGAATGGAAGCATCACTAGGAATAAAGCAAGATTGGTTGCACAAGGATATAGGCAAGAAGAAGGAATCGATTATGATGAAACATTTGCTCCAGTTGCAAGATTGGAAGCTATCAGAATTTTCTTAGCCTACGCCTCTTTCAAGCATTTCAAGTTATATCAAATGGATGTTAAGAGTGCATTCCTCAACGGCGAACTGCAAGAGACCGTGTATGTTGCCCAACCTCCTGGATTTGAAGACTCCAAATTTCCCAATCATGTCTACAAACTCCAAAAAGCTTTGTATGGACTTAAGCAAGCTCCAAGGGCATGGTATGAGACTCTTTCTAAATTTTTACTAGAAAAAGGATTTAAACGTGGTAAAATTGATACAACTCTTTTTATTGCCAAATATAATGAGCATACTTTACTTGTTCAAATTTATGTTGATGATATTATTTTTGGTTCTACTAATGAGTTACTTTGTAAGCGTTTCGAAAAGCTAATGAAAAGCAAGTTTGAGATGAGCATGATGGGAGAATTAACATTCTTCCTCGGGCTTCAAATCAAGCAATGCGAAGAAGGTATTTTCCTCAGCCAAGCCAAATACACCAAGGAGTTGATAAAGAAGTTTGGATTAGAAAATGCTAAAGCATATGATACTCCAATGGCCACCAAAGAATAAGCTAGATAAGGATCTCAAAGGTAAGAAAGTTGATCGGACTTTATATCGAGGTATGATCGGCTCATTACTTTACTTAAAGCTAGTAGGCCCGATATCATGTTTAGTGTACGTGTATGTGCTCGCTACCAAGCGAGATCCTAGAGAAGCACATCTTATTGCGATCAAGCGTATAATCCGCTATTTATACGGAACCACTAACCTTGGACTTTGGTATTCCAAAGATTCGAACTTCGATCTTGTAGGTTATTCAGATGCAGATTATGCAGCTTGTACAATTGACAGGAAAAGCACTAGTGGTACTTGTCATTTCCTTGGAAATAGACTAGTTGCTTGGGCCAGCAAGAAGCAAGCTTCAGTTTCAGTGTCTACCACAGAAGGCCGAGTATATTCTGCTGGTAGTTGTTCTTTGTCAAATTCTTTGGATGAAGCAGCAGTTGGTGGACTATGGAATCCATGAAGGAAATTGCCCTATCATGTGTGACAACACTTCAACAATTTCAGTCTCCAACAACCCTGTCATGCATTCCAAGACCAAGCACATTGATATCAAGTATCATTTCCTCAAAGACCATGTGGAGAAGAGGAATATCCATTTAGAGTATGTGGGGACAGATAATCAGATTGCTGACATCCTCACCAAGGCTCTTGACTCCAAGAGGTTTTCCTTCCTCATAGGAGAAATGGGTATGCTTGAACTTAAATGATTCCATACTTTTTATTGACTAACTTGTGTGTTGAGTTTAGGTTGTATGTCTTATTGAAAATTTTCAACCGCACCATTGTTGAACCGCGTTCATTCAAACCGCTTGAGTGGTCAACCGCCTATGTTATCAACCTCGTACTTCCAACCGCGTTTTACCAACCGCATAATGCTTCTGACCGCTCCATCTTCAACCGCCTTCAACATGGTATTTTCAAAAACAATTTTAATTCTTTCCTTAGCTTTAAAGAAGCTAAGCGGTTTTAAAAATCTTTTCAACCGCACTGCCACGTGGACCCCAGGTAAGTTCTTTTATTTTTTTCATTTCAGTCCACATTTTGACATAAGGGCATTTTTGCAAATGTTTTCCCACGTTATTTCAAAATTTAAATGCATTTAATGCAAAGGGAACATTAGCATTTAAAGCTATCATGTCAGCCGTCATTGGCAAATGAGAAGAAGATGAAAGGGTGCAACAGAGGAATGATTTCTTTTATGGGAAAATCAAATAGTCTTTTCAACTGTCCTTTGTTTGAGATTTTCCTATAAATAAAAACCTACTCTTACAATTTAACCTTTCCAAACTCTGAGCACCGTACCTTTCTTACCAACTTCATCTTCTCTCTCTCTCTCTAAAAACTTTAAATTTCATAACTTAAAACTTTGATCTTCAATGGCACCTAAAGCACCATTTACTGATATGGTATGTATTTCTCAACTTCATCTCTTTATTTTCTGCAAATCTTTAGTTGAATCCGCCATTGATGAACCATGAAGCTTCGAAAACCCTTGTTTGATTTTTGTTCATATTTGCTTCATCTGTTAATCATTTTGAATGATTTCTGTTGGGTTTTGCTCGGATTTGTTGTTAGATTTTCTATATGTAATTTATTTTATGATCAACAAATGATTTGAACACTGATTTTGATCTTTAAAATTTTCTTATTCGAAAACCCATTTGAGTGTTCTTGATGATTCTTGTTGATTCTGAGCAAAGTATGAATTTTTAATGTTATATTGTTAATCTACTGCTCAATGTGATCATTTTGACATATTATTTGTTGATTTTGGTGAACTTTTGTTGAATCTCTGTTCTTAGTGTTCTAAGTGTTCTTCGTGTTCATCATGCCTTCAACTTAACTATTCATATGCCATGTTAAAATTATCACATGTTTTGGTTCATTTGATTTTCACACATGTTTTTATACTTAGAAAATTTTTCTATGAAATTTTTTTATGCACTATTGTGAATAATCAACCGCATGCCTTGATAGTTTGGAACCGCCTTCATGAAAATTCCAACCGCATGTCCTCTTCAACTGCGTTCACATTAGAACCGCATGCTACATATATCAACCGCATTCACTTTTTGAACCGCATGCAAAATATGAACCTTTGTCATTTTGAAACCGCATACTAAGTTTGTTTAAGATATTACTTAGTATATAAATTTGGACACCATAACCTTCCTCTCTAAGCACCGCTTGCAGTGTGGGATAAACTTGGATTACAATGCCACGTACTAGTAAAATCTCTTGCATATTTTCAAAGTGTTTTAATTATGTTCACAATTTACTTGAAGTTTGGAGTTCTCAATATTTTCAACCGCATCAATTGCCAACCGCATAGATGCCCAAACCGCTTGTGAATTGTGAATCACTATTTGGATCTAAACTCCTTTGTTTCATTTTATAGGATCCTAAATTCTTTATTCCTGGCCATGAGATTAATGAGACTGAGCTCCAAGGAGATGCTCTTGGTAGAGAATTGATCAGAAGACTAACTACCTCTGGAATCCTCCCTCTCTTCAACAAAGGCCAATCTTATATCATTCCGTCCTTTGTGGATCAGTTTTTCTCCTCAGCTGTTCTAGGAGACAGAGTATTATCAGATGGCACCAAGATCAAGTGCCTGGTTGGCAGTGTTGAAGGCTTCGATATATCCATTGATCATTTGGATATTAGAAGTACTTATGATTTTCATGTCTCTGGATCCCCTATGGAGGTTGATCGGGAAGTTACGGATGCAACCGCTCTGTCTACTGATTAATCGACTTCTCTTTCGGTTATTACAAGAAGAGAGCTAGAAGAGAGTTTGGAGAACTTATGAGCCACTTGGGCTATCTTGTAGGAGTGTACGTATGGGGAAAGACTGGCAACCACAACAACTTCACTTCTTCTCAATGGACTTACTGTTGTGCCATTTACAATGGTATTAAGTTAAATTGGCCCAAGATCTTGATGAAGGAACTGGCTAGTTCCATTGATGCTTATCAATCCAGAGTCAAGAATGAGCATCAAAGGTGGAGACCATTCTGCAGGGTCCTAACCGCGTTGTTTACAAGCTATCAACACTTGGAGGATCTCAGACTTTCAACCCCTGAATTATCAGTGCCTATGGGTGAGGGAGACTCTCTTGGAACCAGGGTGTGTCACAACTTCAGATATTCCTTTGGAGATACCCAGTACAAGTTTCTTTATGATGCTGATACCCTCAACCCCAAGGAGTTCTATGTTGAAATGTCACCTGCAACCGCGGTTACTGCTCTTGGGAAAGCCATTAAGAAAGCCTCAAGGAAGAAGAATCTAGTTCTGGACCCTAAGCCTAAGAAATCTAAAACCGCACCATCTCAAACCGCTGGTGCTGGTCCAAGTTCTAAGGGTAAAGGGAAGATGAATTCGAGAGATGAACTCCGGTGAGGAGGAAGAAGAAGAGGAAGCCGGCATTGCCCCTCTCATCAAGAAAGCAAAGACTGTGAAGACCGCCACCGCAAATCTCTACGAAGAAGATAAGGTTGCTTTTTACAAAGCAAAAATTGATAAGTTGGAGAGAAGGGCTGCAGTGAAGAAAATTGCCAAAGGTAAGCCATCTACATCTGAACCGCTTGCTACTTCTCAACCGCAACCCCAACCGCAACCCCTTCCTCAAACCCAACCGCCTCCCTCTCCAACCATATCTCCTGCTCCAACTCCTACTTCTTCACCCATTCAAACTCAAACCTCTTCTCCAATTCCTACCCAACATATTTCTCCTTCCAAATCCCTTTCTCCTAAACCTCTTTCTCCATCTCCTCCTCCCAAAACTGCAACCGCTCAGGGGGAGAATCCCAAGAAGAGGAGGTTCAAACAAATGGCCAAGAAAACAACCCCTCCAAAGAAACACTACCTTCACACTGTTGCCAAATCCAACCTCAAAATACCTGGTGAAACCTCCTCCTACTTTGATAAATCCTCTTCCATATCCAATTCAAATTCATCATCTCCTTCTGAATTTCAAACCCCTCAAAATCAAGCCACCTCAATTCCCAAAGCCTTTACTGAATGGACATCCAAGCCATCAGTAGGCCCAGCCCATTCAACCTCTAGGCTTAGAACTCCAACCCCTTCACCACAAAATTCACCCATACACTAATCATCCCCTCATAACTCAAACCGCACACAAAAATCCCCTTCTAAATCCCCTATCTCTTCCCCACAAAAATCCAACTCAAATCATTCCAACACAATCACTTCAACTACACCTTCTGCTTCTATTCCTATACCAACCGCCCCCATACCAACCGCCCCCATACCAACCGCCCCCATCCCAACCGCCCCCATACCAACCGCCCCCATCCCAACCGCCCCCATACCAACCGCCCCCATTCCAACTACCCCACTTTCAACCACCCCTATCCCAACCGCTCCTATCTCAACCACCCCTTTAACCTTACCTCCAACGTTACCCATCTCCACTCCAACCTCATCTCCCTATACAATTCCTGCCTCACGTATTTTTCAAACCCTCCTTTCCCAAATCCCTTCAACCGCTCCTCCTAACTATTCACAACCGCCCCCTGCATTCACCTTTATTCCCTCATCATCAACCGCTCCTCCACCCTCTGACTACTCCCAAATCCTTTCCACCCTTCATCTTATTCAGTCCCAACTCCTGATAAACCAAGGCCACATTGTCAAACTAACCGCTTCCAATGCCTCCCTTGAAGCTTCCAACCGCTCCCTTCAACAACTTGCTGAATCTCAGTCCCATCTGATTGCCTCTCAAACCCTACAAATGGCTGATCATAAGAACTCCTTAAAGAGTTTTGCTCAGAGGCTTGATGCCATTAAGGGGGAGAAGGATATTGCAAACATTGTTAAAGCCTCAGCTGACTCTTGCTTTGAAAATTTCAAGAAGGAGTTATCTGAAGGTATCGTTCAAATCCAATCATTTGGAGACTCTGACCTCAAAGAAATGATTTCTCAACTCTCAGCCGCCTCCAAAACCGCCTTTGATTCTCTCCAGGCTGAATTCCTCAAAACCGCCAATTCCCAACCGCTTCCTACTCAAGATATTCAAACCTCTTTGAATGTGGTTGAGACTAATATTCTTGGTGAAATTGATAGTGTCAAATCCTCGATGGAGGTCAACACCAATTCCTTGAATGATGATCTGGCTGCCAAATTGAATTCTATCAAGGATGAATTTAATGACCGCCTTGAAAACATCAAGATAGGATTCACTACTAAACTTGAAGCCACAGTCAATGAATTAAAATCCTCCATCCAAGTGACTGTTGATCTTGATCCTATGACTGAAGCTATCTCTGTTCAGACCGCAGCAGTTCAGGGGGAGATTCACACCTTGTTCAATTCTTTGAACTCCTCCTTTCAAACCTCAATTGGTGAGCTTTCTGATCAAGTGTCTGATAATTCCAAAGCTGTCTCGATGCCAATCTCAAACTTGATGCTCAAGCAAATATCCTAGAGAGATTGGTAACCGCTCAAGGAAGGACCGCAGATGAGGTGAGAAGAATTAGAAAATCTTTGAAGTCTGAAACCTCTGCCTCAAATCTTGCAAGGAACCCAGAGATCAACCAACCGCAGCGGCAAAGAAGGTGAAGAACCGCACCAACCTTAGAACCGCTTTTGCTCGTAATTTTTGATAAACTCTTTTGTTGTTGGACCGCACCCTCTTTGTATTTCCTTTAGTCCAACTTTTGTTTTTTTTGCAACCCTGTAATTTTCTTTCATTCCTTTTTGTAACCGCCTGAGGAATTAATGGAAATTGCATCATGGTTCCAAAAACCTTGTTCATATCAAACTGCTTGTTTGTAGAACAATGAAACCTCATATGGTATTTAAACCTCATTCAAATATTTTCTAACTTAAAAATCACTATTTTGAATTGATGTTTAAACATTCAGTTTAAACCGCACTTTGAACTTAAACTCATATTTCTTAAGTGCACTGAATGCATTTCTCTACTTTCCATATTGTAAGTTTTTATCTCTTAGAAAGTATAGAAATCTATAGCTTAAGCTAAGTGTGTGCATTGACTTGGGACATGAATTACCATGTTAATTCTTATGGACATGTTCTTACCAAGTACAATGTTTGCTTTAGTTATAGTAGGTAATGGCATCAATCAAATAGGGGGAGATTGTTGGGTATGCATGTTTTAACCCTCCTATATTTGTATTAGATTTGATTGATACCATAACCTCCTGTCTATTTTAAGGACTTTAGGACCCTATGTAATGAAGCTTAGACTTCAATTTTTTAGTTAAGTCCATTTTATAGATTAGGTTAAATTTAGGCTTGAAGACTGGCACAAGACTCATTGGAATTGAGAGTTGCAGTTCAAGAGTTTCAAACCGCTTCTTTGGAACCGCCCTAGCAAAACCGCCCTTAGCTTTTGCCTGGTGAAATCCCTTGTTTGAAACAACTCTTGAACTACTAAATTGCAACCGCCCTTTGATGATGAACCGCTCCTTTGCAGCTCATCATTAACCGCCCTTTTTGCAACCTCACTGGAGTTACTAACCGCACTTGTCAAACCGCCCGTACTCGGAACCGCCCCCAATGATTGAGACTTGAAGTGAACCGCTCTTTGACTTTGTGATCCACACCAAAGAATATCCAATGTCAACCACCTTATCTTGTCACATGATTCAAAGTCGAGAAGACCGCAAGGATCTTGAAAAGGTGACAGGTGTCCAAACCTCATTGCTTGCAGCTGGAGCATTATCAGCTTTATCTGCAACTACTGTACCAAAGGACAAAAGTGGTTGCTGTGGACCAATAGGATTGCATCAAGTACTGTCCTTCAACAGCTGTATCCAACGGCTAGTTTCTTGATGCTTGGGTATAAATACCCCCAATCTTCACCATTTGAAGATTGCTTGAAAAATTGAGAAATTGCTGTGTTCATAGAAGCTGAAGCTCTGCCCAGAAATTATTCAACCCTTTGAATCTTCATCTTCATACTTCAAGAAATATTCCTAGCCCAGAAATCAAGCCTTAACAAAATCAAGAATCATTGTGCTCTACATCTCACAGATCTAAAGAGCCTTGATCTTGTTCACACACACTCACCTCACTTGTTCTAATCACATAGATTAAACACTTGAGATACACTGGTTATAGTTTTGAATTTGTTCTTCATAGAAAAGATTTTATTGTACTTTGTAATCTCTCAAATACTTAATATAAAATCTCTCTTAGAAATCCAAGACTAACCATCTTGGTAGTGGACGTAGATCGTTTATCGATTGAACCACTCCAAATAGCGTGTTCTTACTTTCTGCAATTATATTTCTTGTGCTTACTAATTATCTATCTTTGTCTCTGTTTGATCTTTATTTAGATATCCATTATTGTGAAATAGTGTTTGGAGTTAACATTGTCAAAACCTCACTTGTTTGTAAACCGCACGTACCAACTACTTTGTTAAAACCGCTTTACAAACCTCCTCTATCAAAACCACTTTGTAACTCTAAATATTCCGCTGTGCATTTTACACTTTCACTTGCAGTCTATTATCAACTGCAAGAGGATCTTGTAAGCAAGAGGTTTAGTTTTTAAAAGAGGGCGAAAAATTTTAAACAGCTATTCACCCCCCCCTCTAGCTGTATTTTCACCCTTGTTGCCACCTTTGGGACCAACAGTATGCTAAGTTTCTATCAACTTAAGCTACCTCTATCCCGAATAGTGACGTATGCTAAGTTTCTCTCAACTTAAGCTACCTCTATCCAGAATAGTGACGTATGCTAAGTTTCTATCAACTTAAGCTACCTCTATCCCGAATAGTGACGTACGCTCAAGTTTCTCTCAACTTAAGCTACCTCTATCCCGAATAGTGACGTATGCTAAGTTTCTATCAACTTAAGCTACCTCTATCCAGAATAGTGACGTATGCTAAGTTTCTATCAACTTAAGCTACCTCTATCCAGAATAGTGACGTATGCTAAGTTTTTATCAACTTAAGCTACCTCTATCCAGAATAGTGACGTACGCTTAAGTTTCTCTCAACTTAAGCTACCTCTATCCCGAATAGTGACGTACGCTCAAGTTTCTCTCAACATTAAGCTACCTCTATCCCGAATAGTGACGTATGCTTAAATCATTCAAACTTTGGCAACCCATATCTCTGATTCGAAAGAGATTGAGACGTATGCTCAAGTTCACCAAACTCTAGCTACCTCTATCCACTCGATAGTGACGTCAGCTCTAGTTTCAATCAGGTGACAGCCTCCATTAATTGTCAAAATCTCAAGAATCCTAGACATCGTTCCTAACTATCTAGTGATGCTTGAACTACGATCAAGGCTTGATTCCTCCGGGATACGTAGGTAGCCTTTTATAAAAGGTTCAGCCATTCGACCACTTTGGTCACCCTGTTTCTTTGTCACTCCTCAGTGATAAAGCAGCCCCTCATAGAAGTTCAGGTATCCGACCACCTTGATCACTCCTAGCATATCCCCAGTAGGATCAATTGCTTGACCTCCTAGGTCATTTTCTCTTCTTTTTCCTCAGCAAGAGACCAGTTTCTCTTCTTCCTCCCCCAGCGGATCCAAAGTTCCGAACTACGGCCTGGCTTGATTCCTCCGGGATACGTAGGTAGCCTTCCAGAGGTTCAGCCACTCGACCACCTTGGTCACCCAATCCGTCTCGGCATTCGCCAGATCGGATCCTTTTCTATCGACAACCCCACTCGCCTTGCAAGTGACGTTGCCGAGGGGCTTCTGTAAGTACCCAAATCTGGCTCATGCCTTCCGGTTAAATTTCCCGGCAATTTCGGTAAGTTTCCCGGTAATTCCCCGGACCTTCCTAGTGTTCCGGAAATTTCCTGGAGCAGTCCCAAATTAAAATTAGGGCTGAAGGAAGCCTTCCTAATTAAGAAAACACGTTTTTCTTAATTAGGAAGAAGGTTCTAGAATAATGCCACCTTGCATGGTTCTAGAATGCTGAGTCATTGTGGATAAGCCCGCACGGCTGCATTAGCCCAAGGTCTCCGGCCGCACGGCTTCATTAGCCTTATCCAGATCGCCTATAAATAGAGCCCTCCTCTACCCATTTCAACAACAACAACAATACACACAATCCATAGCAATACACTCACCACTCCCAAGACGTGAAGAATATTGGTGAAGGCTCAAGAAGGTGAAGAAGAAGGCCAAGAAGCTCCCTCCCTCCTCCTTGAAGATCCAATACCAATCTCTCCTCCTAGCTCCGACCAAAGAAGCAAAGGAAGCAATTGGTAACCTCGCACGCCCTAACCTTGCTTTTAATTGATATACTTGCTCATTGCATTCATATATCTTGCTTGGGACTTGGCATTCATAGTTAAAGATCACATCTTTATCACCCCTTTCCCTTTTGCATGCATTAAGACCTCATTTGTCATAAAAATGTAGTCTTTTTCATAAAGGTGCATCCTTTGCACCTAAAACTCCCATTTTCAAATAAAAATGTCATTTTTATGCATCATTTGCATATAAAAATCCAATCTTTTCAATAAAAATGCATCCTTTGCATTCAAAACCCCTTGTTCAAGCATCATTTGCTTTAAAGACCATGTCTTTACCATAAACTAGCATCATATGCTTTTCAAAATGCAATCTTTATGCATCATTTGCATAATGAATGCCAATTTCTTCAACAAAAATGCATCATTTGCATAAAAATCAAATCTTTATGCATCATTTGCAATAAAGATTATTTCTTTAAACTAAGTGCATCATTTGCAACCCAAAAATGTCATCTTTTCATTAAAGTGTCATTTTTCATCATGCATTTCCCCTTTCCCCCAACCTTGGAACGGACCGGTGTAAAAGATCCTATCTTTACATCGTTCCTTCCATTAAAGGTTCCATATTTCTTTAGAAAGGGATACCTTGAACCCTATATCTCCGATTATCGCTTAAGAAAGAGTATGAAGCCTCTATACGAGCTCGACCGTCTTAAAGCGTAGGATTGATGGGCTAAGGACCCTCCTTTCCTAAAGAACCTCATCTTTGACCAAAAGAGAGTCATTCTCTCGATCACGCAAGTCCCGAGGGTCCCGAGGTTTAAAATGCGATGATCACAAGTCATAAGATGAGGACGGGATCATAATCCCAAATACATAAAATTCCAAGGAATCCCGAGCGACAACCAATAAATGGTTTGTACGTCCGGAAGACAACTTGGGACATTTCCCCCCTTATTTTCAAACACATGCACACAAGAAAGCACGCAAGCAAGCACGATTAATGAAATCTTGGGAGACTTGCTCCGGCAAGGCACTTTGGGTGAACGCCAAACGTTCTTCCCAAGGGGTAACTTAACCTCCGAACCCAAGTAAAAACCTTTTTTTCAAAGTTTTGAGGTAATCAAAATGGCGTGGCGACTCCGTTTTTCAAATAACTCGGATGTCTTCAAACTCGCGTGAATCCAACACAAAATTTGGGCACCACATTCACACAGTTGTGATTCATTTTTAGTGTTTTAAAGCGTTTTTAATGATGAAGTTATATTTTTGCTTGAGAGTCTTCCTCTTATCGCGGAATGGTCTCGTGAAAGAGTTTAGAATCTTGTTGATATAAAAAAAAAAAAAAACACTATGCTTCTAAATATTCTGAGTGTTCATGTTTGTCTTTGTTGCATTTCACTTGTATTCATTTGGAGAATACACATGTAAACTGAACACATGATGTATATTTTGATGTGCTAGAATATTTGCTAGTCTCTTAAAGAAACCCAGTTTTACTTGTTAACTTCTTTTTTTGGTGCTGCAAGGCCTAGATTTTAGTTTGAAACTTTGTGGTTCAGATAATTGAAAAAGAAGCTAAAGGTAAAATTCTTTTGGTTAGTTGTGGACCCCTTCATGTTAGTTCTCATTTTGTTTTATTTTCCCTGAAAGTTTACAAGAAATGAGAATCTGTGTCTTGGTTTGTCTCATACAAGTGACTTAAACATGTTATTATAGGCATTTATGGTCAAAATAATAGTTTTAAATGTGGTACCAAGAATATATGATACGTATAACATATTAATATGATAGTCAATATATTAAAAAGGATATGACATTGAAATAGTTGTTTGTCGATTCATAAATTGTGCCTTGATTTAGTTGCATAATTTGGAATTACTAAAATTAGAGAATTATGCATCTTGGTTGAGTATAAAAGAATTATGGTACGAGGAAAATTGAAGGTGTAGCCAATGGAAACGAGGAGCAGATGCTTGTGCTGGTAAGGTTAAGGCCTTTGAGCGAGAAAGAAGTTGCAAGGAATGAAGTTTCAGATTAGGAAAGCATCAATGATAACACGGTTCTGTTCAGGAATAGTCTTCAAGAGAGATCCATGTTTACAACTGCCGATACATTTGTGGGATAAAGCTTGGCTTGGACTTGATCGGTAGTGGGCCCCCCCCATAATAAAGATAAGATAGAACAAGTTGCAGTCAACAACAATATTTCCTCCATTAAGTATGTGATGATCGTTATGGTTCTTCGTTAAAGATTTAACGGAATTCCTTCGAAATGCCGTTAATCTCCGTCAGGTCGTCTCTATCCACCCTCGTTATTTTTGCTAGATGATTTTTATGTGGTCTCTTTATTTGACAATATGAATGCATGCTTAGAAACTACTATGTTACATAGCAAAGTTACATGTGCTCTACTTCATATGCTATCTTGGTGAAATGGATTAACTTATACTTGTTACTTGCTTATGTGTGTCTTTACAAGAGAAAGTTGGGACTGAAATTATGGTGGATTGAGCTACTAAAATTGTTTAATAGTTGACTGGAGTATTGATAATGAATAATATATGGAATACTATGGAATTTGTGAATCAAAGGGCTAGTACGAGAAGATTTAAATGTAGTAACTCTTGAAAGTAGAAATAGATGGTGCGGAAGTAATGATCTTTGTTTTTTGTTTCATGAAATTTTTATCAGTCTGATAATCAATGTACATTTTTCAATGAAGCTTTGTCCATCACTAAGTGTTGTTATGTTGTTAAATTGCGTATGATTTTGTTAATATGCATATGCATATCCATGTTATGTATTGTATATGTTATGTACTCCCTCCGTCCCGCTAATATTAGCACACTTTCCTTTTTGGGCGTCCCGCTAATATTCGCACACTCCTAAAAAGGAAACTTTATATTAATAAAATATTCACCCAACCCACTCATTCTCTCTCCTACATTATTTTAATACTCACAACACCAT
This sequence comes from Adenophora triphylla var. japonica, assembly GCA_022495995.1. Lineage (NCBI taxonomy): Eukaryota > Viridiplantae > Streptophyta > Magnoliopsida > Asterales > Campanulaceae > Adenophora > Adenophora triphylla. Next base: position 86,840 of record JAFEMH010003455.1, on the reverse strand, counting down.
TATAATTTATTACACCATCCACTCATTCTCTCTCCACTCATTCTTTTACACTCACAACATTTTATTAAAATATCATATTCCTTAATTCCCGCGCAAACAGTGTTTGTGCTAATATTACCGGGACGGAGGGAGTATGCAATATATTAGTTTGTAATATATGGTTAATAACTTGTTTAATAGTGAATATGTTATATGTAAATAATACAAATGTCTGATGAAGAATGTGATGTATGTGGATTTACTTATTAACTGTGTGTGTTTTGTTATTAGAAAAATTTTGTGAGTTAATGTGTTGCATATCTATTAATTGTTAACATTGTGAAAATGTGAAAATAAGTTTATCGTCTCTCATGACTATTAATTAAAAAATATGATTATAATATGCCGTGCTGTAGTGTAATATGTGACTGTGTATGAAAAGAAAATGCCCGAATTAGTAATTTTATGCTTACATCAGTTGATTGTAAATGGAATTATTTATATCATGCAACTAATATGTTCAAAATATGCCATGCTAAGTGAAAATGACATTAGTTACATATCTTATACGAACAACAATGAAGGAACTATACGGAAGTCTTAAATGTATTGGTACCAAAAGTATATGGTTAGTGTGACATATTACTACACCGGACAATAATTTTAAAGTGATACGTGGTGAAAATATATAAATGTTTCTCGTGTTTGTGGGACCTTGGTGAAATAAATTGATGATAACTAGAAGATAGGTTTACTACTTACCTTGAAATGGTAAATGAAAGTATGTTTTCTAAAATAATGAAATTGTATTATGTAATATTATATATGCTTGCTAGTGTCTGGATTGAAAGTTAATGACTCATGCCGGCTAATTCGTTTACCTGCATCACTAGGAAAAAGATAATGAATAATTAGAATGGGTGTTAGAATTATGTGATAATATAAATTGATAATATGTTAAAGACGACTTGTGTAAATGGTGAAGGTTATGGCAATCAGTGTAACCAAGTTAATGATGCTACTATTATGATTATGGCTCTGTAGTGTGCTTAATTCAAGTAAACACTAGTGTATATTATGGGACATAGTGCATATATGTGATTATGTGTACATAATTTGTGAATTTTGATTGGTATGTGGTTACTCATCAATGAGAAATAAGTATACTCGCAATCAAGTTTACATGCTTCCTTGTATAATATGTAATACATTCAGTATGCTCTTTATATTTTTAAAATAACCTGCAAATATTAAACTATTGCGGTATGCTTCGTGTCAATTTTTAATTATGCCTTGGCGTAACTGCGTGAACTTTGGAAAATGGATAAATTAGTAAATTTTACATCTTGATAGTTGACATGAAGACGGAGAAAGTAGGGTGCGAGGAAAATAGTCCAATTTAAAAGTGTTATGCGAGCTTCATCCTCTTGTTTATATGTTAAATTATATTTACATATGAAATCATGCCTATAAAATAGTGATAATATGGGTGAATTGGGTGCTCAAAACTTGGTAGCCCTTAACTGAAATAAGCTTGGGTGAAGTTAATTCTCTAAGAATCTTGAAGTGGAAAAAATGCCCTGCGACTTGATTATGATTAATAAATACATGTTATAGTATATGTGAATACGGAACAAGTCTAAATCAAGAATAAAATGCTAGCTTGTTATATTGTGAAACATATTTATTTGTTGGAAGTGATATACCATGTATGTTACGGAGAGAATGTTTTGTATGTTATAATTATGTTTGGATTAAGTTGCATAATTTTAATTGAACGATGGTATGTCGCGTGCTTACTTGTCGCTTGAAATGAAGGAAGGAATTATTATGTTACGCAAGAAAAATAATATTTAATGAAGTTAACTGCGCGAGCTTGATACTCTTTGTTTATATGCACAAATTATGTTGAAGTTATGAAAAGATGTGCTAATGTAACATGTGAGATGAAAGCATCATAGTATAAGAGTACGTTAACCTGCTATGTATTTATGTGTGTCCCTATGCGAGAAATGTTGAAAATTGCTAAAGGTCGAAAAATAGTTATGATAATCGTGTAATATACATTTCTAATGTCAGATAAAGAAAGTCATGGCGACTTTTGTTTATATATGTCGTAAAAGTATGAAATTTTCTGACTCAATGTTTGACTTGATTTTATTATGTTTGTTTTGCATATGAATGGCGAGATAATGTTTTGAATGAAAAACGCGAAATGGAGGCCAAGGCGAATACAAAATAAAATCAGAAAAGGAAAGTCGTTTGGAGTAAAGTTGCCTAAAGACAACTTCACTTGTGGATGGGAGTATAAGGATATGGAGCTATCTCGCGATAAAGAAAGAGTGTAAGGGTTTTTTGATGAATTATCAAAACAAAGTGACGGGAAAAGAGAAAAGTCGGTAGTGCAGAGAAATAAAAAAGCAAAAGCCAAAGAAGCGTCTCGTCAATTAATCTCTGTAATATGTAAAGATGTCGCTATATGAAAGGGGGTATGTTGGTCCCAAAGGTGGCAACAAGGGTGAAAATACAGCTAGAGGGGGGGTGAATAGCTGTTTAAATTTTTCGCCCTCAATTTAAAACTAAACCTCTACGCTTACAAAACCTCTTGCAGTGTATAAGAAACTGCAAGTAGAGTTGTAAAATGCACAGCGGAATATACTTAGTAAAATGCGGTTTTGAGGAGGCGGTTTTGCAAGGCGGTTTTAGTGCAGTTTTCTGAGCAGTTGTAAAACAGAAAATGTAGTTTGACAATGTTAACTCCAAACACAATCTCACAATAAAGGATAACTATAAAAAGATCAAACAGAGAAAAGGAAGATAATCAGTAAGCACAAGAAATATAAATGCATAAAGTAAGAACACAATATTTGGAGTGGTTCAATCGATAAACGATCTACGTCCACTACCAAGATGGTTAGTCTTGGATTTCTAAGAGAGATTTTATATTGAGTATTTGAGAGATTACAAAGTACAATAAAATCTTTTCTATGAAGAACAAATCCTAGACTATAACCAGTGTATCTCAAATGAATAAACTATGTGTTTAAACAAGAGAGGTGTGTGTGTGAGAACAAGATCAAGGCTTCTTTAAATCTGTGAGATGTAGAGCACAATGTTTCTTGATGTGTTAAGGCTTGATTTCTGGGCTGGGAATATGTCTTGAAGTATGAAGATGAAGATTCAAAGGACTAAGAATTTCTGGGCAGAGCTTCAACTTCTCATGAACACAGCAATTTCTCAAGATTCAAGCAATCTTCAAATGGTGAAGATTAGGGGTATTTATACCCAAGCATCAGGAATATAGCCGTTGGACACAGCTGTTGAAAGGACAGTCCTTGATGCAATCCCATTGGTCCACAAAGAACTACTTTTGTCCTTTAGGAACTGTTGATGCGAGGTAAAGGCGATCGGACCTCACCGCAATCAAGGAGGTTAGGACATCTGTCACCTTTTCAAGATCCTTGCAGATCTTGTCTGAAAAGTAGTCACGTGACAAGATATGGTAGTTGACTTTTGATATTGCTGACGTGGATTCCAACGGTCAAAAGAGGTTTACTTCAAGTAGCCAATCATTGGAGCGGTTCTGGATAAAGGCGGTTCCACCAGAGAAGGATTTCCAAGTGCGGTTTGCACTTGTTGTTTAAGCGGTTTCAGATGAAGGGAATCACAAGGCAAAAAGGCGGTTACGCAGCGGTTTCAAAGGGCGGTTCTGAAACCCTTGAACTGCAATCCTTAGGTCCAAAGATTCTTGAGCCAGTCTTCAAGCCTAATTTTAACCTATTCTATAAAATGGACTTAGCTAAAGAATTGAAGTCTAAGCTTCATTACATAGGGTCCTAAAGTCCTTAAAATAAATAGGAGGTCATGGTATCAATCAAATCTAATACAAAATAGGAGGGTTGAAATATGCATACCCAACAATCTCCCTATTTGATTGATGACATTACCTACTACAGCAAAATCAATCATTGTACTTGGTAAAAACATGTCCATAAGAATTAACATGGTAAGTCATATCCCAAGTCAATGCACACACTAGCTTAAGCTATAGATTTCTATACTTTTGAAAGATTAAAAACTTACAAATTGAAGAGTATAGAAATGCATTCGGTGCACTTAAAAAGTATGAGTTTAAGTTCAAAGTGCGGTTTAAACCGAATGTTTAAACATCAATTCAAAAGAGTGAGTTTTAAGTTGAAAAATATTTGAATGAGGTTTAAGACCTTAAGCGGTTTTAATGTTCTACAAACAAGCGGTTTGAATGAACAAAGTTTTGGAACCATGATGCAATTTCCATTAATTCCTAAGATGATTACAAGTACGGAATGAAAGGAAATTACAAGATTACAAAAACAAAAATGAAGTAAGTTGGACAAAGGAAAGTACAAAGAAAGTGCGGTCCATACTTACCAAAAAGGATTCACAAAAATACAAAGAAAAGCGATTTCTGCTTGGGACGGCTTGTTCACTTCATGCTCGGCTCCACTAGGCCCGGCTCTAGATTGGTGCAGTGCAAACGCTTTTCTCAATCTTCTAACTTCTTACGCGGTTCTGGTGAGAGTAGCTTCAAGCTTCTTTAGGGCATTCACAGAATGAGCAGAGGTAGAATTTGTGGCACCAACCGCTTTGTTGGTTTGCTCAAGATTTTCCTTGATAAAGTCAAGCTTCACATTCACAGAAGAATATATGGAATTGAAGATAGTGTGAAGTTCTTCTTGAACTAAAGCGGTTTGAGCTTCGATGGATTCCTTCATTGGGTCAAGATCAATGGTAACTCTCGAGAGAGGTTTTCAGGTCATGAATTTCGGCTTCAATCTTGGCAATGAATCCGGCCTTCGAGGTTGTCCAGCGGCATTAAATTCATCTGAATCTCCTTGACTTTGCCATTGAGGCATCTCCAACACATTCAGTTGACCTTGGAATCAACTTTGAAAACATCAATGTTCCAGGACTTCTTCACGCGAGAGTCCAAAGCGGTTTGGACAATTTGGGCTGTGATGCAGTCAAGGAAACCAATAAATTTCTTGCACTTGACTCTCCAAAATCCTTTTCCAAGGAGCCGGATCTTTTCACTCAAGTCGCTCAAAGATTTGTCTAAGTCAAGAAGCGAGGTCTTGTGCACTCTTGCCTTAGCAACTCCTTCTTCAAGCTGCGGTTACGATAATAGAGGCGGTTTGATCATCCGGAGCGGTTGAGGAGGATGGAGGGTTTCTTTGTAGATCTCTCCCCTTAATGGCATCAAGCAATGTTGATTTAAGGGTTGCCATCTCCAGGGATTGAGACTCTACCTTGGCTTGAAGAACAAGGTTTGATTCAGATAGATTTGAGAAGGCGGTTTGGAGGGAAGCATTGGTAGCGGTTAGGACTTCATTGGAAGCGGTCATCTTAATAATCATGACCTTGGTTTATTAGGAGTTGGCTTTGGATGAGGGAAAGGGTTTGAAGGATTTGGGAATAGTCAGAAGGAGGTGCGGTTGAGGTAGAAGCGGTTGGAAATATAGGAGGTGGTTGTGTTTGGGTAGTTTCAGGAGCGGTTTTGGTTTGAGGATTTGTTTGAGGAGGAGTCTTTTGGTGGTTGGGTGATTTTTGTGGAGGAGGGGATTCAGAAGGAGAGTTGGATTTAGAGCGGTTAGGTGTAGGAGAGCGGTTTTTGTTAGGGGAATTGACAGGGGTTGGATCATCTCTAACTGACTTAGATGTGGCATGTCCAGCAGATGGCTTGGACTGCCATTGTTGATAGGCTTGGGATCTGGTAGGTGTTTGGTTGGAGTGTTGGGAATTTATGGAATGGGAATGTTGGGGTGAGTTGTAAGGGGATTGAGAAGATAGGGGTGATAGTGATTTTCTGGGGGAAGGTGAAGGGGAATCTTGAGGAGGTGACTGAGGAGGGGAATTTGAAGGAGTGGGTGAGGGTTGGACAGGCTTGGTTTTCTTGAAGGGTTTCTTCTTAGCAGCCATTTTCTTCCTCTTGGGTTTCTCCCCCTGAGATTGTGCGGTTTTGTTGGGGGAAGGGGTTATGGATTTGGCTTTGGATGGTGATTTGGATTGAGAGTTGGCAGGGGATTGGACTGGTGATTGGTTTGGAGATTGGATAGGAGAGGTTTGAGGAGTTGGGGGCGGTTGAGTTTCTGGAGGCGGTTCTTGGGGTGAGGCGGTTCCAGCTTCAGGAGTTTTGCCCTTGGCCTGATATTTTTCAGCCTGCTCCTTTGCCAATCTAGCAATCCTATCTTCCAAAATCTTCATCTGTTCCTCAACAGTCAACCCAGCCATCTCATCTCTGGCTTTCTTGGCCCTAGCCACCAAGTTAGGAATACTTGGGTCTTCTTCCTCTTCATCATCATCATCTTCATCCACCAAATGCAAGGTTTCAGGTTCAGGTTCCTTGGAGGATTTCTTCTTTCTCTTGCTAGTACCTGCTCCATCGTCAACAGTAGGCGGTTTGGTTGCAGGAGCGGTCTTGGCCTTTTTCTGGGGCGGTTCAGCTCTTGCTTGGGGCTTCCTGGACCGCTTGGTTGCTTTGGTTTGAGGAGCGGTTGAAGGATCTCTGAGCTCATATGGTTCCTTCAAGGGATATGTATCTGCATCATACAACGACTTGTACAAAGCATCACCATTGGCATACCTGAAAGTATGGCATGCTAGTAATCCAAGGGAATCATCGGCGATCCACCATAAGATCTGGATTCTTGGTGACCATATCATCTAAGTGCTCATAGTCCATCAGCAGGGCGGTTAGGATCCTGCAGAAAGGTCTCCACCTCTGATCTTCACCTTTGATCTTGGACTGATAGGTCTCAATACTGTCCTTAATCTCAAAATAAAGAATTCTTGGCCAGTGAAGCTTGATTTCCATGAAGATAGCAGCACTGTACATCCATTGTTGGGATGTAAAGTTGTTGTGGTTCCCAGTCTTTCCACAAATAGTTCTTCCCACTAGGTGACCAATGAAGTTCATCAGCTCACCAAAGTTCTTTCTTGGGATCTTCTTGTACTTCTTGGATAAGGTATCTACTTTGGCGGTTTGGAAAGCAGCATTGTCTTGAATAACCTGATCAACCTCTAAGGGAGCTCCACCAACAGTAAATCTGAAGAGTCTTCTTATGTCAATGTAGTCTATGGAGAGCTTCATCCCTTCAACTACAGCGGTCAGGCAGGAAACTTTCTGGCCTTGCTCAAGAACTCTGGAATCTTTCTTAGCGGTTGCAAAGAATTGATCCACAAAAGATGGTACAATAAAATTCTGCTTCTTGGTGAAGAGCGGTAGGATGCCTGAAACCCTGAGCTTCCTCAGCAACTCCCTTCCTAGAGCATCTGTTTTGAGCTCTTCCTCATTCACTTCCCACCCAGGTAGGAAAGTAGTAGGATCCTACAAAGACAATTATCAAGTGTTAGATTCATTTTTGTATTCATAAGTCACAAGCGGTTTGAGTACCAAGCGGTTTAGCTTTGGTGCGGTTTTGAAAATGAAATTTTCAAACCACAAGTAATTTATGAATACTAAAGAAAATGAGGAGTTTTGAGAACCAATTTTACTTATATACGTGGCATTGTAATCCAAATTTATCCCACACTGCAAGCGGTGCTTAGAGAGGAATTTTATGGTGTCCAGCCTATATACTTAGTAAATTCTCAAAAATTGGAAAGGGAATAAACAGCATGCGGTTTCTAAAGATTTAAAAATGCGGTTTTAGAACATGCGGTTTAGGTTAAAAATGAGGAGCGGTTTGAAACAAAATTCCTAAGCGGTTGCAATTAAGCGGTTTCAAACCAAAATGAAATCAAAAATCTGAAAAAGTTGAAAATTTTTCTAAGTGTTGGAAAAACATTTTCTCAGAATCAAGGCATCCAAAATATGTGATTTTTCAAGAACAGTTCATTGGTTTTGTGAGGAACACCAAGAACATTCAAGAACACCAAGAACAGAGATTTATAAAATCTTAACCAAAATGAGCAAATAACATATCAAAATGATCACATTGGGAAGGGGATTAACAATATATCATTAAAATCACAACCTTTACCCAGAATCAATCATAATCATCAAAAATCAAAAGTGGGTGTTCGAACCATATAAACTGAAAATCACAAAATAGGTGTTCATAGCATGGATGGATCATGAAATAAATTACATATAAGTAATCCATGTACAAAACCGAGCAAAACCCAACTAATTTCATTTAAAATGAGTGAGAAACAAGTTCAAAATCATCAAAAGTCATGAACAGGAGAATACGAACAGTTACATGCTTGTTCATCCATGGCAGATTTTGAAGAAATTAAAGATTAGGGTTAGAGATTTGTTACCATTTCCAAGATAGGTTTCTTTGCCCTAGCAGTGGTAGATGCTCTTTGCCTTTTTGAAGTTGAAGGTTTTGAAGTTGTTGCCATTGATGATTTAAATAAGAAAAATGAAGGTTTTTGTAAAGGGTTTTAGAGAGAGAGAGAGTTTGGTAGAGAGAGTACAGTGTGCAGAGAGTTAGCAGAAGAAAGGAAGAATTTCACCAACTTAGGTTTATATAGGGTGAAGGGGTGGAGGCAGTTGGCAGAAGGAATGATTGAATTAAACCAACTGTTACACCCTTTCACCTCCTGCACAGCTCTCTATGACGGCTGACATGAGGGCTTTAAATGCTCATGTCCCCTTAGCATTAAATGCTCTAAAATTTTGAATTTTGAGGGAAAACATTTGCAAAAATACCCTTTTGTCAAAAATAAGGACTAAAAAATAAATAAAGGAATTTGAACAGTTTTTTTTTTTTTTTTTTTTTTTTTTTAAATTAGGATAAGCAAAGAAAATAGACAGAGTTTACTTCTTGTTGAAACTTCTTGTTGAAACGCGGTTTTGATCCAAGCGGTCAGACTGCATCAAGCGGTTTGGAAGTAGCGGTTGGATGCAGGCGGTTGGATATCTTGCGGTTTGCATGCAGGCGGTTCAACAGAAGCGGTTTGATTCCCAAAGGAATTTCAACCTAGACTCAACAAACAAGTTAGCCAATAAAAAGTATGGAATTTATTTAAGTTCAAGCATACCCATTTCTCCTCTGAGAAAAGAAAATCTCTTGGAGTCAAGAGCCTTTGTGAGGATATCAGCAATCTGGTTGTCTGTCCCCACGTACTCTAAATGGATATTCCTCTTCTCCACATGGTCTTTGAGGAAATGATACTTGATATCAATATGCTTGGTCTTGGAATGCATGACAGGGTTGTTGGAGACTGAAATAGTTGAAGTGTTGTCACACATGATAGGGCAATTCCCTTCATGGATTCCAAAGTCTACCAACTGCTGCTTCATCCAAAGGATTTGACAGCAACAACTACCAAGAATATACTCGGCCCGTGGTTGACACTGAAACTGAAGCTTGCTTCTTGCTGGCCCAAGCAACTAGTCTATTCCCGAGGAAATGACAAGTACCACTAGTGCTTTTCCTGTCAATAGTACAAGCTGCATAATCTGCATCTGAATAACCTACAAGATCGAAGTTCGAATCTTTGGAATACCAAAGTCCAAGGTTAGTAGTTCCAGATAAATAGCGGATTATACGCTTGACTGCAATAAGATGTGCTTCTCTAGGATCTGCTTGATAGCGAGCACATACACAGACACTAAACATGATATCGGGCCTACTAGCAGTTAAGTAAAGTAATGAGCCGATCATACCTCGATATAAAGTTTGATCAACTTTCTTACCTTTGAGATCTTTATCTAGCTTATTGCCGGTGGCCATAGGAGTATCATATGCTTTAGCATTTTCTAATCCAAACTTCTTTATTAGCTCCTTGGTGTACTTGGCTTGGCTGATGAAGATACCTTCTTCGCATTGCTTGATTTGAAGCCCGAGGAAGAATGTTAATTCTCCCATCATGCTCATCTCAAACTTGCTTTTCATTAGCTTTTCGAAACGCTTACAGAGTAACTCATTAGTAGAACCAAAAATAATATCATCGACATATATTTGAACAAGTAAAGTATGCTCATTATATTTGGCAATAAAAAGAGTTGTATCAATTTTACCACGTTTAAATCCTTTTTCTAGTAAAAATTTAGAGAGAGTCTCATACCATGCCCTCGGAGCTTGCTTAAATCCATACAAAGCTTTCTGGAGTTTGTAGACATGATTGGGAAATTTGGAGTCTTCAAATCCAGGAGGTTGAGCAACATACACGGACTCTTGCAGTTCGCCGTTGAGGAATGCACTCTTTACGTCCATTTGATATAACTTGAAATGCTTGAAAGAGGCGTAGGCTAAGAAGATTCTGATAGCTTCCAATCTTGCAACTGGAGCAAAGGTTTCGTCATAATCAATTCCTTCTTCTTGCCTATATCCTTGTGCAACCAACCTTGCTTTATTCCTAGTGATGCTTCCATTCTCGTCCATCTTATTCCTAAATACCCACTTAGTTCCTATCACTCCTTGATCCTGAGGTCTAGGCACCAAAGTCCAGACCTTGCATCTTTCAAACTGGTTGAGTTCTTCTTGCATAGCAACGACCCAACTGGAATCTTGGAGTGCTTCATCAATCTTCTTGGGTTCAACTTGAGACAAAAGTGAAGTATGCTCATCATAATTCGATCTCCTTGTTTGAACACCGGAAAACAGATCACCAATCACATTTGTGAGGGGGTGACTGCTGACTTCACGAACCTCCGGGGGTAAGTCTGGTTGGACTGAGGTTTGCTGAAGATCTTCAATTGGAACATCGTTAGATCCTTCAGCGAAGTCATGGAAAGTAAGTTGACGAAGAGGTTCTATAAGCTGGATAGGGGAATTCTCAACTTCTTCTTCCCTTGGAGTTGCATCTGGAATGGGAATTTTAGGTGCGGTTTCAAAAGTGCGGTTTGAGGGAATTTCAGTTGAGGGTGCTGGATTTTGCGGTTGAGGTTCAGGTGCGGTTTGAGATGGTTCACCTGGTTCATTATGCTCAACAAAATCATCAGCAACATTTGGAGCCAAATGTGGCTCAAGGAGAGAATGCTCATCAAAAGTAACATGGACAGACTCAACTATTTTTAAACTAGTTTTATTGAAAACACGAAAAGCTTTAGAATGTTTAGCATACCCAACAAAAATACCTTCGTCGGCCTTGGCTCCGAATTTACCTCTATTTTCTCTTCCGTTGTAGAGGACAAAGCATTTGCAGCCAAAAATCTTGAAGAATGCAATGTTGGGGGTTCTTCCTCGCCAAAGCTCATAGGGAGTCTTATTATAGGTTTTGTTGATGAGGGAGCGTTCTGAGTGAAGCATGCAATGTTGATTGCTTCAGCCCGAAATACCGAGGTAGCTTCGCTTCGAGATATCATTGTCTTTCCAGCCTCAATCAACGTCCTATTCTTCCTTTCCACAACCCCATTTTGTTGTGGAACACCTGTTGAAAAATTGTGATCAATCCCATGGTCATCACAATACTGAGCAACACCGTTGTTCTTGAATTCTGTTCCATTATCTGATCGAACACTAACGATGTCGTCTTCTTTTTGAGTTTGGAGCCGTCTAAAAAGTGCGGTGAGAATCTCATAGCAATCATCTTTGGATATCATCATCTCAACCCACGTATATCTTGAGTAATCATCCACCACCACTAAAGTATATCTATTTCCTCCAATGCTGGCAGTGGTTACGGGTCCAAACAAATCTATGTGAAGCAGTTGTAAGCATCTTGAAGTTGATGGAGCGGTCTTGCTGGTGAAAGACGACGCGGACTGCTTACCAAGCTGGCATGCACTGCATTTCTCTAGATGGTGGTCAGCCACTTTGGGTAAACCACGAACGAGGTTTTCCCTACCAATCTTTGCAAGATACTTGAAGTTCAAGTGGCTCAACCTCTTGTGCCATAGCCAACTATTTTCGCTCACATTCTTAGCTACAAAACAGAGATTAGTAATACTACATGCAGAATTTAGATCAATAATGTAAATATTACTCTTACGAATCCCTGTGATTAGGGTGACGCCGGAAATGCTATCTTTGATAAGGCAGTTTGATGACGTGAAGTTGCAAAGCATTCCTTTGTCGCAAAATTGAGAAATTGAAAGGAGGTTGTGCTTGAGTCCTTCAACAAGAGAAACCTTCTCAATGGTTAGGTTTCCTCTCCTTATAATACCATATCCAATGGTCTTGCCTTTGTTGTTGTCACCAAAGGTTACAGATGGACCACTTGCTTCAACGACATCTTCAAGTAATGATCTATCTCCAGTCATATGTCTTGAGCAGCCACTGTCAAGATACCATTCATTATCCTTGGAGTGACCAGCCATGAAGCAGAGGACCTGAAATGTAAACATTAAGAACGAGGTCCCCCTTTATTCCTTGGGTCCTGAAGTTAGCAACCCTTTACGACCCACACCTGCTTGACAGAAGGAGGTTTACTCTTCCTGGCATTGGATGTGAACCGCAAAAGGCATTCTGCAGCCTTGTGACCTAAACCATCACACACAGAACATTTATAATAGCTACAAGCTTCATGAGGTTTTACTAACTCCTTACTCTTCTTAGGAGTTGCATGCGGTTTGGGACAAGGAAGCGGTTTGGGAGGTGCAGTTCCAGCTAAGAGTCCGGCTGAGATAAAGGGAACAGGCTTTGGTTTGACCACGTATTTTCTGGGAACGCTATTCTTGCTTTTGAAGGCAGGAGGAGCGGTCGAAGAAGAGACGCGGTCAGACCTAGAGTTAGCAGAACCGCCTTTTCCACCAGAAGCGGTTGGAGCAGGGATTCTACCAATTCCATAAGCCATTTCCTCTTCAGGTGCTTCCACAGAATTCTTAGGTTTTAACACAGAATTCTTCCCATATTGCTTTCCTTTAGGGTAGACATAATTTACTTGTCTTGCTTTACCCTTACCCTTAGCATGCTTCTCCTTGGGAATTTCTTTAGTCAGTTCTGGAAATTCCTCATCCTTTTCACTCGAGGATGCACACTTCTCCTCTTCCTCAGATCCAAACCCTAGACCATCCTTAGTTCCAGGAGGAACTTGGAAGTCCATGATTTTATCCTTGGTGGATTGAGACTTGAGCCACGAATCAATAATCTTTTGGCGATCGTCGATTTGGGTTACCAAGTCATCATTCCTGAGTTGAAGTGCAGCAACCTTAGTTTCAAGGATGCGGTTTTGATCAGCAAGAGGAGTCATCTGTTTGATTTGGTCCTTAAGATTAGAGATTTTCAGACCTCATCACAGTTTTCTCCGTCTTGTGCGATTAAGTTCATCATGAGCTAAGCTTAAGGCTTTCTTAAGATTTGAGAACTGATGGATCACCATTTCAGCTTCCTTGAACATCCTTTCATGTTCCATGGGAGAAACCTCTTCCACCACCTTTTTTAAAATTTTCTTCTTTGGAATAGTTTTTGAAGGTGGAGCATTTGTAGGAGGAAAAATGGGACGTGAATACGAGCAATTTCCTATCTTAATGCTAGGAGTAAGTTTGATATCATCATCCAATTTAAAATTTGGAAGTTTTGTAGAAACCTCCTTTTCTTCCATATCTTGTAACTCGACCGACTCGAATCTGATTCATCGGAAGCATCCGCAATTAAGCAGAGATTAACCTATTCGGTTTCATCATCACTTCCATCATCAGAATCTGCTTTCAATCCAAGTTGCTAATTCCTTGGAATTCTCTTCCTCAGCAACCATTCCCTTGCGACGAGAAAATTTCGCAGAGAGGTTTTCTTTTCATGTATTCATATTTAGGATGTGGACACTCGGATGCAAAGTGGCCAGGTTTTCTACAATTGTAGCAAACTAGATCACTCTTTTTCTTTGTATCTCCAAATTTTTAGAAAACGTTGCAGGAGGTTTGCCTTTTGAAAATGATTTTGTGAAAGGTTTTGAGGATTTTCTAAATTTTTGGAATCTTTTCACAAACATGGCAAAATCATCATCATCCATCTCGATGAGTGATGAGGTTGATATGGAAGGATCAGCGGTTTGGTTGGATGTAGATGGTTTCTCCTCTTGTTCCACTACCGACATGGAAAGCGATTTGGTTTTTCCTTCAATCTCTTCAATATGATTTAATTTTAATTCATAGACTCTAAGATTGGCGTACAAGTTACTTAACGACCAAGTACCCAAAACTTTGGAGTCTTCTAAAGAGGTAGCCTTATTTACCCATTTAGAACCTAAAGCAGATAGGAAAGTCATATTGATTTCCTTATTGGTTAAAGTTTTGCCAAGAGATCTACAAGCATTAACTACCTCAACATATCGGTCGTAGGTTTGACGCAAGGTTTCGTTGGATTTTCTGTTGAAGTTGTTGTATGATCTTTCAACAGCATATAATTTGGTTTCCTTGCATTCATCATCACCTTCGAGGTAGCTCTCAATGGCATCCCACATCTGCTTTGCGGTTTTGAGGTACATCACTTTCTGTAGAGTTGATACGGGGAGGGTTCCAGAAATGATGTGCCTAGCCTTGCTGTCCAAGGCAACCAATCTCTTCTCTTCATCCGACCACTCTTCTTTTGGCTTTTTGACCTCTGGAATTGTTGCACTGGTGGTTGCATCTGTATTGGCCTTCATTGGAACCAACGGGCCATTGATCACGCATTCCACCAGCATTTCATCTATGGTTTCCAAATGAATGAGCATTCGGCACTTCCAGATGTCAAAGTGGTCTTCGTCCAAGATTGGAATGTGTGAATAGTTAACAGTAGTCATTGTCTTTGTATTTGCCATATCGAATCGGCACACAAGCTGTTAAGCTTGAAAAACAGTGGTTTTAAAATGTGTTTGCTCTGATACCACTTGTTGGTCCCAAAGGTGGCAACAAGGGTGAAAATACAGCTAGAGGGGGGGTGAATAGCTGTTTAAAATTTTTCGCCCTCAATTTAAAACTAAACCTCTACGCTTACAAAACCTCTTGCAGTGTATAAGAAACTGCAAGTAGAGTTCTAAAATGCACAGCGGAATATACTTAGTAAAATGCGGTTTTGAGGAGGCGGTTTTGCAAGGCGGTTTTAGTGCAATTTTCTGAGCAGTTGTAAAACAGAAAATGTAGTTTGACAATGTTAACTCCAAACACAATCTCACAATAAAGGATAACTATAAAAAGATCAAACAGAGAAAAGGAAGATAATCAGTAAGCACAAGAAATATAAATGCATAAAGTAAGAACACAATATTTGGAGTGGTTCAATCGATAAACGATCTACGTCCACTACCAAGATGGTTAGTCTTGGATTTCTAAGAGAGATTTTATATTGAGTATTTGAGAGATTACAAAGTACAATAAAATCTTTTCTATGAAGAACAAATCCTAGACTATAACCAGTGTATCTCAAATGAATAAACTATGTGTTTAAACAAGAGAGGTGTGTGTGTGAGAACAAGATCAAGGCTTCTTTAAATCTGTGAGATGTAGAGCACAATGTTTCTTGATGTGTTAAGGCTTGATTTCTGGGCTGGGGAATATTTCTTGAAGTATGAAGATGAAGATTCAAAGGACTAAGAATTTCTGGGCAGAGCTTCAACTTCTCATGAACACAACAATTTCTCAAGATTCAAGCAATCTTCAAATGGTGAAGATTAGGGGTATTTATACCCAAGCATCAGGAATATAGCCGTTGGACATAGCTGTTGAAAGGACAGTCCTTGATGCAATCCCATTGGTCCACAGCAACTACTTTTGTCCTTTGGAACTGTTGATGCAGGTAAAGGCGATCGGACCTCGAGCCAATCAAGGAGGTTAGGACATCTGTCACCTTTTCAAGATCCTTGCAGATCTTGTCTGAAAAGTAGTCACGTGACAAGATATGGTAGTTGACTTTTGATATTGCTGACGTGGATTCCAACGGTCAAAAGAGGTTTACTTCAAGTAGCCAATCATTGGAGCGGTTCTGGATAAAGGCGGTTCCACCAGAGAAGGATTTCCAAGTGCGGTTTGCACTTGTTGTTTAAGCGGTTTCAGATGAAGGGAATCACAAGGCAAAAAGGCGATTCTGCCAAGCGGTTCCAAAAGGGCGGTTCTGAAACCCTTGAACTGCAATCCTTAGGTCCAAAGATTCTTGAGCCAGTCTTCAAGCCTAATTTTAACCTATTCTATAAAATGGACTTAGCTAAAGAATTGAAGTCTAAGCTTCATTACATAGGGTCCTAAAGTCCTTAAAATAAATAGGAGGTCATGGTATCAATCAAATCTAATACAAAATAGGAGGGTTAAAATATGCATACCCAACAGGGTACCACAGTCCCGAATTGTTGGGGGTACCACAGTCCCGAACTGTTGGGGGTACCACAGTCCCGAACTGGTGGGGGTACCACAGTCCCGAATTGTTGGGGGCTCACATCCCGAACTGTCAAGTTACAAGAAAGTCTACGAACTATAAACATGAAAGTCCCATCTCACCTGTATGGCATGTATATGGATGCGATTATAAACAGGAAGGAAAGTCCCATCTCGCCTGTATGGCATGTATATGGATGCGACTATAAACAGGAAGGAAAGTCCCATCTCGCCTGTATGGCATGTATATGGATGCGACTATAAACAGGAAGGAAAGTCCCATCTCGCCTGTATGGCATGTATATGGATGCGACTATAAACAGGAAAGAAAGTCCCATCTCGCCTGAATGGCATGAATATGGACGGACTATAAAAATGAGAGTCTACGGAATATAAAAATGAGAGTCCAAGGACTATAAACATGAAAGTCTCCGGACTATAAAAAAGAAAGTCTGCGGACTATAAACATGAAAGTCTCCGGACTATAAAAAAGAAAGTCTACAGACTATAAACATGAAAGTCTCCGGACTATAAATAAGAAAGCACATCTCGCCTGAATGGCATGTAAAGATGTTGCTAGAGAAAAGAGAAAGTCTATCTCGCCTTTATGGCATGTAAAGATACGACTATAAACAAGGAAAGAAAGCACATCTCGCCTGAATGACATGTAAAGATGTTGCTAGAGGAAAATGAAAGTACATCTCGCCTGAAGGGTATGTAAAGATGTCGCTACAAGAAAGAATTGACGGCTTAGAAGAGGCTCACATCCCGAACTGTTGAGTTACAAGACGGGCTTATGTAAGTCAAAATATGAAAAGGGAAATGAATGTCGCAGAGAATTAAGTTATCGACGAGACCATAAATGAATCCCGCCTCAAACTTGGGGGCTTCTGATGCTGCTTAAAAAAATAGTAATTTGGGCTTACGAGCCCTCGAATGATAAATGGTTATAAAAGGTCCAACTCGAGATAGGCCCAAGAAGAAAGTCGCGGGAAATATGGTCAAGGGTATCCCGCCGATTAACGAGTAAGTCGAATAGAGAAGATAATGGCGGCAAAAGTATCCCGCATTAATCAAATAAGTAGTAAACCGCGAGATTTATGTTACGGCAAGCATGGCGAAATAAATAGTAAGCGATATATCCGGCAGGAAATGATGACGAGAAATTAATCTTAGTCGTATGCGACATATAGGAAGCGGCATGTAGATATCTATAATATGGGACCAATTAAACGACGACACGTGGAATGGGAGGTGATGTAACCATATAAAAATGATTTGGCCCATAGGTATTTCTGGGCCCAAAAGCCCAAGAAGGGGGGGGGGAGGTTATATAAAAAAGAATACTACTGAGGTTAAGGAGATATTCTGATTGGAGGGGAAAAAAACGGGAGGAAGGAGGCTACTGAGTAAAAGGGGAGGAAACGGAGGTTTTGAGCGAAGGTTTGTTTTGGAGACGGCAAGGTCCACGGCACTGGCTTCATCTTGGGGGAATTTCTGTAAGTTAAATCTCTCTCTCTCTCTCTCCCACCCCCATTTTCTCTTTAAGATATTTTGTGAAATAGAATTCTTATTCGCACGCCGGAGGGGCTTACGCCGGAGACGCCCCCGGCTTAGTTTTTTGGCTGTTTTGTGTGCAGATCGATCGGAGAAGAAGGCTGTTATCCGCCTAGACTACAACCACGGATCCGTTGCTGCTCAACAAAATTTGTGGCAGCTTCAGTTTGAATTCAAGGAGCAAAGTGGAATAGTTTTAACATTGAATATCAAAGTGAGGGGTGCAAAGTGAAATTTGGTGTATAGTTAAGGACGTAAATGTATTTTGTCCTTAAATAGGTATTGATTTGGTGCCACGTGGCGCTCTAGATTTCAAGCTTTTCCAAAACTTATCCACATGGCGTAATCATAGGCTTTCGCCTTGACTTTTATATATATATAGATTTCAGTGTAGGGAATTTAATGTATTTGTACTATGATCCTTCCATTTTAATCTATTTTCCGTTAAAACACCCCTTCTTTGATCATTGTTGGAACAAGGGATGCCATTGTGTCTCTATGTTATTCTTTAATAACACAACTACCGAAATATATTTGAGGTTATTTCAATTCAACCCTACACAACATTAACATTAGTTAATACAATCAACGGTTCAGATTAAATTATGTATAAATGAGTTTGATATAGATTAAATCAAGTATAAATGGGTTATCCCTGTTGGTGGATACAAATGTGTCAAAAGACAATAATACATTTTAATTAATGATGAGATGAACGAAACATATTATAAGAAAATTGGACTACTATACAATCTAACTAGACCATATGAAATTGGGCCAAAATTTTCACTCTTTAGTTCATTTTAACTTTCTAAGTTTACTAAATTATGTTTTGATTAAAAACCTGTAAAATGTAAATTATTATCATGAATTTTTACAATTATTATTAATATTTTGTTTATCATAATATCCAGAATTTATGAAAATAATTAATGATTTAATTTTGAGTTGGTCTTATGAAAAACTAGTTTTTTCTTAAGATATGAAAAAACGTGTTTTCAAATTAAGCGGTGGCAATTTTGTAAATACTGGCAACCATGTTCAAAATAAACGGTGACATTTTTGTAATTACTGGTTTCCCCGTTTATGCCAGTGTCTGTTTAACAAACTGCCAGTGTGATAAAGTGCCAGTTCATGTATCACAAATTGCCAGTGAAAAAAGTGCCAGTACCAATTTAACAAAGTGCCAGTGTAAACTGACACTGGCAATTTGTTTAACTGGCACTGGCACTTTTACACGGGCACTTTTATAAACATGAACTGGCACTCTTCACACTGGCACTCTGTTCAACTAAAACTGGCACTTTGTTACACTAATATTTTTGCTGGCTCTCAAAAACACAAGCACTGGCATTCAAAAAACCATGAACTGGCATTCAAAATCACGTACACTGGCACTCAAATACACAGACACTGGCACTCAAAAAACACTGATAATCATTTTTGCTGGCATTCAAAAAATATGGACTGGCACTCTATTATACACTAACTGGCACTCCAAAATACATGGACTGGCACTCCAAAACACATACACTGGCATCTAATTACCCAGTCCACCAATGCATCAAATTCTCAAACTGGTACTTAAATTAACATGTACTGGCACTCGAAAAAACATAGACTGGCATTCAAAAAACAATCCTCAAAATTCCAAAATAAACTGGCATTCCACAATACATAACTGGCATTCCAAAACTATTGAACTGGCACTCAAATTAAAATAAACTGGCATTCCCAAACTGATCCTCAAATTAATACTTATACACTGATTGGCCATTGGTGGTAGAAAGAGAGAATTGTGAAGGTCTCTGTTCGTTTTCTCTCTCATCATGGAAGACGACGATGAGTTCGGCGACGTCCTCCGGCCTCGTAATTGAATTTGCCAACGCCGTCTCACCTGTTTCAAAAACCAAATCATCTCGGTAAGCATCGTCTTCATCTTCCATTCTGTTTCCGCCCAATTCAATTAGGGCTCCGGTATCAATTTCTTCTTTGTTTATTGCATTAGCTCGGAATTTCCATCGGTGTTGGCCCTAATTCGGAATTGGGTCGTTGTTTTGGGTTTGGATAGAGAGGGTCGCCGGTGAAGATTTGGGTGTGAGGGAGAAGGTTTGGCCGGAGAAGGAGACGGATTGAGGAAGAAGTCGACGCAATTGCGTCTAGAGAGAGAGGATAGAGAGAGAGAGAGGGTCTGGGTTGTGTGTCACTGTGCGTGAATTATGTGAGCGGTAAAACACGTTTTTTGTTAAGTTAACAAAAAACGCGTTTTTTGTGAGTTTTTGGCTTTAATTTTTTCAAAATTCAATAGAGTTGATTTAAAATTAGAATTGAATGTTTTAGACGAAAGGAGTAATAAGAGCATCTCAATGGAGCTTCAAAAGCTAACTTTTGCATCATTGTGGCGCAAATCGATCCTCCAACAGTACGCAGCTTCAAAAGCTGAATTTTGCGTCATTTTGGCGTAATTCGATCCTCTAACAGCCAACCGAAACACCGCAATTACCTGCGCCAATTACCTGCGCTATCCTTTTTCTTTCCTTTTTTTTTTTTTTTTAACTAAAATTACTACTTCCTCCGTCCAAAAATGAATAACCAAATTTTTAACAAATTAATTTTGAATATTTATTTTGAGATGGAGATAATATATATTATTTAATTTTTCTTTTAAATTGTATTTTGAAGCATTTTATTTTAATTATCTATTTTAGTATTTCTTCTTATATACTTGTATTTTAAATATATTTATTTATATTTATGAATTTCTTATTTCATTATTTAGTTTTATAGCATAATATTTAATATAATGTAATCATATTATCAATAATAATATACGATTAATGAAAAAACATTTTAACTAAATGAAATTAATAAGGACTATTCTGAGAATATTTTTATTTTGTGTATGATCGAAGTAAGCTGCTGAAAATGGTGTATATATTTGATGTTGAATTTGCGATGTAATTTTTGTAGCAAAAGTGTTGAAGATGACCTAAGGATCTGGAGCTCAAAGAGAGTGCATAGTTTTGTATAATGTACCACTCACTGTCATCCTCATTCCCTTGATTTTTTTTTCATAATAATAATATATATTTTGAAAACAAACTCTTACATTAAATGACTGATTAGAAAAAATATTGCCCAAAATGTGTCACTTACATCCGTAGTTGGTAAATGCGAAATCTAGGCTTTCCATCTGTTTTTCACAAAACAATTTCTTTTTCTTTTTTCTTTTTTCTTTTTTCTTTTAGAAATCAAGGAGATCTTACATAATCACCAAAGGAGAGGAGTGAAAGGTCAAAATGCATAGGCAAACAAAAACTACTTTTCTCGTACTTCACTTACCGATTCTACTCTGTCCCAAAATGATTTTCTCATTTTTTTTAGTTGTTATTATGAAAATACTTTGAGCTTCAATGAAAATCTAAAAATTGTTATTGAGATTATTTTTAATGATATATCAATAACAAATTTTAATTTTTCTAAAAATAAGTAAATTAACCTAAAATTATTGCTCAAACTATTTTCATAATAACAATAAAAAATGAAAAAATCATTTTGAGACGAAGGGAGTATAACAGAAGATATCATGCAGAAACATTGCTATCGAAGGCAATCAGGTACTCCCTACATCCTTTTTTTTTCTTTTTTCGACATTCATTTAGGGAGTACTTTCTGAACTTGTCAATGGCTCTAATGAAACAAGTGTTATTCAAAGTGTTTGGTAACACAGATGAACAATACACAAAAACAGTTTGTAAATAGAGTTTGTAGCGTAATAAAAATCACAAAAGATGTTTTTCTCAAGTTATATAAATATATAACTTGAGTAAGCATCAAAAGGCAAGACTTTATATTTAATGTATGACTTGATTACAAAGCCGAAAGATCCCTAAAGCTATAACAATTACACTCAATGGAACGAAATGAAAACAAAGTATGAAATCATATCCTTGCCAAAACACATTCAAATCTGAAGTATTTGAATGTGGAAAATAATGTATGGCGAGGAAGAATCTATTAGAACCAAGTAGTAATTTGTCTCTTGTAATTGAATGTGTGCAAATGTTCGACTTATCTTCAAATGTTCATAACCTTGCATATTTATAGTCTTCAATACTTGAAGACTACTCAAAGAGGACAGCCCACGTTGTCTTGGGTGAGTGGGGAGAGTTGTCGATCTACACTTCTCAATTTGAGCCAAGAAATAGTCCACTCCCATTTTTGTAGCAACCGCAAACTTGGAGGCCAAGTCTAAGCTCCAACCTCTTGTACTCTCTTGCATTTACAGGCTTGTACTCTTCTTGATACAACAACAACTTTCCTATGACCAAGTTCACCACGTGTTTGTTGATTTTTCACACGTTTTTTACCTTGCCAATGTTATGCATAAATTGTCATTTATGCGTAACTTGTTCTTCAACCAATTCCACTTTTCTAGATTTTCAACCCACCTTAGTTTAGCCTGAAATTTGGACTTACAAATAAATATATAGTAGATAATATATTAGAATAAAATTATTTATGAAAAAAATGTGCAACTATTTAAAAATTTCTCGTCGGGTAGCACATTGGGTAACACAGGAGGTTAAGTGATAACATTTGTGGTAACACACAAGTTTACACTAACAATCTCCCACTTAGTTGTGCATTTCTTCCACAAACTCCTAAGTGCCGGTACCTGCAACACTTTATTAGCCACAAACAATATAACTAAGCATCTTCTTAAAGATTAACTCCCCTTAATCATGGAGTCAACCGAAAATCAAGGTTTATCTAAAGAAACTAATTATTTAAAACTAATTGGTTAAAAATCAAGTTTTAAAAAACTAGCAATAAACCATAGTTTATCAAAAAGCATAAAACATTATTCAATCAAATAAAAACCACCACCTATAGTATTAAGTTTTAAACAAACCAAGAGTTTAAAAACACCAAAATACGAATTGTTTAACAAACCACCATATGAGAAATTGTTCAACTTCAACTATGAAAGGCAATAACCAATTAGTGGCAACATCAACCTTTAGAAAGTAGCAACATCAACCTTCATCTTCATTCTCCTCTTCTTCTTCTTTTTCTTCAGCATCCTCAGTAACACCTATGGTAACATCAGCATCAGCTTCAACACTAGGACCAGCACCAGTACTATCTCCCCCTATTTGGGAAGAAATTTGATTGATGAATTCTATAGTATCATTCCTGAGTTTAGTACATCCATTAATCAACTCCCCAATAGTGGTCACATGTTTATACAAAAAGCCAAGAATAGTAGATTTGGGAATTGTTGGAGAAGTGTTACCCAAAAGGGTAAACACATTTGCTAGTACACTCGCTGCATCTGCACCTTAGAAGTCACCTGGAGTAACAGTAGGAGTAACATCCGGAAGAACACCAGAAGTAACACCCTGCGTTGTTAGAACAACACTAAACTCAACATATTTGGATTTGTCCCACGAAAGATCACCTGTATACCTTATACCCCTTTCTTTAATTGAGGATCAACCAGGTAATAATCTAGTCCAGTGGTGTATGCATCTGAAGTATCTACATGAAGGGATTGGGACAACAACAATTGGAAAATCAAAGAAGGATAAGGGAAAAATGTACTTTTGTCCTTCCAACCCCATGAAGCCAAGTGCTTAAAAACCAATCTCCAAAGGTTCAACCTTTGTTTCTTCCCCAATTTATACAAAACTCTAGCTTGCTCTATAGTAATGTATTGCTCATTTGTAGTGGGAAGCCAATTGTAGAGACACAATTTGTGCAACACAGAGTAGAGGGAAGTAAGGCGTGAGGCTAAAAAATGTTCATTAGGTTTGGAAGGCCACTCTTTCACCACATTGTTGGAAATAAATTTGGCAATCACATCCCTATGTGCATAGACACTATCATCATCATGGTTGGGCAAGCCTAGAACGTTGTTAATCAAGGCATGAGTGAAAGAATAAATCCTACTTCTCAAATACACCCTACCATGTTGATTTGAACTCTCATTATCTAAGTTAGGATGTAGATTAGCAAAGAAGTTCCTCACCACACTCTCAAAAAATTTTGTGGGATGCAAGTTTGATTTCAAGAACTTCTTATCTTCCAAAAACTGAAACTCCCCATGCTTTTTCAAGTCTACCTCATCAATGTGTTTCTCTTTTAAAATCTTCTTACTCGAATGCTTAATCCAAAATTCCATATTTTCCTTTTTGTAAAATTCAATAGCAAAGAAAGGTTTTGGAAAAGCATCATCATCATCAAAACATCTCTCAAGTTCATTGCCAGAAGATTCAGAAAGATCTAAGTATCTATCACTATCCTTAAATAATTTGGAAGAGGCATGAGTAGGAGCAGATGTTACCTTAGGTGTTACCTGTTTACGGGTAACACGAGATGTAGCAAACTATTTTCCTTTGGTCTTGAGTTTCTTCTCTGTACATCAGCCCAGGGTTCATCCTCATCAAGAACCCAGTCTTCAAAAGTCTTCTCTGATTAGCCTTTTTCAGCCTCCACATTGTAATTCTCATCTGAAGCATGAGCGGAGGATAGACTGAATGAATCTTCTAAGACATTCAAGAGATCAGAAGGAGTATTTTTTTTCCTTTGTTCTTAATTGCATGATCCTACTAGAGCATCTCTTCTTGGTAGCTTGGGCAGTCGGTTGGGTGGAGGAAGATGCCTTTCTTTTCTTCTTTTCCTTTGTAGGAACAACTTGAGGCAATGGTGGAATCAAAGTGCGAGCATCTTGAGCGATGGTGGTGACCAAAAGAGGTGCATCCACGAACATAGCCATGCTTGAAGAAGCATGTGTTACCGTAGGTGATATCTTCATAGGCGAGATATCACGGGAGGTAGCACTAGGGGATTGCACAATTGGATCATTTTGGTTTTGAGATGGAGAATCCATGGATGGAATTTAGACCTAGGGGGAGAAGGGTTTAGTAAGGGTTTGATTTTATAAAAGGTAGAATACGGTGAGAGAAAGAGAGAGGGAATTGACGAGAGAGGGTGTAAGAGAGAGAGAGAGAGAGTAAAAAGAGAATAAATAGATAGTTTAGAATAGGTAAGGAGTTTAGGTGATATAGATTTGATTTGATTTGACCTCTTCAACTCCTCACATATACACATTTAACTCCTACAATTACTGACCCTATTAATATTCACACTCCCCCTATTTTCTTACTCTCATAGATAAACTCAAATACTACCCCTAACAACCAAGATAAATCGGCCATTATCCTTTCTTTTTTGTTAAAGCATAAGAAAAAAATTATAAAAAATATAAACTAACGTGAAAATAACGTGTAAATATACTAAGTATACGATATCCATAAACCATAGTAACGAGACTATAAGATTTTAGGGATATAGTTACTCAATTTATTTACCACAATTTTAAAGGATTTGTTGAAAACTTTTTCAAACTCGTAAACTCCAGATAAGAAGGGACTTTCAGACTTCAAAAATTTAATCAAAAAAATTGAGAAAAAAAAAAAAAATCTAATGTAGCACATACTAATGTGTTACTGGCACTGACGGTAACACTTAGGATATCACATGTGATAAAATAATCACTTAAAGAATTTCTTCATTTTTAGGAAGTTGAGGCATAACAACCTTATATATATATATATAGGGTCACGCTCCAATGAGAACCGTTTAAAATGAGAACCGTGAGAACCACTTGTATACAGTAGATATTTAGCTATTGTATACATATACAATAGACTGTATACATATACAGTAGATACTTAGCTACTGTATACAAGTGTATACATGTGGTTATACACTTGTATACAGTAGATACTTAACTACTGTATACATATACAGTAGACTATATATGTATACAGTAGCTTAGTATCTACTGTAAACAAGTGATTCTCATTTTGTTATGGTTCTCAATTGAACACCTAACTATATATATATATATATATATATATATATATATATATATATATATATATATATATATATATATATATATATATATATATATATATATATCATTTGAGACATAACAAGCTTATTCATCTTTAAGCATTTGAGACATAAAAAACCTTATATAAGCATTTACACTTCTTTATAAACAAGGAAGTATCGTAGTAGCGAGCTTCGGGCCCCGAGTCCTTATAATGTTTAAAAGATTTAGTGATTTGTACCTTTCAAGTAGGACACACTGTAGCAGCGAACTGAATGATCCTAATACTTAGTAAAAAAATCACTAAATATTATCGTCATTTGACAAGGAAGCATCATCGCAGCGAACACCGTGCCTCGAGTTACTGATGGGGAAATATCCCACTTGTTATAAAAATGCCTCGCAAGTGTTCGAGTTATCGTAGTAGTAATATGCACTTGATAAGTGTCAAATCCACAGGGAATTGTGTATCCACAATTCGACTTCCAACAATGAAACAAGAAATTAATGATTGGGGTTTTGGTTTAATTAACTACTAAAACTAAACAAAGCAAGTAAAATATTACCAAATTCCAAGGAAAAAGGATCTACGGAATGTGATTCATTTATATCACACCAATACGCCAATTAATAATACAATTAATCATAGTTGTGGGTTCATCCACTTTAGTAAAATTGGGGTTTTTTTTTACGTCCACAATTTAGTATTCTACAAATATTAGGTTTTCTATAAAGTCCACTTAATATTTAATAACCCATTAAACCCTAAGATTAAGAACCTATAATTTTGGTTTGCAATCACTTGTCAAAACCTAGATTATATTCATTCAAAAGTTTGACTTGCATGGATCGAACAATCATTTGTCAATCACACACACAAATTTGGTTTAAAAACCAATCACATCTACACATGTGATTGTAGTTTAGAAAATATAGATGAAGAACACTTTTAATGAACCGAAATTTTGATTGATCACAAGATTAATTAAGACATAAATAATTGATATACATTACCTCCAATCTGTAGAACAAGAAATAATTAGCCGCTCATGTCCATGAATAAAATCAACAAACCTTCAATAAATTGCATAAACCTTCTATGTAATTCTTGATATAAATCTTTGTAAATTTTGTTTAAAACTAAAGAATTATGTTATGAGAAGGTAAAAGATATAAAAATATGGTTAGAGGTCTTCTATATATACTAGGGTAAGAGAGGAGGGTCAATAATTAGGAAACTAGGGTAAAAAACTATGTCTGAAAAGGATTATGTTGAAACTGTCGCGAAAGGGGATTTTGTGATGGTTTTGCGACGGTTTTAGAGACGATTTTGGGAGTTTTTGCG
This sequence comes from Adenophora triphylla var. japonica, assembly GCA_022495995.1. Lineage (NCBI taxonomy): Eukaryota > Viridiplantae > Streptophyta > Magnoliopsida > Asterales > Campanulaceae > Adenophora > Adenophora triphylla. The sequence goes on along the minus strand of JAFEMH010003455.1, from coordinate 59,834 downwards.
ACGATTTTAGGAAGAGAGATCCCTTTGAGTTTCTGAATTTGGGAGCGGACGCTCCCATTTTTTGGGGGCGGACGCTCCCATGCTTCTTCGACTTGTACATTACGCGGCAAACTTTCGAAGGTAATAACTTATTAATACGAACTCCGATTAAGACGTGTCATATATATGGTTGAAAAATTTTATACGAGTAATATCCAATGGTAATGAATGCTTTGGTCATCTTCAACTTTGTCCTTCTGAAATTTCTATTCTTTCCTCCTTTGTCTCATCGTTCTCTATTGTTCCTTTTTGTATCCTTTAATATCATGTTTCGCGACTTTCTCCTTTCATTCCCTATATTTATAAACACTCCAAAAATCCATCAAAAACAGCCAAGGTTGAGCGCAAAATAGGTATAAAGATATATCATTTGGATGGGTGAAAACACGTCTATTAAATACCCCCAAACATATCTTTTGCTCGTAGTCGAGTAAAACAAAATAATACTACTAACTAAATAAAACAAATAAATAAGTATTTTTGGGATTGTTTATTTCATATAAAAGGTTGTTGGCCAAATAATGTCTCAGATCTTTACACACACATAATCTACAAGTATTATAATGAATATGGGATTATATTTACATTAATACATCTAACTTACAATTATCCACCACATTATGACATCATGAATGAATAAATGAGAGATCAAAGTTACCAAAGTAAGATATTTTATATGGTCGCTTGTGTTGTACTCTAAAGATAATAAGATAAAAGTATAAAGACACTCATATGCATGCTTAAACACAATTGTCAACCCAGAAACTATTTAGGGATCAAATATGGCTTTATGACTTGTAATTTATCGCGACAATTGCGTGCTAGGATCACGGTTACAAAAAAAGGTAAGGACATACGAAGTCAAGCAAGTGAAACTAGAAAATCTTTATCATACATCCTCACTTTGTATTTAATCTTTTCGCTCTATGCCAACCCAATTATTCAACCCCTAAACTTATAATTTTGCATATTATCACACTAGGGGTTAATCACCTTTCTTTTATTTAGTCACTTTCCACTTCAACATTAGACAGGGCAATACTTTCTTTTCAGATTTTTTTTTTATTTTTCTTTACACATATATATCACGAAGAACATGCATTCAATATTTTGCTTAATCCCCTCTTTTCAATACATTAATAACCCTTTTTCTTTCTTTTCATGACCACTTTTCACCCTTGATTTTCCAAACATAACCCCATATCCCATTCATTACCGAGTTTCACTTATTTTAAAAGGTGAGAAAATAGTGTATAAGTCTATAAGGGCTCGTTTGGTTGTCGGATAAGAATAAGCATTATTATTAGTGAGGGGATTATTAAGCCCCTCATTATTAGTGATGGTACTAATAATCCTAGTTTTAGGGAGAAGATGGCATTTGATAGGAATGGGATTAACATGCCCATATCATATTTAATATAAATAACACTATTCATTTTCCAACTATACCCCTAACTTGCTTTACAAAAATATATATATATATATATATATATACACAACTACAATCTTGATATACCTAGAAAACAAACCCTCGTTTGAACTAAACCCTGAAATACCAATTTAAAATTCCGATAAGATTTTGTCTTCGAAAGATTGAGAAGTTTCTTTCATTGATGAAGAAGAACAAGAACTCAACAAAGAGAGAGAGAGAGAGAGAGAGAGAGAGTGAGAGAGAGATATTAAGAATGCAATGGATGCTAGGGTTCAATAAGGAAGGGCATAATAAAGAGAAACCTTGTAGTCAAATTATCCAGTTCGATAGGATAAATAATACCACCATTTAGCCAGGATTATTAGTGAAGGGATAAGGTCCTAATCCCATTGTTTCGGATAATTAATACTAGTGTCATATTATCAACCAAACACATGATAATTATTTTTAGTTATCCCGATCATTGTTATCCGACGCTTATACTCCTTAAGGGTAGGATAATGTAGGTGTCAAAAGAAGGCGAATGGTGGTATAAGATAACATCTCATTTTGTAATAGATTCCATTCTTTTTCAAGCTCAAAAGGGTTCTAGCGAAAATTTTCATAAGTGACGAGAAAGTTAAAGATTCACAATAGGGTTCAAAGAAAATAGCCGTAAATCACTTCCCAAATAACCTAATTGATGTGTTATTGACAATCATGCAAACATGTTATAGGGTCTCCGATAATGCCAAAGTGATCATATAAATGTCTTCTAAATTGATAACAACGATTAAGGAAATAGTATGAAAGTGAAAGATGAAATAATTATACTTTACATGTTTCAATGCAATTATATCCTTATATCAATAATAACACTCAAGATTTTAATTAAAGCACACTAAAATCATCATATACTTTAGTCAACATCTCAAAATATGAAAAGAACAAAATTTTTAATTTTTTCTATTTTTTTAAGGGTGACACTATATACACTCCCCTATAAATCCACAAACTCGAATAGATATCTACCCTCAAACTCAAAAAATGCTATATCCTCATAGCATAAAGACTAAAACATGCCTTGGATTAAAAGGATGACATGATAATAAAAACGTACCTAGTTGGGTTGCCTCCCAATAAGCGCATTTGGTTAATTTCGTTAGCCCGACCGTTGCCCGCGTTTGAATTTTACTTTTCTTCATTTGGCCCACTTTGCATTTTTGCGGGTCTTTATTTTCAGATTAACTCCCATATATATTTCCCTTTTTATCATGTCATTTGGAACTAGAGGGAATTTTTTATATTTACGTACCTTGGGCTTTTCCACTTGTGTGCTCTCACCACCTTTTTCATCATAAGAAGGAGAAGGTATAATAATGATAGTCAAGTTTTCCTTTGTATTGCTAAGGGTTTGAAAATTCTCATCCTCATTGTGAACCTCCTCAATATCCATCTTCTCCCCACCATATAGGGACAACTCAATCTTATCACAAACTTGCTCATGCCATGTTTTCTATACCTCCTCCATCGGCCAACTTGAACTATCCATAGGTAATTAATTCTTAGAGTCAAGAATGGGGATCTTATAGACAAAATTCTCTGTTGCGTCCTCCAAAGGTTGCTTTTCATGTTGTAGTTCTCTCTTATAGTCATCATTGGGAATTTTATAGACAAAAATCCCTTCTGCTTCCTCTAAAAATTGTCTTCTATGTGGTGGTAGGTCATCATAATAGTTTGGATCACAAGTTGAATCATATACTATCTCTTCCCCTTCATCATTTATTCTCCAAATTAGAGTCGAATGTTGATTTTCCCGATCTTGTTTATAAGAATTTGGGTATGGCCCAAATAACGATTGCCAAGATAGGAAGGGGAAGCTCTCTTTTACCTGTGAAAAGTACTCAGGAAAATACGTCCTACATGGATAAGCATTAGTAACATGGGAATAAAGACCACAAGTATAATTAGCAGAATTTATATTTACAATTAGCCTTGTTAATTGTTCTAATTGTTCAGACAAATTGTTCAAATTTTGGAGCAATCTCTATTCAACCAACTCATCATAGGTGCTCATTCTATACATCCCTCTAAAAGTATCTCACACATTAATTTAATAAAAAAAAATCTAATTACAAAGAAAAATTAAGAACAAAAGAAAACTTATTTACAATTTTGAAAATTAAATTGTATATTACAAAACAAATTCCCGGCAACGGAGCCAAAAACATGATGGGGAAAAATCTCACTTGTTATAAAAATACCTCGCAAGTTGATGAGTTATCGTAGTAGTAATATGCACTTGTAAAGGGTCGAATCCACAGGGGCTTGTGTATGCACAATTCGACTTCCAACAATGAAACAAGAAATTAATGATTGGGTTTTGGTTTAATTAACTACTAAAACTAAACAAAGCAAGTAAAATATTACCAATTTCCAACGAATAAGGATATACGGAATGACATTCATTTATATTGCACCAATATGCCAATTAATAATACAATCAATCATAGTTGGGGGTTCATCCACTTTATTAAAATTGGGCGTCCACACGTGCATAATTTAGTATTATACAAATATTAGTTTTTTCTACAAATTCCAATTAATATTTAAAAATCCATTAAACCCTAAGATTAATAACCTATAATTTTGGTTTGCAATCACTTGTCAAAACCTAGATTATATTCATTAAAAAGTTTAACTTGCATGAATTGAACAATCACACAAACAAATTTATTTTAAAAACCAATTATATCTACACATGTGATTGTAGTTTAAAAAACATAGATGAAGAACACTTTTGATGAACACAACCTTTGATTGATCACAAGATTAATTAATATATAAAGAATTGATATCCATTACCTCCAATCCGTAGAACAATAAATAATTAGCCGCTCATATCCATGAAGAACATCAACAAATCTTAAATAAATTGCATAAACCTTCTATGAAATTCTTGATATAAATCTTTGTATATCTTGTTTACAACTAAAGAATTATGTTATGAGAAGGTAAAAGATATAAAAATATGGCTAGAGATCTTCTATATATACTAGGGTAAGAGAGGAGGGTCAATAATTAGGAAACTATGGTAAAAAACCAAGTATGAAAAGGATTATGCTGAAACTGTCGCGAAAGTGAATTTTGTGACGGTTTGCAACGGTTTTAGCGACGGTTTTGGGACTTTTTACGACGGTTTTAGGAAGAAAGATCCCTTTGAGTTTATGGAATTTGGGAGCGGACGCTCGCATGCTTCGTCGACTTGTACATTACTTGGCAAACTTCCGGAGGTAATAACTTATTCATATGGAATCCGATTGAGACGTGCCGTATATGGTTGGGAAGCTATCAACGAGTACTATCTAATGATAATGAATGATCTGGTCATCTTCAACTTTGTCCTTCTGAAATTTCTATTATTTCCTCCTTTGCCTCATTGTTTTCTATCGTTCCTTTTTGTAAGGGAATAATATATACAACCAGTCCTTTTGCCTTTTAATTCATAGTTTTGAGCACAAGGGATGTTATCAACTGTGCTAACCTAAATGTTATCCTACCAATACAAAAATGTCAGCATGTGCCACTATTAACCTACTGGAAAACAAGCCATTAACAAATTTATATATATATATATATATATATATATATATATATATATATATATATATATATATATATATATATATATATATATATATATATATATATATTATAAAATAAAAAACAAATAACACTAATATACAAGTGTTACTTCAAGTGCTAACATCATTGTGGGTAACATACAGAACAGTCCCTCAGAGATTGCAAAGACCAAGAGATCTTTTCAAGCTTGAAAATCTCTTATGGTCTAATGCCTTGGTAAAAATGTCAGCAAGTTGATACTTAGTATCAATATGCTCAATTTGAATTAAACCTTTTTCAACCATATCTCTTAAAGAATGATGTCAGATATCAATTTGTTTGGTGCGGGAGTGTTGAACGGGGTTTTGGAAATATTTATAGCACTAAAATTATCACAGTACATGGTTAGCACATTACTTTCAATCCCATAGTAATCTAACATATGTTTTAACCAAATAAGTTGTGAGCAACAACTCTCAGCTGCTACATACTCAGATTCAGCAATCGAGAGTAAGACACAATTTTGCTTAGGACAATAACATGAAACTAAATTATTTCCCAAAAAAAAAACACCTCCCACTAGTACTCTTACGATCATTCATATCCCCTGCCCAATTCGAGTCACTAAAGCTTACCAAGTTAGTATTAGTATCTTTACTATACCAAACACCTAAGTCACTTGTTCCAGAGACATATTTAATTATCTTTTTAACGGAATTAAGGTGAGAGGCTTTGGGAATGGGTTCATAATGTGCACACACACATACACTAAATATTATATCGGGATGGCTAGAAGTGAGGTAAAGAAGACAATCTATCATGAAACGGTATATAGTTGGATCAACATCCTCTCCCAGTTGATTCTTTCCAAGCTTGAGAGTTGAACCCATAGGAATATTGGAATTTTTTGACCCTTCCAACCCGATCTTTTTCACCATATTTCTTGCATATTTGCTTTGTGATATGAATATCCCTTCATTTGATTGTTTCACCTGAAAGCCTAAGAAGAAATTTAGCTCACCTATCATGCTCATTTCAAATGTTGATGTTATAGCCTATACAAAATATTTCAAACAAGTTTGTGAAGTAGAACCATAGACTATGTCATCAACATATATTTGAACTATGATAAGTTCTTTTCCATGCCTAAGTATAAAAAGAGTTATATCTGCCTCACCACTTATTAATCCATATTCAAGTAGGAAACTAGTTAAGCGACCATACCATGCACGTGGATCTTGTTTCAACCCATAAAGATCTTTATCAAGTTTATATACATGGTAAAATGGATCTTCAAACCCCTTTGGTTGTTCAATAAAAATCTCTACATCTAAATATCCATTTAAAGATGTTGCTTTTACATCCATTTGGTACAACGTGATTTTGAGATAACAAGCTATGGCCAAGAGAAGTTTTAAGGACTAAATTCTAGCCACAGGTGCGAAGGTTTCATAATAGTCAAAACCTTCAACTTGTGTATAGACTTGAGCCAAAATACGAGCTTTGTTTCAAACAATATTACCCTTGTCATCGGTTTTATTTTTAAAATCCATTTCGTCCCAATAACATTAGTATTAGAGGGATGTGGTCCCAAACACCAAACATTGTTATGGGTAAATTGATCGAGTTCTTCTTGCATAGCTTGAATCCAAAAATTGTCTTTTAAAGCTTCAACTATATTTTTAGGTTCTATGGAAGAAACAAAACAAGGGTGTTTTACCTTTGTGTATGTGGTAGACATACACACATAACTTAACATGTCTCGGTAACTAATCGATTCTTTGTGTCTTGTTTGAATTTCTTAATTCACGACTCCTATCACCTGAGTGGTAGGATGATTCATTCTAATTCTAGCAGCAGGGTCCCTTCTAATCTCCTCATGAACCTCACACTACAAGAAAACTGCCAATTAGCGACGGAAATTAGCGACGGACCTAATTTTGTCGCTATTAGCGACGGAATAGCGACGGATCAACGACGGAAGCAAAATAAAATGGAAAAATCAGTTACCGATGGATTTAGCGACGGATTACCGACGGATTTTAGCGACAGACATAAATTTGTCGCTAATCCGTCGCAATAGTGGCGCCAAAAAAGTCCGCCCATTTTAGCGACGGATTTAGCGACGGAATAACGACGGAATATTAAATTTTTTAACGACGGATTTTTTCTGTCGCTATATAAATAAAAAATAAATAAATATTTTTTCTTTTTAAGATTAGCGACGGATTTAGCGACGGATTTAAAAAAATAAATTACCGACGGATATATTTTGTCGCTAAATAATAAAAAATAAAAAATATTTTTCTTTTTAAAATAACGACGGATTTAGCGACGGATTTTACAAAAATAAATTACCGACGGATATTTTTTGTCGCTAAATAATAAAAATAAAAATTATTTCTCTTTTTAAAATACCGACGGATTAGCGACGGAAATTGTTTTTTTTTAATTAACTTATTTTCTAACTTTTTTTATGTAACTTTTTGAAAAAAACATCAATACAAAAATTGTCCAAAATATTTATTTCTATTTATAAAAAATAAAAAACTATACATTTATAAAAAAAAATTACAGGATTTTACCCGTCCCTATTTTCTTTATTATACTTTCATTTGTTTAGTTTTTTGTCTAACTTTTTTTATATAACTTTTTGAAAAAAACTTCAATACTAAAAAATGTCCAAAATATTTATTTATATTCATAAAAAATAAAAAAAACTATACATTTATAAATAAAAATTAAAGAATTTTACCCGTCCCTGATTTCTTTATTATACTTATATTTATTTATTTTTTTCTAACTTTTTTTATATAACTTTTTGAAAAAAAAATCAATACTAAAAAATGTCCAAAATATTTATTTATATTCCTAAAAAAAAAACTATACATTTATAAATAAAAATTAAAGAATTTTACCCGTCCCTATACTCTATACCCTATATCCTAAACTCCAAACCCTAAACCCTAAACCCTATACCCTATATACTATACCCTATGACCTATGTACTATACCCTATGCCCTATACCCTATACCATATATCCTATATCCTTTATCCTATACCCTATACCCTATATCCTATACCATATCCTATACCATATACCTTATACCCTATACTCTATACCCTATACTCTATACTCTATACTCTATACCCTATGCCTTATACTCTATCCCCTATACCCTATGCCCTATAGCCTATACCCTATACCCTATGTCCTATACCCTATGCCCTATATACTATGCCCTATACCCTATACCCTATACCCTATACCATACCCTATACCATATACCCTATACCATATACCTTATACTCTATACCCTATACTCTATACTCTATACCCTATGCCCTATACTCTATCCCCTATACCCTATGCCCTATACCTTATGCCCTATGCCCTATACCCTATACAATATATCCTATACCATATACCCTATACCCTATACCCTATATCCTATACCCTATACCCTATACCCTATATACTATACCATATACCATATACCCTATACCATACCCTATACCATATACCCTATACCATGTACCCTATACCCTATACCCGATGCTCTATACTCTATACCCTAGTTTGTTAGAGAAACGAAAAAAATGAAGTTTTCACACTTAGTAGAGGTAGCCAAACAATTCACAAGTCTTATTTAGATTTTCAGTTTATTACCACTGTTATTGACAACTTTGATGACTACATCCACCACCAATCCAAAACCTAATAATTTCAATTAATGAATAATAAGTAGCAACTTAATATGTTTGTTGGTGCAAGTTTGTGGTACTGTTATCAATTTCATGTCAAGGACTGCATAGGAATAAATGAATGTGTAGGACCTTGGAATGTAAATGCCTGTTTGTGTTTCTGTATGTTCCTGTTTGTATGCTTAACACTTCACAAATGATTAACACTCTGTTGGTGCAAGTTTGTGGTACTGTTAATTGTATGAATGTGTAGGACCTTGGAATGTAAATGCCTGTTTGTGTTTCTGCTATGTTCCTGTTTGTATGCTTAACACTTCACAAATGATTAACACTTTTCTGGTCCTCTTCACCACACGAAGTCATCCAGTTCTTTTGTGGAGTATGCATTATTAACAATTTTGAATAGTCTTATTTCCAGTCATTCCATACAACATTACTGTTCATTATAACAAAAGATATTGCTTTTTGAAGGAGGATTATGAGAATAGACTAATTGAAGAATCCACTGCAAGAACGTTGACTATCGCTGAACAAAATGAAATCTACAAGGAAATTGCCGGAGTGAAAAAGCAATGTGTGTATGGTATTGGTTCAATGAGTGGATCTTATGGGAGTGATGGCCGGACTAGTGCCTCTTGTTTGCTTGAGAATAGTACTAAAGAAGCTGAGTTCAATCAACTAAAGAATGAGTTAGCGGATGAGAAAGCTAAGGTTGCTAAGTTGGAAGAAACAGTGGATCGCGAGAAAAAGAACAGGGAGAAAATAGAAGAAAAATTAGAACGGTTGATAGAGCGGGTTAATGATACACTTGGGGAGCCCTCTAACTAATTTCTTTTAGTTGATAAACTCTTGTTAATATTGTTGGTTTATTATGTTTATTCTCGGTTTGGAATTGTTGGTTTATCCTTTTTGAACTAGATGTAACTTATAAATATTTTAAGTATTAGTATGGTACTTTGTTTAAGGGATGTAATCTTTTTTGAACAATGTTGTGTTGTTTTTTTACAGGTGTGTGTTTATTTACAGGTGGATTGATTAAACAGGGGTATAAACAAGAAAATATACAATTATATTGAAAAAATTATTAAATTTAGCGACGGATCATTCTGTCGGTAATCAATGAATAAATTTTTGGATGATTTAGCGACAGAAATATCTGTCGCTAAATCCCTCACTAATTTGATCGTCAAATTGAAAAGCACTTTACCGACGGAAAATCCGTCGTTAATAATGTCGCCAATACATTAATTTTGTCGTTCCTCTTCAACTTTTAGCGACGGTTTTTTTAGTTTTAGCGACGGAATTATCCGTCGTTAATAATGCCGCAATACATTAATTTTGTCGTTCCTCTTCAACATTTAGCGACGGATTTTTTAGTTTTAGCGACGGAATTATCCGTCGTTACATTAACGACAGCCCAAAAATCTGTCGTTAATATTTAGCGACAAGGGTTTTAACGACGGATTTTCGTTAAATGCCTTTAGCGACGGATTTTTGCCTTTTAGCAACGGATTTTTCCGTCGCTAAAACATGTTTTTCTTGTAGTGTCAAATTCATCATCATTATGCTCTTCATTTGCTATAGTGGAATCAGATGCTACCTGAGGTGCTATCCCTTCAACGATAGCACTTTGGTCAGCATCAGTGTTAACATCAGTGTTAACATCAGTGTTATCACTTCCTTTGCTTTTCTCTTCAGCCTCTTCCAATAATACTAAGGGAGACTCCTGAGTACCTTCACCTGCAATGCTTGAAAGTTCATCAAAAACAATGTTAACAAATTCTTGGATGGTTTTAATCTTAAATTATATACCCTATATGCACGGCTGTTTTATGCATATCCAAGAAAGATGGCCCTATCACTTTTGGAGTCAAATTTTTCTAAGTAACTCCAATCATTCAAAATATATCATACACACTCAAAAACATTAAAATAGTGAACCTTTGGTTTCCTCCTTTTTTTTTTTTTTTTTTTTTTTTTTTTTTTTTTTTGAGGCTTGCCCACCTCGAGGTGGGCCCCCTTTTTTGTGTAAGTCAAATTACTAACAAGTCCATCAATTCTCTGAAATTCCCTTAAAATCCCCACCCCAGAGGCGCCTAATATTAACTAGGGAGGGATAATCATCCTACTGTTCAATTCATAAGGTGTCATTGTGGTTCCGGGTCTTAGGAAAACTCTATTGGCCATTTGACATGCTGTGTTTAGTGCCTCTGCCTAAAACCTTTTCGAAATTCTTTTTGAAAACAACATTACTCGATTCATTTCAAGTAAAGTCCGATTTTTTCTTTCGGCTACCCCATTTTGTTGGGGTGTTTTAGGTGATGAAAACTCATGATGTGTTCCTTTTATTTCACAAAATGTGGAGAAGAAATCATTGTCAAACTCTTTACCATGATCAGATATTATAGGAAAAATGGAGGCACAAAACATGTTTTTGATTTTGAAATGCAAGATCTTAAACTTATCAAAAGTTTCTGATTTTTCTCTCAAAAAATAAACCCAAGTGAACCCCAAAAAATCATCAACAATAACATAAGAATATTTCTTACCTCCAAAACTTTCTACCTCAACTAGACGCATTAAATCCATATGCAAAAGTTGAAAACAATGCGTTGTTCCAGAGTGCTGCTCATTATGTTGGGCAGCACTGTGGGAAACACGAGTTTGTTTGCCTTTAAGACAATCTTCACATATGATTTTACTTTTGAGATTCAACTTAGCAACTCCTCTTACAACATCTAGCTTAACAGTTTTCTCAATGTTCCTAAAATGAACATGTCCCAACTTTTGGTACCACAATGCTTTGACATCAATCCTTGCTATGTTGCACACCTGTTTATCTTCAACATGATAACAATTATCGCTAGATCTAGTACCTGACATCTCACAACTGTTAGTACGATTAAAGACTTCACAAGTATCTTTGTTGAATTTTACCTCTAAATTGTTATCACAAATTTGACTAATACTAATTAGATTAGCAATAATTCCATCTACATGCAATACATTTTTCAAGGGTGGGAATCCAGACACATTAATTGTCCCTTTTCCAATTATATTGCTCTTGCTTCCACCACCATAAGTTACACTACCCCCATGAATAGATTCATAATCTTTTAAAATCAACTTTGTTCCCATCATATGACGTGATCACCCAATGTCAAAGTATCATTAACCCTCAACTTTTGTTTTTAAAGCAGTATAAACAACATCACATCTCCGATTAGTCTTAGGTTTCCATGTTTTCTTATTTGAATTTTTGACCTTCTGACAATCAGTGATATCTGAGGTACTGGGTAACACTTTAGGTAACACTGTCGAACATGACTGTTTCTTTGAAAGAGTATATCATTTATTCTTAAAATGTCCAGTAGTGTGACAATATTTACACAATTTCTTTTTGTCAGAGGAGTCATTTGAGAAAGAATTTTTATCAACAATTCATTATTTCACAAAACATGCTTCATTTTCATCATTAGACAAAGTAGAAGTGATCTTATCAAAATATTCTTGGAAACCAATACCTTCTCTGAGAGGTTTACTAAAGTTAAGGATCTCATCCAGTTTGGAAGAGCCCGTGTTGAGTTTCTTGAAAGTAGTCTCGGCTAGAGCCAATTTGGCCTTGACTTTATCCAGCTCCGCATCCTTCTTTGTGAGTTAGACTTAAAGTTTGGTCATGCCCCCCTTCAGTTCATGAATTTCTTTGGTCAAGAACACAACCTTTTTGTTTTCCTTCTTCCACTTTACAAGTAATTCCTCATAGAGTTTCTTTAATCCATCAATGAGCTCATCCTTGCTCAGCTCATCCTCTTGTGAATATCCTGCATCAAGATTAGTAGAACCCATGTAACAAACAACATTAGTAAAACTGAAATTGTTATACCTGATAGGTGTGGTCTCAGGTATTATCCCAGACTGGATAACATTTGTGACAACACTGTCAGTATCCGTGTCACTTATAGTGACAAATATAGCCGTCTGATCTGTTTCATCATCTTGGAATGGTCCCTCATCCTCATTGTCACCGAGTGAAACCCACAATTTCTTTCCCTTTTTCCTTAGAGTGTTGGCACTCATTGGCATAGTGACCCTATCTTGAACATGCATGACATTGAATTGATTCAATGTACTTAGGATCAGATGTTGACTGATCTGAAGATGCCCTTCACATTAGGTTGGGTTTTTGAGTGGATAGAAGAGACCTCTTTGGCATGGAATCACACCTTGGTTTGTTGCTCCTTTGCTTTAACCTGCACATTTTCTTTGTTAAACTTTCTAGCATAGAATTATATCTCTTGGCAAGCAAAGCAACACTAGCATATTCATCTAATTCCTCAAAAACCTCCTCTTCCTCATCCTTTGATGAGTCCAAGGTTTGAACTTTTAGAACAATGTTCTTGCTACCACCGGCTTCACTTTGTTCAGCAAGATTTAGCTCAAAGTTTTCAAGATGCTCATTAAAGTACTAATATCCATTGTAGAAAGATTGTGAGCCTCTTCAATTGATGAAACTTTTATATTAAAATGCTCAAGAGGGGTTCTAATTGCTTTTGAAACAAGTTGTTTGTTGGTAAAAGGTTCACCTAAAACTTGACACTCATTTGCAATATCAATTAGTTTTTCAAAATATGTAGAAATAGTTTCATTTTCACCCATCCTCAACCTTTCAAATTTGCTAGTGAGCCTCCTAAGCTTAGTTTCACGCACACTACCATCCCTTTCACAAAATCTTTGTAAAGTGTCCCATGCTTCCATAGCAGTGGAACTATTTTGAATAAGTTTAAACATGTGCATATCTACCCATTCAAAAATAGCATTAAGTGCCTTTTCATTGAAACTAGCTTGGTTGATATCTTCATTGGTCCATTCGAATTCAAGTTTGATTTGAACATCACTATCTTCATCCGTAGGTAACAATGGAAGAGAGAAACCAATTGTAATAGATCGCCAAGCTCGAATATCAATTGATTTGATATGCGAGCGAATGCGGATCTTCCAATATGCATAATTCTAGCCATCAAGAACAGGAAGTCAGCAGGGTAGTAAGCCATGATAACTGGACCAAACACTTAGTATGTCAAGTGTCCAGCTCTGATACCAATTGAAATTGTCAATGGCCATACTAAAAACAAGTGTTATCCAAAGTGCTTGGTAACACAGATGATAACACAGACGAACAACAAACAAAAACAGTTTCTAAATAGAGTTTGCAGCGGAATAAAAAGACACAAGAGATGTTTTTCTCAAGTTATATGAATATATAACTTGAGTGAGCCTTAATAGGCAAGACTTTATATTCAATCAATGACTTGATTACAAAGCTGAAAGTTCCCTCAAGCTATGGCAATTACACTCAATGGAATGAAATGAAAACAAAGTACAAAATCCTATCCTTGCTAAAACACATTCAAATCCGAAGTATTAGAATGCGGAAAATAGTGTATGGGGAGGAAGAATCTATTAGAACCAAGAATTACTTTGTCTCTTGTGCTTGAATGTGTGCAAATGTTTGACTTTTCTTCAAATATCCACACCCTTTCATATTTATAGTCTTCAATACTTAAAGACTACTCAAAGAGGACAGCCCACATTGTTTTGGGTGAGTGGGGAGAGTTGTCAAGCTAACTCCTCAATTTGAGTCAAGAAAGAGTCCACTCCCATGTTTATAGCAACCACAAACTTGGAGGCCAAGTCCATGCTCCAACCTCTTGTACTCTCTTGAATTTCCAGATTTGTACTCTTCTTGATACAGCAACAATTTTCCTATGATCAAGTCTACCACGTGTTTGTTGATTTTTCACACGTTTTTTACCTTGCCAAAGTTATGCATAAATTTCCATTTATGCGTAACTTGTTCTTCAACCAATTCCACTTTTCTAGCTCTTCAATCCACCTTAGTTTTTCCTAAAATTTGGACTTACAAATACACATATATATAGCAGATAATATATAGACATTATTATAAAATTATTTATGAAATAAATGTGGAACTATTTAAAAACTCTTCATCGGGTAGCACGTTGGGTAACATAGGAGGTTCAGTGATAACACTTGTGGTAACACACAATTTTACACTAACACTTTCTAACAACCGAATGTCTGTGAATGTCTCTCCAACTTCAAGAGAACACCTTTAGAGACAATGGATATGAGAATATATGTTAAAGAAAGATAAATATATCTCACCAACACAAGCCAAAGAATGTAGAATGGCCTTTCCAATTCATAGAATATTATCATTCAAGTTCTTTCGCTGCAGTTAAAGCATAATTCCTTCCACTCAAGTGATCTTACAGAGAAACAAAAGAACACTACACTAAGTATCTAAATAAACTAATCAGGATGATCTCTTCACCGTCCACTTGTTTTGTAGAAAATATGAATAGCAGACAGAAAACAGAAAAATTACTACTATAAACAGATCATTTACCCACGAAAAATTCCGTGGGTAATCTTCATTTACCCACGAAAATTGTCCGTCGGACGTCTGTGGGTAAATTTTTGTGAGTAATACCCACGGAAATTTCCGTGGGTAATACCTACGGAATATCCGTTGATATCAACAATTTCCGTGGGTAAATAAATGAAAATTTCCCACGAAAAAAAATCCAACGAAAACTAGCCGAGTATTACCCACGAAATATTCCGTGGGTAATAATTGAATTAATAATGATTTTTAATATTACCCACGAAATATTCCGTGGGTAATATTCTTGAAAACAAATAAAATTTATATATACCCACGAAATTTTCCGTGGGTAAATATTAATAATATTTTATGAATAATTTTACCCACAGAATTTTCCGTGGGTAATCAATTTTTTTTAAAATTCTGACTAAATTACCCACGGAATTTTCGTGGGTAAGTTATTCAGAATTTAAAAAAATATATAAAATTCATTAAACCACATGTAAAAGCCAAAAGGCCACTTGTAAAAGCCAAAAGGCCACCTGTAAAAGCCAAAAATCCAATCCCATAATATATAACATTCACACCATCCAAACAAACAATATACACAATTCTTAAACAATCTCAAAACAATGTCTTTCAAACCATATAAGACATTAACGTACAAATCTCTAAACAATATATCATATATAAACCAAAAAAATAAAGTGTAGTAGTTAAGTTACAACCCTTGCCATTCCATCAAAATTTGTTGTGATGGAATGGTAGGTGTTAGCAATTCTTACACTAGCAGCAGCATGCTCAACTGCTAGTGTGGCGGATATCTTGATGAGTGCGGATGGCTCTTTCTTCCCTCCAAAATTCTGTAACCGATACCTTATTTCTGCTGCAATGGCTTTCTTGGCATGGTTTTTGTCTATGGCTTCCTCTCTTTTCAATCTTTGGTTACTTCTATCATTGTGATTACCACACGCACGTCTGTTATGGATCCGGATTTTGTCAAATAGATTGAGTACAGTTAGTTAAGAGGTTGTAATAAAAAGATATAGAGCAGAGTGATAAGAAATATATGGAGACATCAACGTTCCATAGAATGCCAACAATGGGGATGTATTATTTTGATCAAAGTGTCTTAAGATGTACTGTACATATTTAGAGGAATTTATTAAATATAATACACGGAACTTTTCACTACTTTCTGCTCCGTAAATAAATTTGTTCATCGTTAGTAGTTGTTTTGTGGTTGCATACTCATATTTCACCAAGAAAGAATAGGTGTGACTGAAATATCAAAGTTAACAAAAGATTTTATTCAACATGAACATGAGAGAATTTTGAAGGTTTTCTTACAATAAGCTTTGGCAGATTCCACTGTTACTGTTCTATTGAGCTGTATTCTCTTCTGGTTATGTGTCAGTCATGTTTTGCAGATGAGATGACAGCTGTCCTGTGAAAACCAAATAAAAGGCACTAACATGTAAAGGGGTAGTATCGCAGTTTAAATTATTGGCCAAGGTTGTTCATCCAGCGCACCAGCTAAAAAGCATTAAAAAACTATCCCTTTTGACAAACCTCAATTCCTATTTTCTCCAATTCAATTATATAGAAGGGTTCCCCAAAAACAATCGTCAGAGACTCAGAATTAGAACTCTGGTGGAAATTTACAATCTCAAAATGTTACACACGGAGTATAAAAGCAGCTTTGAATAAGATGCAGCATCTCAAAATATACACAATCATATCATTCAACCATCTTGATATACAGCTAGTTAATAATAATAATAAACATTGCATATCTTGAAGCTTATAAAATTAGAAGAAAGCTTGGATGCAATCAACGACACACCTTGCATCAAGAAAAAGATTGAGCACAACCTTTCCGACCCTTTTCTTCCTTAAAGAAATCATAACACCATCTGAGGGGGATATGAACCTTTTAAGGCCCTAAAATACCCATCAAAACCAACCAAGAAGAGCCATTGTTGGAAAAAAAAAATTGCTGGAGATCTGAAAATCAGCCTTGACACCCTTCACAAAAAATGCAATATCTCTCTCTCCGCTTCACGAAATTGCAATCTGATTTTTCGTGAGTAAAGTACACTCACATACCTTTCCAGAAAGTATAAAATCAAACAACAACCTTGTGAGTCAATACCAGATTTCATTTGAAGTTGCTGTCCTCAGACAGCAGACACCATTTTGCTGATAACAAACCTCACCAAAACTGCAATTTCTCTCTCTCCAAAGCTCATAATCCTACACCAATTTTTCCTACTTAAAATACACTGATAGACCTCTCCAAAAATTATAGCCAATGACCCTTGAACATTGTGAGTCGGTACAGAAAAATCCATGAAGTGGACCAAAAAATCTGCTCAATGTTTTAGAGGAAATTTTTCAATGTCGTCTCTTTTTGCTTATAGTTTTCAAGCAAGCCATTAAGATAAATGAATCGTGCATAATGGAAATACGTTTGGCTAAAAGCAACTAATACTACTACTCGGTTAAAAATCAGGTGAACATTTTTTGGTTTCTCCTTTAAATAAGTCCTCAGAGTCAATCATGTACAAACACCAACTCAATCATTAAACAGAATTAGCTAAAATAAAAATAAGAAAAGCCTAAGCCAGAAAAAAATCTAACTCTCAATCGATCTGGCAACCATATTATACATCAGTTTAACAACATCACTTCATCTTGTGGTGATGGAATAGGAAACTTAAGATACCACAAATGCATTCAGTGTAACAAAAATAATGAATTTGACCAATAAAATTGCCTATATATACTTTACTTTTACAGCCTGAGGACAGCGTTCAGCGAATGAAAGATTGATAGTTATGCAACATGCATATTGCTAAAGTACACATCTAAATGCCAAAGTAGTTGCGGAAAAGCTATATACAGAAACTAAAACCTATCATGCCAAAGCAGTCATTGAAGTTCTTAACATAGAAACTAAAACCTACATTTTGATAAAAATATAGGAGTTGCTGATGTAAATGTCAACATCAGTACCAACAGAATGTTATCAGCCAGACTAACTTTTACTTCCCACAGATTTCCACAAGATTATGAAATCTAAACCCTACTCTAGATGTCAACTGAATCAAAATTCACCAAACTGAATCAATGAAACTAAGTTCTAAGAACAAACATGGGTAGCAGATCAACCACCGAAAACAAGAGTATAACCCTGTACAAAAACAACTGAAGTTTGATAGAGAAAATCCAAAAGAACCATGATACTGCAAAGGCAGAATATTACCGGAGTTTCACCCTTTTGAACAGGCGGAGCATATTCAGGAGTACCCTGCTCAGCAAAGTTACTAACAAACTGGGCCATACCTTTCAAAAGGAAAAGAATAGGAAGAAGTAATTAGCTTTTGAGCAAACCAAATGATAAGTGGCAACATTCAAACTCCAATGGTAAGACCAAAGCAATCAATTTCTCTGAAGAGCAATAATAAAAATATAGAAAATCTTGTGAAACCCTAACAATTAGACATTACAGCTTAGCTAAGTTACTGAACTAAATCAAACACCGATTGAGAATAAAAACAAAAGTAATCAAATAGATCAAATTGAAAGCCAAATTAATTTCGAAAATTTTACCTAACAGGAGGATATCACAACACAACAAGAGCCAACAAAATGGAAAACGTGTGCTCATAAATCATAACCTAAATCCCTAATGAAATTAAACGGCAATGGCCTTAAGCTCTCAAAAATCATCAAGTTATCTAACTTCAGTTCAAAATTGAAGGATGAAATGGAAAGAGTGAGTACCTTTTTCGCGTGAGTGCTGCAAATCGGACGGCGGAAGTGGCCGGAAGGGAGAGAGAAGGTGGACAGTCACGGCGAAGGTGGTCGGAAGGGAGAGAGAAGGTGGCCGGAATGGAGGCCGCCCGCTAGAGAGAGGCTCACCGCAAGATTGTTCCGCTCGATTGCCCCTGTGATAAGTGAGGAGAGAGAAAAAAATAAATCGAAGTAAAGAGAGAGAAAAAATTAGGTCTGATGATGCGATTTATTTATACATACTATTACCCACGGAATTTCCGTGGATATTACCCACGGAATATTCCGTGGGTAATTAATGCATATATACTCACGGAATTTCCTTAGGTTTACTCACGGAATTTGGTCTGTGGGTAAATTAATTGATTACCCACGGAATGTCCGTGGGTAATATTCACGGAATATGGTCCGTGGGTAAATTAAGCAATTATCCACGGAATTTTCGTGGGTAATAAAGTTAAAATATTTTTGAATTGACCTTCGTGAATTCGTCGGTAACATTAAAAATTCCGTGAGTATTACCCACGGAATATTCCGTGGGTAATCTCCCTGTTTCTAGTAGAATTGTTACTTTTTGTTATCGTATGCAGCTATATTTTGAGGTTCACTCAGGACTGAAAAGGCGAACTAGCAATGCTGTGCTTGAGCTTGTAGTGATAGCTCCACAAGCTGCCCACCTAAGACTTCAAGGAACAGTGATTCTAGGACATGCAACACATGTATACATCGCACTAAATGTTAATCCCACCTCTTTCATGCATGAGAAAGCATTAGACGCACCACCACCTTTATCAAGTTAATTAAAGTATTATAAGTAATAACACCAGATAGCACAAAAGAGTATTTTTTCAAAAAAAAAAAACTACTATCCACTTTTTACAGTTCACTTTCTTTGTACATATATACATTTAAGGAGCTTTTACTTCAAGTTTCTATCTCGTTCTGGATCTAATGGTCATTAGTAATGGGACATCAAATAACCTATTCAATATAAAGTTATTTTTATTCATGATTTTCTTACACTTGCATGTTTCACCTTTAGATTGGATTTTTATGCGTGTGCATGTAACATTTTCAGGCCAGATAACAGAATTGGTAGATTTAGAAACTTATCACTCTCTACTAGGTTTTCTTGCGCTTATAAGCAATGGTAATTTGAGCAATGAGTAGTACTAACAAACTTACTTAGCCTAGTCTAGTAAATAGGTTCATCTCAATCTATAGTTTAGATGATCTCACAATGCCCTGATTTTGGCCCCATTATTATTTTCCCAGACTATGCCCTAATGGAGATAGTCACGGTGGTTTTTATCCAGGTGGGAGATTGTTAGGTTATGGAGTCTAAACCAACGAGGAGCATTGTTATGGTGGAATTCTAAGCCTTGGAGGAGTTTGAGTTGGAGTGCAATTTCTCAAGGAGGAGGAAAAGAAGAAAAAAGAGCAACCAGAAGACTATGTGCGCTCATAATGTGAGTGCATAAAAATCTAGGAAGGTGGATTCTGAAGGGGTTATACATGCTCTTAAGTGAGCGCATAACAACCTATGTGAGCGCATAGAACCAAAATCAGCCAAAAATCTTGTTTCCTTGTTCAGTCGGGGATTTCGACTCAAAATAGGTTTAAGGCTTTCATATAGACCTTATATATAAACAAAGTGATGGCCTGAGACATTGTGTTCTAGGAGAAAATAGTCAGAGAGAATCTGTGAGACCTACATAGAGCCAAAGGCGGTGCAGGTCTCTGGGGTGCCCTTAGTGGCATTCCATTTATGGTAAAAGGCAAGTCTAGGGTAGTGTGTGAGGGTGTGTTCATGGAGATACTATGTTTTATGTGATAAGAACGAGGGCTATTTTAACACCAGAGATTGAGATATTAGTGAAAATATCTTGGCTTGGTAGAGCCCCAGAGGTAGCATGTGGTTGTGACGAATTGGGTTAACGAATATCGTTTGTTCTTTTTTCTTGTTAATTACTTTCATATGGATTCTTGCATGTATGTTGTTTCTCACCATTGATCAAGTAGTATGGACTAAAACTGCTCAAAATTC
The DNA here is from genome assembly GCA_022495995.1 of Adenophora triphylla var. japonica. Classification (NCBI taxonomy): domain Eukaryota; kingdom Viridiplantae; phylum Streptophyta; class Magnoliopsida; order Asterales; family Campanulaceae; genus Adenophora; species Adenophora triphylla. Next base: position 38,800 of record JAFEMH010003455.1, on the reverse strand, counting down.
GAATAGACCACAACTCCACAACAATGAGATGAGCTAAAAGAGACACAGAGAGAACAAATGCAGCTTGATCATAATTCACACCAAAGATAGATTCTCAATAGAAAGAAGGACTAATCGTTATGTAATAATAGTGTCATTATCTTCTATTCATATGAGAAGAATTGTCGGTAATAGTGCATGCATGAAGCCATAATAATGACTGAGCATACCAAAAATGTCGAGTTGGGCCAAGCGAGTAAAGCCCAATCACAGGCAGCCTTGGCCTCCACATTCTCAATGAGTCTGGCCCAATTACCATAAGGCCCAAGGCCCAGCAAAAGGATCAGTCGATCTAAGCTCATTATCCGACCTCCAAGGTCCCGACCTAGCTTGATCCGACTCTACGATCCATGCTCTAATTCGGGTACGATCCAGCTCTACCCGCCAGTCAGGTCGACCTAACCTCAAATGGTGACCTCGACCTAATAAGCAAGCGTCGATCTAACTGATACAGACACGCGTGCTTCAAATCTTTCCATGACCGGTTCCCTACAATTCAGGAGCTAATCCAGGACACGTTCTCATGACATGTAACTGTCCCATGAATCACGGAGCTCACGTAGCCCCACCAAAAATAACCGCACTTATCAACTATACATACATCATCACCATCACGGTTATAAGGTAACTGCTATTTTGTTATCTGAATTCCATTATTCAATACGTTCTTAAGCTCTCTGCAAATATAATCTTACTCTCACGCCCGAGGGTCTAAGCCGGAGACACATCCGGCTAGTCGTGGGTTCTGATTTCAGGTCAAGGAGCTAGGTGATCAGTCCTGCCACGTGGAGGAAGATTGATAAGCACATTTCCTGCGACATCAGTTTGGTTCCATTGCCGGTAAACGTGCATAGCTTGACCTCAAAAGTTTTCTCAACCTGCAATCATGGTGACTTCGGATGGACATGTATCTGAGGCCTCACTCGGGCACGAAGAAGGAAACAATAACACCAATGCAAACGCTGGAAATCTCAATACCAACGCTGGGAACACAAATTTGCCTCCTCCCCCTCCAACTCGCCATCATGCTAGAGCGACGCGCTCTAACACTGTTGCTGATGGCAGAGGATTGCCAGATGGAAGGAGAGAAAAGCGACCTATGGAGGGGCAAGGAGTTCCACCTCCTCCAAAGCGTCCAACTGGACAAATGAATGTTAGAAATAGGGCGGGTCCCTCATCCAACCCTCTGAGCAGAAAAGAAATGCTGATGGAGCGAGCTCAGATTCTGGCCGAGTTATTGGCAATGGAGGAGGCAACAAAGTGATAGAAGGTCGAGAGGCGGCTCCCTCTCAGGTTTCAAATAGGGAGCATGCTAGGAATGCTCGCCCAAAGGAGACTGTGGGACAGAATGTTGACCAAAGAATGGTTGTTCGGCCTCAATCGCCTATCCATGTCCCAAGTGATGATCTGAGGGCCAGTCTCAACAGAAACAGAGAGCAAGAGGCTCAGACCGACTTGAGGACATGATTGGAAGCTAGTCGGAGCTTAAGGAGATCTCCAGCGAGGACGCAGAGGTCACAGTCCCACAGGGATCGAAATGGGCGAAGGTCGCCTATAAGGGATGACAGGCGCAGGTCGGCAGTCGGAAATGGTAGGCGCAGGTCGCCCATAAGGGAAGATAGGCGCAGGTCGCCGACTAAGTCAGTTAGGTCGCCCTCTCACCGAGACAGAAGGAGCAGACAAGTGACTCCCCCTAGGAGTGAGAGGCAGAGATCCAACGATGTCCCTCCAGCTAAGGATGACAACCCAGATGCTAGGGAATGGCTGGTATGGAAGAGAAAGTTTGAGCAATGGGAAGCTGAAAAGAAAGCTGATACTGGAAAGGTCGAGCACAAAGATTTTGCTCTTCGTCCTTTATCTAAGGAATTGATTGACCGTCGACCTCCTCCCGGTTTCAGATTGCCTCTCCTAGAGAAGTATTCAGGTGCAACCAATGCTAAGAGCCACATACAGCACCTAGAAGCAACCATGTGCTTTGTCTCCAATGAGGACGACATGATGTGCAAAGCGCTCATCAGCACACTCACAGGGGCAGCCCTTACATGGTTCAATGGTCTGGCAATGGGGTGCATCTCGACCTGGACCTGTATGAGGACAAAGTTTTTAGATCGCTTCTCGACTGCTGGAGCTCGGAAGATGACTGTCACCGATCTCAACAACCTGGTGCAAGGAAATAATGAAAGCTCAATGAGCTACTACACCAAGTTTAAAGAGATGGTCGACAAAATAGAGGAGGACCTCACAGACAGGGAGGTGATCAATTGCTTCAGGAGTGGAATTTCCTCGGCGGACATGGATTACGAGCTAACAGTTCGAACGGTCACTACTCGACAAGAGTTATTTGAAAAGGCCTACAACGTAGCATTGGCAGAGGAGAGAAAAGAAAAGAAGAATGGGAAAGGACCCAAGGCTGAGGTCGCTGATGATAAGAAAGACTCAGTCAAGAACGGGGGAAACAACAAGAATGGTAAGAACAGGACCAGGGCGACAGAGAAGGTGCCCGAGGCTTTCACTCCCCTAACGGTGAGTCGAACTGAGATTATGAATGCGGTCGAGCTGGCCCCACCTGCCCCAATGAACCCAACAAATAAGTTCAGAAGGGACAACTCCAAGTACTGCGAGTACCACAAGGATACAGGCCATACCACAGAGGATTGCATGAGCTTGAAACGTATAATTCAGAGAATGGTCGAACAAGGTAGGCTCGACGCATATGTTAAAAGGCCTCAAGGCAGTGGAGGTGAGCGACCTGCAGGTAGACATCAGGAACCAAGGCAGCCTAGACTGAATCTGGGCGTTATTACATAGCAAACCAGCAACACAGCCATCAAACATAAGATCTTTCAGCTCAGCAAAGCCCCACATGTGCCACCAAGGAGCCACATTAGAGATGAGGTGATCAGCTTTTATCCTCACGAGCTACCAACTAATATGGCGGCTAGAGAGCAAGTTCTCGTCATCCCAGGACTCATTGATGGATGTACGACGACCAGACTCTTAGTCGACACGGGGGCCTGCAAGGATATTCTGTTCTATAAGACATTCCAAGAGATGGGTCTCTCAAACGAGCAGCTCGAAAGGTATGATGGCAGATTGGAGGGCTTCACAAACCACCGAGTTGATGCTAAGGGGCAGATTGAGCTGGATGTCGACCTAGGACAGCATCCCTACAGGATCGTGTCTAAGGTAAAATTTATTGTCATAGATGTCAATAGTGATTATGCTGCTATTCTTGGAATCCCTGGCCAGGTCGCACTTGGAATGGTGGCCTCAATTCCCCATCAACGAGTTAAATTCCCCACACCAGCTGGAGTCGGCTGTGTTCAAGGCACAGCTCGAGCGTATCTTGATCACGTACTTCGGGAAAGGAAGAAAAGGGAGCTAGAGATTGAGACTGCAGAAGGGTACTTAAAGTTGTCTCAGTCAGTCACCAAAACTACTCGACTATCAACAATCACCATGGTGGAAGAGTCGACCTATCGCTCACATGACGAGATCATGACTGAGTCGACACGTCACTCTGAAACCATCATGGTCGATCCGGATACAGTTATGGTCGACCAAGTCTCCATAGGCAAGCTATGCCTCCAGATCGACAATAACTCGGGGGCCACCACCAGTGAGACTGCAGACAAGCTAGATGAGATGATAGCTGAGGAAGCTCCACACTTGGGGGCCGAGGAAAGGAAGAGGGTCAGAGAGATCATCATTGAGACCCTGCAATTCAGAGATGGTCCAGAGCTAGAAGTTGTGGATGAATTGGAATCAGTAATCACCAACCCTTCCTACCCCGAGCAAAAAATTCAGATAGGGAAGCAGCTGTCACCTGAAGAAAGGTTAGAGATTGTCGAGTTGCTCAAGGAAAGCAGTGATGTCTTTGCATGGCGAGTTGAGGACATGAAAGGGATCAAGGAGGAGGTCGCGGTTCACAGGCTGGAAGTCAACCCGACCATCAAGCCAAGGCCCCAAAAATTAAGGAACTTCGCTCGGGACAAAGAAGAAGCCATCAAACTCGAGGTACAAAAACTTTTGAGTGCAGGTATAATTAAGGAGGCCACGCACACGACCTGGTTAGCCAACGTGGTCATGGTGAAGAAGTCAAACGGCAAGTGGAGAATGTGTGTCGACTTCACCAACCTCAATCTTGCCTGCCCAAAGGACAGCTATCCTCTCCCAAGGATTGACAAGCTCGTGGATTCTATTGCTGGCCACTCCACCCTCAGCTTCCTAGATGCCTATTCAGGCTATCATCAGATCAAGATGCATGAGGATGACGTGGTAAAGACAGCTTTCCAAGCAGCTGGAGGCATCTATTGCTATAACATTTGGGTTGAAGAACGCAGGAGCAACTTATCAACGCATGGTAAACAAGGTCTTTGCCTCACAAATTGGCCGAAACATGGAGGCCTACGTCGACGATATGGTCATCAAAACAAAGGCCGAACGTCACGTGGTCGACCTAAAGGAAACGTTCGCTAATTTACGAGCAAACGACATGAAGCTCAACCCGAGCAAATGCGTATTTGGAGTGGCAGCTGGCAAGTTTCTTGGATTTATGGTGTCCCAAAGAGGTATAGAAGCTAACCCAGAGAAGATCAAGGCTCTAGTCGAGATGAAGGAGCCTGCAAGTATAAAGGAGATGCAGCGACTTAACGGCAGGATGGCAGCCCTAGGTCGTTTTATAGCCAAGTCGGCTGAAAGGTCTCTCCCTTTCTTCAAATCATTGAGGGGGACGAAAAACTTTGAGTGGACGGCCGAATGTCATTCGTCGTTCCAACAACTCAAGGAGTACCTTGCTACTCCTCCACTATTGAGCGACCCGACTCTTTTGGTGAGACCTTGTTCGTGTATCTGTCCGTGGGAGACAAATCAGTTGCTGCAGTAGTGGTTCGAGAAGAGGAGGGACTTCAAAAGCCCATATATTATGTAAGCAAGGCCCTATCAGAGGTTGAAGGCAGGTACTACAACACAGAAAAGGTCGCATATGCTTTAGTAGTGGCTTCTAGGAAGCTGCGAGCTTACTTCTTGGCTCACCCCATAGTGGTGCTTACGAATGCCCCTTTAAGAAAAATTCTTCATAAGCCAGAAAGTTCAGGTCGCTTACTCAATTGGTCAATTGCCCTCACGGAATTCGACATCGAGTATCGACCTCGAAAGGCGTTGAAGGCTCAAGCTCTAGCAGACTTCTTGGTCGAGCTGACGTTCACCAAGGAAGATAGCGAGGTGCGAGCTCAAAAGGAGAAAGCCAAAGGGAAAGAGCCAGAGTCCCAAGTCGTCATTAACCTGTCCGACGATTGCTGGAAAGTCTACTCAGATGGGTCAGCAACCAAAAGTGTTAGTGGAGCTGGGATAGTCCTAATCGAGCCGGAATCTGGGACAGTATATGAGGAGTCATTGAGATTCAAGTTTGATGCTTCTAACAACCAAGCAGAGTACGAGGCATTGGTTGCAGCCATCGAGTACGCAAAATGCTTTGGAGCGACTAAAATCATGGCATATTGTGACTCACAGTTGATAGTCAACCAGGTCCGAGGAGAATACGAGGTGTTAAACTCTACTCTAGTCAAATACCACGACCTGGTGAAGAAACTGACAAAAGACCTAGAGTTTTGGGAAATTCAGAGGATTGGTTGAGAAGACAACGAGCTAGCCGACCTACTCTCAAAACTGGCCACTTCAGACGAGCCACATGAAGAGCCTATCTCCTACCTTGAGAACCCAGCGTACGAAAGAGTTCAGATCCAGTGTGTGGAAGACACTTCAAGGAATTGGGCTTATAACAAGTGTTGGATTGAGGAAATGAAGGCATACTTGGAAAGCGGCGAGCTTCCTAAAGACGAAAAGAAAGCTCGAGCTATCAAGAAGAAAGCTCCGAGGTATGTTATCCAAGGAGGCATGCTGTTCAGGAGATCATACACTAGACCGCTGCTGAAGTGCATTCATCCTCAAGAGATCACCCAGTTGATGCACGAGGTACACAGTGGGATTTGCGGTGGACACCCGGGGGCCAGGACGCTAGCTGACAAATTGATCACGTTGGGGTATTATTGGCCACACATGCGAACTGACACTCATGACTTTGTTCAGCAATGTGATCAATGCCAAAGGTTTGCCAACCTACCTCATATGCCTACAACGGAGCAGACTCCTGTGATCGCTGCTTGGCCATTTGATATGTGGGGCGTCGACTTAATTGGACCCTTCCCACCCGCCCGTGGGAATTGCAAGTATGCAATCGTTGCAATTGATTACTTCACAAAATGGGTTGAAGCAAAGCCCCTAGCTCGAATCACAGAGGAAAACGCAATCAACTTCATACATGTCTTCATCTGGTGTCGATTTGGGATCCCTCAAGCTATAGTTTCTGCATAACGGGCTACAGCTTCCGTCGAGCCTTCAAGAAGAAATGAATAGAGTGGGAGTCAAACATTGGCAAGCCATCTGCATTGCATATCCTCAAGGAAATGGGCAAGTCGAAGCAAAGAAATAAGCTAGTCCTATCTTCACTAAAGACAGGTCTGGTAGGTCGACGTAGCAACTGGTTGGACGAACTCCCCCTTGCTCTTTGGGCAATTCGCACAACCACTCGGGGGCCTACGGGGGAAACCCCATTTGCTCTAGCATATGGGTCAGAGGCCATGGCTCCAGCTGAGTTGAGGTTTCCTACAGCCAAAGTGACATTCTTTGATCAAGAGCAGAATGATATCAACAGATTGATCGACTTGGATCTAATCGACGAGAAGCGAGATACTGCCTACCTTCGAATGGTCAACTACAAGCAGCGGGCTAAAAGTTACCACGACAAGAAGGTGAAGACAAGATCATTCCAAGTAGGAGATCATGTGTTGAGAAAGATTGAAGCAACAGGAAGGAGAACCCAGCAGAATAAACTATCTCCTAACTGTGAAGGTCCTTATATTGTTACTCGAGTCATCAAAGAAGGGACTTACATGATAGCTCATCCAGATGGTGAGGAGTTGAAACATCCATGGCACGCCACTCATCTCATCAAGTACTACTTCTAGTTCAAGTCCCTAGTTCAGTTCAAAGTTAAGGCATCTTCCGAGTTTGAACTTGTAATAGTGCTAAATTTCCATTTGATGTAAGCATGTTCCTACTTCAATAAAAAATCACAGTTCTATTCGACCAAACATCGTGCTACACTAATCTCAACAAGCTCGACTCTTAATCAACTTCGTTTTGACAAAGCTCGATTCTTAATCAGTTTTGTTACTCTGACAAGTCCGACTCTTAGTCGACTTCGTCCAACGGGCTCGACTCTTAGTCAGCTTCGCCTTAATAAACTCGATTCATAATCAGTTTTATTCCCTTAACAAGTCCGACTCTTAGTCGACTCCATCCTAATGAGCTCGACTCTTAGTCGGCTTCATTCTAATCAGCTCGATTCGTAATCAGCTGCCTACTATTAACAAGTCCGACCTTAGGTCGACTTCGTTCTGATAAGCTCGATCCTTGATCAGCTTTGATCTCTTAAACAGGTTCGACTCCGAGTCAACCTTGTCTACAAAAATCCTTACAAGTCTAAGGTTGATTAAGTCGCCATCAAGCCAGGTCGACCCTAAGCTTAGAGTGACTTATTCATCCTATTACATCTAGCTCGACGCACACATGCTGAAATAAAAAGCATACAACATACAAGGATATAAAGTCAGCTACGATTGTATATAAGTAAGTCTCCCAAAAACGGGCCAAGACTTGAGCAAAATAAAAATTATGGAGTTTTATGCCTCCCAAAAACTGGGCCAAGGCATTCAAATAATTTCAAAACAAAAAGCAAAAAATAGTTTGGAACTTGTTCACTACAGCATCATTCAAATAAGTTCAAGGATCTTGACCAGCATCGGCCTGATCGACATTGTCAGCTCGATCCTCCGCATCAGCCCCTTGTTGCTGGGGGCCAAGAGTTTACCTGACTCAGAATAGACCTGTTGTTCAGGCTCGTCATCTTCTTCCATATCTTCTGCATCCTCCATCTCTTGGAGCACCACATCAAAATTCCTAAGAGCTAACTCCGGAGCAACCCAAGGTTCACAAGCCTCCTCTTGATCCTCTTGGGCAATGAAGGCCAAATCATTCTCAGTGTAAGGCACGATCGAGTGACCACCTCGAGCAGCCATGTCATATTGAGGCTCACGTGCCCAGCGAGCTAACTGTTCTAAAGAGACTTCAGAGGTGGGATCGACCAGAGCTCGACGCGCCATGTGGCGTTTGCCCAGATCCAGAAAATCCCTGGCCTTCCCAACTACGGCGTTGTAAAAATCGTCTCCTTCCTTGAACTTGTCCACAGCCTTTGTAGCAGCAACCTGAAGGTCTTCTTGCCATTTCATCCGTGCAAGCCGGTGTTCCTCATTCAACTCAATTAAGAAGGTGTCCTTATCCTTCAAAAGTGTGGAAACTGTGGCCAGCTCCATTTTAGTCTTCTCATGCTCTAACTTCTCAGCATCTCTTACCACCTTCATCTCCTCAAGCTTGGACTTTGCAGCCTTAAGATCATCCAGAGCATTAGCACAATCTGCCAGAGCTTTCTTCTTGACCATCTCCAAAGCATCATAGGAGTTGTCCAGGTCGTTATGCTTCTCCCGTAGCTCAGACAGCTCTTGGGACTTCTTGGAGAGCTGGTTCATAGCAATCTTCTCCCTCTCAATAGCAGCCCTCCAAGAGCACTTAGCCTGCTCAACCATGGTAAGAGGCTGCATCGAAGAAAAAGTAAAGATCAGCTCGACGAAAACTCAGAGAATGAATTGACGAGTTGAAAGAAAAAACGACTTAATGAAGGATAAAAGTTTACCTCGCTATGCACCATGCCAGATCTAGCTGAGAATTCCTCTGGGCTCATTCCCTTGTCAGTGAAGTGTGCAAGCAGATCGACGTCAATAGCTCTCCTGACCACCACCTGGCCAAGACTGACTTCGGGATAACGGCGGGTCATACTATTGACCCCTATGAGTGGAGGAACCTCACTCAATCTCCTCATCTGGTCCTCAAGAGACTCTTGGTTAGGGGGAGAAGAGGCTGGTGGAGGAAGTTGACTCGAAGAAACGGACTTCCCCTTCTCAGATCGAGACCTCTTCTTCGTATTCAAAGGACGATCATCATCATCTACCTCCATGTCATCATCTTCAACATTCAAAACATTCAGAGGGCTGGCCCCAGTTATCTCAGTTCCGGAGGTAGCTGCGTTGGTCTCAAGATTTGGGTCGGAGCTCGGACTTGGTCTAACCGACTTGTTAGATTTATCGTCCCCTTCAGTCACATCCCTAGATCGGGTGCCGCTTTGCAGAGGATCATCTGCTTCAATCTCCTCCATGGGCACCATCCCCACTTTGTCCTTGGACAATAAACTGGTTCTCCTCTCCGCCTCTCTCTCTCTCTGTGGGCTCGAGCATTAGCAGCTCCATGGGATTTCTTGACTTTCTTCTTGTCAGAAACTCCAACGATTCGCACCATATTGGCTTCTTGTTCAGGGGTCAAAACTGCAACAAAGCCAAAATAAGAAAGTATTAGATCGACACATGAAAGTTCTATGTACGAGCAAACTATGTGCGAGCTAACTATCTTATATGCGAGTTAACAATTGACGAGCTAAGAGATGTGCAGGCAATTCAAAATAGGATAATGTGCAAACAAAGAGTTACGCATGCGGGCTAACAATTGACGAGTCAACAAATAAAAGCGAGTAAACCCTTACCACCGACGTGCTCCCCCATTCTCCTTGCAGTAGTTGGTCGTCCGTTGACAAAACTGACACTTGTCCTCAAATCTACCCAAGGCATGGGTAACCCAGTCAGAATATATCATGCCTCTACCAACAGGCACCAAAGGTTGCACCTCTCCCTCCCCAGCCATCATCCCGGCTTGGATATAATTATACTTGGTGGTTCCTAAGCTCTCCCAACTAATAGGCCCCTTATCTGCCAAACGACATAACTTCTGGTATAAGTCAAAATGCCAGACTGGCTCCCAATAGTCCCCCTCATCTATGGGCTCTGTATCAGCGGTTGGCAAGGGAAATTCCCATCCTAATCTGCTCTCTACTACAACCACACGGGAGTTCCACCCACTTGCTTTGCTGGGAAGGTTCGTGAAAAGCTTACGAGAATTGGGTTTAGAGGGAGTACTGACACTCAGGTCGGTTCCACTATATTTAATGCAAAAGAATTCCTTGAACACCCTCATACAGGGTTCGTATCCTAGAAACCTACACACCATGGCAAAGCATACTAAGACCCTACAGGTGTTGGCTCCCAACTGAAGAGGTAAGGCATTGGCACACTCCAAAAATTCGTTGATAAAAGGGTCAAGTGGCAACCTAAGGCCAGCTTCAAATTGGCCATAGAAAAAGGCTACCCTAGTGACATCTGTGGTAAAGGTCGACCTAAATTGAGCCATGAAGTCCTTTTTACTAAGGATGGTCACCCTATAGTCCTCTTTGCTCACCTCACAAAAGTCATAAATCAAGCTATATCGAGATGGAAGATTCTTTTTCCCTCTCTGTGGTCTTTGGGGGACATAACCTCTCTCATTCTTCCCTGGCACAGCTGAATCATCAAACGCATCCACAATTCTGGGACCTGAAGAGGTAGATGCAGTAGCTCCACCTTGAGAGGCCATATCTGTACAAGAAGAAGGAGAAACAGGGGAGTCAGGCCTATGAACAATTTCAGTGGACCTAACTAAGGGCGACCTAGACTCCCCCGGGAAACTCTTCCTATTCCTAAGGAACGAAGGCTTATTGACATCCCTAACGTAAAACAAAGCTATGTGGTCGAGCAATTCGTGAAAGAGATGAAAAGTGACAGTGTTCGAGTCATCAATTACTAAATTACCTACACCCTCTCCAACAGGCAACCCTATTTCACTAAAATTCAGCCCCCACCTTGTCAAGATGGAGGCACACTCATCCAGGGACATCTCTCTCCACTCACCGTTTACATGCTTGCATACCCTACGGTTGACAGTGCAATATCCATACCCAGCTCCTGGCTCGCTACTGAAGGTTCTAGCCATGGCAGATTCAAAAGCAATGCAACAATCAAAACCCTAGAGCAAGAAAGGAGAAGAATACCTTGATTAAGGTCGAAACAGAAGGCTGTTGCAGAGGACGGAGGTCAAATTTAAGCCAATCGTTTCCTTGCTATCTTCGCCGGAGCTTATCAGAGTTCAAAGACGGTAAAAATTCGAAGTGAAGAAGGATTCTATTATTTATATTTTCCAAAATTGGAAAGGAAAAAGGAAAATTCGAAATTTATTTTCCTATTTAATGGCGGAAACGTTTTTCAAGACGGTTTATCAAACGTCAAAATCGTAATCATTGCGGAATACAGCGCTCCTTCAGATCCGACCGTTTGTAGCCAACGTCCAGGATTGTGCCACGTCATCTTTGGTCGATTAAGCTTCAGAACGAGTAGCGACCTGCGAGTCACAACAATCTTCATCAAAATTTCCTTAACTTCCTAGTCGACAGAGTCAACTCGAAAGTTGGGGGCCACTGAGCATACCAAAAATGTCGAGTTGGGCCAAGCGAGTAAAGCCCAATCACAGGCAGCCTTGGCCTCCACATTCTCAATGAGTCTGCCCCAATTACCATAAGGCCCAAGGCCCAGCAAAAGGATCAGTCGATCTAAGCTCATTATCCGACCTCCAAGGTCCCGACCTAGCTTGATCCGACTCTACGATCCATGCTCTAATTCGGGTACGATCCAGCTCTACCCGCCAGTAAGGTCGACCTAACCTCAAATGGCAACCTCGACCTAATAAGCAAGCGTCGATCTAACTGATACAGACACACGTGCTTCAAATCTTTCCATAACCGGTTCCCTACAATTCAGGAGTCAATCCAGGACACGTTCTCATGACATGTAACTGTCCCATGAATCACGGAGCTCACGTAGCCCCACCAAAAATAACCGCACTTATCAACTATAAATACATCATCACCATCACGGTTATAAGGTAACTGCTATTTTGTTATCTGAATTCCATTATTCAATACGTTCTTAAGCTCTCTGCAAACATAATCTTACTCTCACGCCCGAGGGTCTAAGCCGGAGACACATCCGGCTAGTCGTGGGTTCTGATTTCAGGTCAAGGAGCTAGGTGATCAGTCCTGCCACGTGGAGGAAGATTGATAAGCACATTTCCTGCGGCATCAATGACCAACTCTACGGCTCTTCTCACCAGTTGCTCATGTATGACATCTTGAGGACCATTACTACTGCCTCCTCATGTCATCCATAGAAAGGTACATGTGCCCGTGGCTAAGGTTCAAGGTCACATACATCAAACTTTAACTACTAATAGTACCATAAAAAACATGTGTGCATGCGTGTTAGTGCATGCTACCACTGTTGATCCCCGTCTGCCTAAATAAAGAGGGATACCCTAGCCATATCATGTTGTACGTTTTGTGTAGACAGCATATTTTTGGCTCCATTATTACTGAAATTGGAATTCTTACTTTGCAATGTTTGCATTACATTGCATATGATTAAACATGTGTGCATACGTGTTGATATGCTTTTAAGTGCGTGATTGCAGTCAATAAAATACGATTTGGGGCTTTATAGTCAACTAGACTAAGTGGAATCACATAACTTGGGCCAGTAACAAGGACCATTGTCACGGCACCACAAATTAGGGGTTGTGGTGTCCATAAAGGCAATTTCCAAGATGCCAAGGACAAGGTATGACCACTGGCGCCTTTAGGTTTCTTCTGCCTTCCTTGAAGTTTATCCTATTCTGTCCTATCTTTGGTGTGTGTGTGTGTGTGTGAATGCACACACATAAAGAAAACAGAAAATCACTTGAAACCACATGTTCTAAATGGATTGAAGCACCTTACCATGGAATTATCAGTATCACCATTTAAGCTTTATGTAGTGTTTGGCGCGGGTGAAATTTGGAGGGGAATGGGGAGAGGAAAATGTGGAGGTTGTTTTTCTAGTTTGTTAGGAGGGAGAAGGTCAGGGGGAAGCGGAAGGTATTTAAAACCCTCCACCCTTCACAAAGTCCCCTAAAATTGGGGTGAAATGTTGATGAAAAGGTGAATAAATGTCCGCAAACTTACAAAAGTCCATTTAATCCTTTAATTATATCATAGAAGAAAATAAAACTTCCAAGGATATAATAGTAAAAAAGTTATTCATTTAATTTCTCCCCTCCCTTGTTTGCCAACAAAACATTTTTTTGGTACAAAATTTGTTTTTGATAGGCAAACATTCTTATACTTTTCCATACTCATGAACTATACGTAGAATATTCATGACTACACTCTTTGCAATGTTTAGCTGTTCATTTGACTTTCTTCTGACCTTTTAAGCATTCTTGAGTAAGAGATATAGTTTGACCACACATTGTATTCTCAAATCCACTGACCCCACTTAGCTTTCATGGACTTAGTTTGTCAATTTCTCATTTTCTTTGTTTCAAATTTAGACTCTTCGAGGAGAGCAACCATAAAAAAATTGCATGACAGAATCGGCCTCATTACAGACCCTATATGTTAGAGTGTTGGATTGGCTCCCTACTTTCTGTAGTCCACACATGAGGGCTTAGATTCAATTCGATACAACTCATTGAGAACTTGTGAGTAGATGCTTGAAGAACCATAGGCATGGCAAAGCCATATGAAGTGCTAATGAAACTCCTATTGTGAAGCTTAGAATGGGTATCCTAGGCAGGAGGCCGCTAATAGGCTTTGATGTGTGGTGAGTGTTCACAGTGCCGTTATAATTAGGCGGGAAATTCTCTAATGGTATCATCCCTCTATAGGTGTTGCCCACAAGATGAATGACCCTGTATGGGCCTTGTCCCTTGATGACTGATAATGGGTGCATCGAATATTTGACTTGCCAGGCTCATCATACCATACATTAAAAGCAACAAACTCATATTGAATTTGAATACCACCTTGTTCCTAGAAATTCTTTGACTGAACAAATAGACTGAGAGAAGTACGGATCAATTGAACATTGTTTACTTTCGAATTCATCCTTAAGTGGTTGGGAACAAAAGAGCTTTATGGGTCACTTCAGTTGAGTTAAATTCAAGACTAAACTAGTAAACGAGGTATTCCAAAAAGGGAAAGATGCTATGTGGACATTTATTTTGAAACATGCATATGCTAAAAGCTGATTCAGTAATCTCAAAATAAAAAATGATCATTCTATTATAATAGGCTTGTTGTAACCAAGATCAGCATTTTTTCCGAGAGCAAATCTTCCCCCACCACTTCTGCACATTTGGACATTTGGACTTTACACTAGTAAAAGAGGTATTCCAAAAGTTTTACTTGCTGCACATTTGGAATTTACATGACCTCCTGCCCTGTCTGGCATGCTTTCTGAGAGCAAATCTTCCCCCACCCCTCCTTTCTTATAATAGTCTTGTTGTAACCAAGATCAACATTTTTTTTTGTTTTATTTTGTACTTTCCACACTATACGGATGTCCCAGTATAAGGAAAGTAAGGCAAGAAGAACCCCTGCAATTTCTTCTAGGCAGACTAGTGCACGATGGTAATGTTGATGTTTCTTAACTTACTAACAATTCTATCCTTCTTTTATTTTTCCGTTTTTCCTTTTCTTTTGTTATTTTTCTGGATGGGGCATAGGTTGGTAAATCTCAAATATCTATTATAAGGAAAGCAACAGACCAGGGGCGGAGCCAGGGGGGGCATGGGGGGGCACTCGGCCCACCCGGCCGGCGGAAATGCGAGTGGAAAAAATTTTTTTGCCCCCATATTTTTTTTATATATGTATATATATAATTAACTTCAAGATTAACAGGTGAGTGGTGTGGTTCGACTTTGGTAGAAAGCTGAAGTTAAAGCCTTTGGTGTTTTCTTACAAATCCGTGTTCGAACTCTGCTACCTACATTTTCAATTAATTTTATTTGTCCTTCATCTTTGCTATTCTCTCTTTCTCTCTATCCATTTCTTTTTCTTAACAGTTTTGTTGTTCTCTTTCTCCTAATTTCCTCACATTTTTTCAATCTTAATTAATTAGTTAGGCTTTTCCCATTTATTAATTCTTTACATTTTTAACTAAAATACATTGTATTTCATGGATCCGACCCATTTTTTACTTGTCCGACCCGAAAATTTTTTTCCCCCCCCCTGGCTCCGCCCCTGCAACAGACATTTAAAAATACCTTTAGAATATGTATATTGTATTCCCAGGTTCTCTGATACAATGTACACCATATTAATGTATACATTTATACTCCCTCCATCTCAAAAAAGAAGTCTCCCTTTCCTTGTTAAATTGCCCCAAATAATAGTCTCTTTTCAAAAAAGAAAAAACTATGATAAACAATGATTATTGTGTAACATTAAAAGGTACAAGCAAGTAAAGCATGACTCGTAGAAACATTGACTTGTCAAATAAGACATTTTTTTTTTTGGGGGGGGGGGGGGTTAAAGGGAGCATTAACTTCATTTCACACGCACTCTGATATGCAACATGGAAAGTTATCTAGTTTGCCTCAATTTTAAGAAGCTTACATTCAATCATGCCCGCCTCAGATCAGTATTTCCTGACTATGCCTAACTTATACCAGGTCCTATGGAATGCATAACTTCTATTCCAGAGTCCAAACTGTATATTTTACTGCATAATTGGAATAATATGCAAAATTGAGATCGAAAAGGTAAAACAATATAAACAGTTTACGCAGTCACGTCAAGGAAATTAGACCTAATAGTAGACATTCATATAACAAGTAGAGGAAAACAACCAACTTAAGCATGAGTTGAAGCAAACGAAAGGCAGAGAAATAAAGGAGATATGAAACATAAATACCATAATGCAAGCGGCAGAGAACCCAGAATCCCAAGGCTCCTCCAACAGAAAAAATACCAACAGTTTGTCTCATCAATCTCGTACAAGGTTTTGCATCTGATCTCATCAGCTCCCCGTCGGAAAACCCAAAGAATCTCCTCAATGCCATTTTCTTACTTCCCTCAAACTTAAACAGAAGCCAAACAACTCTGAAGTGTGTGCTTTCTCAAGTAATTATATACAAAAATGCTTGTTCGATCATTGGTTCGATCAATCAAGTGGTATGTTGGTGACTTCCTGAAGGAGAGGTCATTGGTTCGATTTTTCTCAAAGGAAATTTCTGTGGTTTAATTCCTACCTTGGGTTTCAGGGTCCTTTGGACAGCATTGCTGGGCTTGTATCCTCAGTGTGGAGAGTTCGAATCTTGGCAGGCACAGTATAAGGGGTACTGCCACCCTGGCTGCATAGGAAAAAAAAAAAAGAGTGTTGTTGTTTCCCCAGTAAAATTATTGGATTTTGGGCCAAATAAAAAAGACATATAAGATCAATGGATTTTCAATACTCCCTTCGTCCCAATAAAACCTTTACCAATTTCCTAAAAGGACATCCCGTTAGAAGCTTCACCTTTTCTAAAATGGCAAAGAATTTTTACTATTTCACCCACCCATTCTCTCTCCTATTTCACTTTTATACTCACAACACTTTTCAAATTTACTATTTCCTCCCCTCATTCTCTCTCCTATTTTACTATTACACTCACAATATTTTCTCCACTTACCAATTTTCTTAATTTGCGTACCCACCCAAAAGGGTGAAGCTATTATTGGGACGGAGGGAGTATTTCAAATAAATTATTTGTCCTCTTACACCGTACATATAAGATTAGTTCATTTTTATAGGGCAAATTACAATTTAGGGCCTGAAGTCGAGGGGGTGTTCTCGAAACAAGACCCCATATCTAAATTTTGTCAAATTAGGGCTTAATATCTAAATTTTTCGTCAATTAAGGGCTTTTTGACAGATTTTATTAGAAAAGTCAGTTAAGTGACATGTGCCACGCATGTGCTGGACAAGTTGGACTAAATTGAAATGTAAATTAGTTATTAAGGAGTAAAATGTAAATTTTTGAAAATTGATGAACGTTATAAAATATTTTTTTTAAAATAATATGTTTTGAAAATATAATATATTGTGAAAAGCTGTAATTTTTTTTATGATTTTTAAAATATGTTAAAATAAATGTTATAAATATAAAAAAAATGTATTTTTAAAGAAAATAGTATTTTTTTTTAAAAAATGATTAATTTTTAATGTAAATCTTGTAAAATAAATGTTATAAATATAAAAAAATTGTATTTTTAAAGAAAATAGTATTATTAAAAAAAATTAATTAATTTTTAACGTAAATCTTGTAAAATAAATGTTATAAATATAAAAAAAATTGTATTTTTAAAGAAAATAGTATTTTTTTAAAAAAAATTAATTAATTTTTCACGTAAATCTTGTAAAATAAATGTTATAAATATAAAAAAAATTGTATTTTAAAAGAAATTAGTATTTAAAAAAAATTAATTAATTTTTAATGTAAATCTTGTAAAATAAATGTTATAAATATAAAAAATTGTATTTTCAATTATCATAAATAAAAATTAAAAAACAGTGGTGGTGTTAATCAAGTTAGGTTATTCAAATTGACAATTCATTTCAGTTGCGGCGAAAATAATAATCATTGCTCCGTTCAAAGACTGAGCACCGCCGCCGGCTGTTCCAATGTTTCAACAACAACTACGCCATTGAAGAACATCTGATTCAGTGAGTGGGGAGATGTAAAGCTTCTCTTTCCCTCCTCTCTCGATTCCACCTCCTATCTCAATCTCAGCCTCTCCGCCGTCGCCGCCATCACCCCACCCCTTTTCGCCGCCTTCAACCTCTCAATTCTTCACCTTTTTCCCTACTCAGAAACGATTTCTTTTCTTTTAGGGGATTTTCTGCTCTACCAGCACAGTCCCCCATTTACAGCGATGAATTCGAGCATGAGACCTCTGATTATGATCTGAATTACTATCAATCGACCCCCATTTATGTCTTCACCCCAAATACACACACAAAAACACAATAATCTAAGAATCCGCCGACGAAATGGTATAAAAACACCACCAACGAGCTCGAAAATGCTACTGGTTCACGAATCCCCACAAAAATTAAGATGAATCTCACCGGAAATGACGAAAAGACTTGTGAGCACCCCAATCCGGGACCTAACGCGTGTCCCGAGCTTGAGAAGCTCAAACTAAGAAAACCCATTTTAGATTTTTAAAACTTTTATTTCACTTTAAAAGAAATCACTTCTCAAACTTTCAAAATAAAATCAACTGATAATATCTCCACTCGGAGAAATTTAACCAAATACCTCCATAACTATACTTGATCAATTACATTGAAAACCCTAATTAACATTGTTTAACAAAAGAGTTTTCCATACAACTTATAAAAGAGTAATACTTAAATAGGACTCCCGACAACCCACTCATATACCTATCCTGACAAGTCCCAAAAGCAAGAGTCCAAACTCTTTCCCCGCCTGGCTTTGGTTCGGGTCACTTTGTCTCAAAGACAATCTAAAACAGTAAAAGGGAAGGGGTGAGAATAAATCTCAATAAGCTATTATGAATGCAGCAAGATGCCAAATAATATGCAACACATAGCATGGTTACACATAACACATTATGAAAGCGGTAAACACCTTACGTTACCTCATTTTACCTTTCCCGTCTGAACAATAAGTCGTAAAACGTGGGAGTAAAACTCCTCTCTTTGGTGAATTGCCCCCATGCACTTTCACCGCTTATAGGACTCATACTCCAGAGATCCATATAAGAAAATAGGATACTTATATGACCCTTATTCAGAGTATCATATAATATCAGCGCTAACTGTAAAAGCTTTTGGCTTAATACAGAAGCATTCCACCTAATCACCAAATCGCAGCGGACTGTAAGGCTTTTGGCTCAATACAGCTGCTAGCACATCCCACTCTGTGGCCACAGAGGGGCCGGTCACAGGTATAATGAACCTTCAATCACTTATAGAACAAATCAATAATTGATTGAATTCCATTATACCCCCGAATCACATATCCACGTTCAAGCACATAATAGATACTTGAAATAAATCCACAAAAGGGATAATAATATAACAACATGGTAAATTATACTCATGTTAAATCAATACCATAGTGCAACATTCATTTAATACACTATGCATAATCCATCAATGAATATGAATTCAAGTAAGGTATCCATATAGCCAAATAATCCACACTTGGGATGCAGCATAACAGTGTACCAATTAATCCCTACTCGGGATACAATAATATCAACATGCCAGATAATCCAAAATTGGGATACATTATATCAATGTGCCAAATAATCCACACGGGGAATACAGTACAATGATGTAACACATATACATTCCTAACCAACACAATAGTGTAATTATAGTCTCTACACTATTCAACGAATCACCAAGGTTATGGGAGCAAGTAAGGACACCCTGAACCATAAACCATTTCTACGAAGTCATTACTCAACCTTGAAGGATCTTAATAAAAGTTCAAGACCTACTTCCCAAGTTTGAACCACTTCAGTGAAGTTAAGAATAAAGCTTATCCACCATTTTCTGAACAATGTCTAACTACTCCCACAATTCCATTTGACCAAATAAGACGTCATGGCCTAGCCAAGGCATTCTACCTTAACCTAGGTTAAAAAGGATTAATTCATATCTGAAGTAGATTAGGTTTCACTACTTTGAAAGGATTAGGAACCATACTTAGTGGTTGTGGGTAAAATTCAGAAAGAAAGGAAACTGGGGAATTCTGATGACATGGGCGACCGCCCAAGAGGGAAAGAAATGAAGGCTAAGGTCTGGACACATGGGCGACCGCCCAAGATCCCCATGGGCGACCGCCCAAGATGATTTTCAGCCATACTCCGGTCACTAACCCCTTTTTCACATATTTTCTTTTTCCTTTTATTAATCCTTCTTATTATGGGTGAACCTAGGAAGATCTTTCTAACTTCACCAATTCCATACTAAATCATTCCTAATCACATAAGATAGATTAAATCCATTTAATCCTTAGTGGTTTTACTCATTTCACTACCCATTTCAATTTAACCTTTCTATCTCCATTCAAACCTTACTCTTTCTTCTTTATCAACCTCCATGAACATAAATCTTATTTTTAGATTATTAAACAATTTTTCCACTCCAAGAAAGTATTCTAATACATTCCAACATTAACCCAAAATCCTTTAGTATCAAAGCCTTATTTCATTTCTAACATATAACCTTTTCTTATAAACCATTTTCTTCACTTTTTAATTCTAGTAAATTGGCTAAAACCCAAATTCAATACTTACTCTTAATTCATTAACATTCATAATTACTCTATACCATTTCTCCTTCAACCTTAGATCACCATTTTACAACTAAAATCATTTCAACCTTGATTAAACCATTTTAATCCAAATAACATTATTCCAAAAATATCCAAAATCCTTTTCTTTCAACAACATATTAAATAACACATAAAGTGAACAATTAGTAGAATGAAGTCATAATAACTTACTTAGCAAATATGGGATGGATTAAGAATCTTCTTAGCTTGATGAGCTCACCTCTTCACCCCGAACACGGAAGTACGGTCGGATTGCCAAATGGAGAAGAATTGAATTTACTACCATTTTTAAAAGGAAGGATTTATGGAGGTTTCTCCCATGGAGAAAATGAAGAAGAAAATATATGGAAGATGATGATGAGGAAAATGGGGAGGTTAGGAAGGAGGTGATGAAAGAAGTATGGGGAGGAGTATGGGAAAAAGGTAGGGGACTTTGACTAAGAAGAGGGAGGGAAGAAAAATAGGGGATATGGCCCCTCCCATCCATTATAAATACAAAATCTTCCCAATTCCAACATTTAAGCCCCTAAATTTTCAAGGAATGAAATTAAACCTTCTACTACTATCCTCTACACAAGTATCACCCAACTACTCATAATATTTTATTTATTTATTTATTTTATTATAACTCCACCATACTACTTAAAATAGTTTATTGATTTTCAATTACTATATTTCCCCAAAATACTTTAATCTATTTCCATTTAATTCTAAGGCTTTAAGATTATCTCATAACTATTTTAAATTACCATAATAAATCAAAGACATAAATTAAGCACATAAAGTCAACAAATAATATAAAAGGCATATAATATGATACTAAAATAGGTGCCTAGGGTTAGGGTCGTTACATTCACTCCCCTTAAAGAAAATTCGTCCCGAATTTTAAAATGGCTTTCCTTAAGGATCAATAACAAAGGTTACCTCTCTCGCATTTCGAATAACAACTTCTAAATAGTTTCCTTAACGGCATGATTCTTCTTTATATTTTCACAACCTGAATACCCTAGGATTTCAATTCCCTAAACTATAATTCTAATAACTCTCAACGGTTCTCCCGCATAAGTCCTATCCGTCTAATCATCATTAGTGGGAGAACTCCATACAAACGAGGGATCATGCAAATGATTTTTCCATACCAAGCTTCACACAGTACCACTTCAATGCTAAACTAAAACTGCTATTATCCACAATTTGCTAAGGTTAAATAACTTCTCAACTTGAAAGGAAGTCCATCACACCACACACAATCTATTTTTCAAGAATCTAGATAGTCTTCTACTCTCTTCCTTTCAAGTAACTAAATTCTCCAAACTCTTAGGATCGGTAACAAATCCCACTAGAGAGCTTCAAAAAGGTAAGATTCCCACTTAACATCATAAAACAATTGCAGCCACTCTCGAGTAGAGGGTAAGAAAATTCTGGTTTATCTAAGTTAACTTCCTCGAAGCACACGCTATTACTTTCCCATTTCTCATAATATCACAACCTAATCTTCCTTTAATACGCACTTAAAATTCACAAGGTCCTCACATCCATTAGGTAAGGTAAGGATCGGATCTATAGCCAATCTATTCTCCATATCTATCAATATGATTCATCCTTATTACATCCTACACCATTTATATATTCTTTAGAGTTAACTAAATCAATGATTTTACAATTCTCAAGAATTCCCTAAAAATTCCTTCGGTAGTACTTACCAGCCCAAAGATCACGGACTCAATCCTCATAAGATCCATGGTAACATCCGAGTTTAAGACTATAGAACCCAAAATTTGGAATCCTCTCGAGCCAACTCACACTAGCTAAACTTTGCATACAAGGACTCCTCACAAGGAATCATTAACCCAACTCTCAAATGATTTTCATGATCTTCCCGGAACTTTAATTAACAAAGAGACCATCAATCCTAATTACCATAAAGCCATCAAAATGAGGATTAAAATTCTGATTATCATACTTAGAATCAACACATGAGATACTTTTATGGAAGCACAATTACCATCTACTCACAACTAGCACGTAAAATTTCCGAAAAGACTTCTTATCCAAGTCTAACAAATACCCAAATACTCTTCACACTTTTAACCAAAACTTTCTGCCTTTAAAGCTTACATAACAAGATTACCACCTAAGGTTTATCTGTATCAAATACCAATATAATCAAATTAGGTATAGAAAAGGAGACTCACTTCTTATGATAGTCTACCAATGGACAACAACTACTTAACCCTCCAGGTCAAGTATATCTAATAATTATAAATCGGTAATCATACCAAATCAACTGGCAATACATGCCCAGCTATAACCACATCACCACCGTGGTAAACCAAAGGAGATTCGAGGTATTCTCTCATAAGAGCAGAATCCTCTAACAATAAAACAAATCTCAAGCAATGTATGCCACATAGAAGCAAAATGTGATGCCAAACATAAATGATATGAAACAGGATCTATAAAATAAGACCCCTAACTTCTGAGACGGGTAATATACCTCTAGTGACCTCTGAGGGAGCTATCTCTCCTATATTCGAAACACATACTCGACCTTTAGACCTTCACTTTACAACACCATTTTACCCTAGTCAATATTGCTATTACTAAATCTTTCTTCACATCCTTTCATGATTATTCTAACTTAACTAAAATGGATACAGAATTCCCAATCACTTGAATATCAACCTTACCACATTTATTCCAAAACCACCATTTCCTGCTTATTTCCAAAGCCCTATTAATTGGCTAACCATTACAACCACCATGTATATCACCTAATACATCATATACCATATATGACCATAATTCAACAACAACTATACCATTGAGTCAACTTTAATTATAAGGTTCTCAAATGATACCACATACCTTCTCCAAGCCATATAACCCTATTACTCTATCTTTCCACATTAACCCATATCTTATTATCACTATTCGCCATATTCATTCACTCACTACCTAAGCTATTTTCATTATTTTTACACATCACAAGCCACCTAACAATACTCTCTCCACCATATATTAACCTTTATAATACTCTTTTCAATTACTAACCTATATTTTATCAAACCACCACTCTACTCATTTCCAAACCCCTCTTTCATTATTTCAACAGCCAAACAAATTGTCAAACTTATTAATAATCATTTATACGGTAATAATAGCATCGTACAACATATATAACAACAACTTTACAACTTAGCCAACTTCATTAAAAGGAACACTAAACAATACCACATACTTAAATCATTTTTCTTAACATCAATACTATACCAAAACTTCAATATACCACATCTCAACTAATTTAACAAATTTCAACCCAAGTAAAATGCACCAACCCACCTGCAACATTTCCCATATTCAACCCAAGACCATTTGAATTCATTACTAAAATACCATGACTATGAGGCTACAATTTAAACATCCTTCATTTTCTAGAACCTTTCGCTAGTCATCATTGTTTCCAGCCATTAGAACAAACTCCTGCACTAAACACTCGGCGTAAATTACCACACACTCCCCCTTAGTTTAGACATCTACCCTTGACCTCTAAACTAAGCTCTGATACCAACTGTGAGCACCCCAACCCGGGACCTAACGCGTGTCCCGAGCTTGAGAAGCTCAAACTAAGAAAACCCATTTTAGATTTTTAAAACTTTTATATCACTTTAAAAGAAATCACTTCTCAAACTTTCAAAATAAAATCAACTGATAATATCTCCACTCGGAGGAATTTAACCAAATACCTCCATAACCATACTTGATCAATTACATTGAAAACCCTAATTAACATTGTTTAACAAAAGAGTTTTCCATACAACTTATAAAAGAGTAATACTTAAATAGGACTCCCGACAACCCACTCATATACCTATCCTGACAAGTCCCAAAAGTAAGAGTCCAAACTCTTTCCCGAGCCTGCTCACAGTGCCGTCACCTGTCTCAAACACAATCTAAAACAAGAAAAGGGAAGGGGTGAGAATAAATCTCAATAAGCTATTATGAATGCAGCAAGATGCCAAACAATATGCAACACATAGCATGGTTACACATAACACATTATGAAAGCGGTAAACACCTTACGTTACCTCATTTTACCTTTCCCGTCTGAACAATAAGTCGTACAACGTTGGAGTAAAACTCCTCTCTTTGGTGAATTGCCCCCATGCACTTTCAACACTTATAGGACTCATACTCCAGAGATCCATATAAGAAAATAGGATACTTATATGACCCTTATTCAGAGTATCATATAATATCGGCGCTAAGCTGTAAAGCTTTTGGCTTAATACGAAGCATTCCACCTAATCACCAAATCGCGCTGACCGTAAGGCTTTTGGCTCTGTTGCTAGCACATCCCACTCTGTGGGCACAGAGGGGCCGATCACAGGTATAATGAACCTTCAATCACTTATAGAACAAATCAATAATTGATTGAATTCCATTATACCCCCGAATCACATATCCACGTTCAAGCACATAAGAGATACTTGAAATAAATTCACAAAAGGGATAATAATATAACAACATGGTAAATTATACTCATGTTAAATCAATACCATAGTGCAACATTCATTTAATACACTATGCATAATCCATCAATGAATATGAATTCAAGTAAGGTATCCATATAGCCAAATAATCCACACTTGGGATGCAGCATAACAATGTACCAATTAATCCCTACTCGGGATACAATAATATCAATATGCCAGATAATCCAAAATTGGGATACATTATATCAATATGCCAAATAATCCACACGGGGAATACAGTACAACGATGTAACACATATACATTCCTAACCAACACAATAGTGTAATTATAGTCTCTACACTATTCAACGAATCACCAAGGTTATGGGAGCAAGTAAGGCCACCCTGAATCATAAACCATTTCTACGAAGTCATTACTCAACCTTGAAGGATCTTAATAAAAGTTCAAGCCCTACTTCCCAAGTTTGAACCACTTCAGTGAAGTTAAGAATAAAGCTTATCCACCATTTTCTGAACAATGTCTAACTACTCCCACAATTCCATTTGACCAAATAAGACGTCATGGCCTAGCCAAGGCATTCTACCTTAACCTAGGTTAAAAAGGATTAATTCATATCTGAAGTAGATTAGGTTTCACTACTTTGAAAGGATTAGGAACAATACTTAGTGGTTGTGGGTAAAATTCAGCAAGAAAGGAAACTGGGGAATTCTGATGACATGGGCGACCGCCCAAGAGGGAAAGCAATGAAGGCTAAGGTCTGGACACATGGGCGACCGCCCAAGATCCCCATGGGCGACCGCCCAAGATGATTTTCAGCCATACTCCGGTCACTAACCCCTTTTTCACATATTTTCTTTTTCCTTTTATTAATCCTTCTTATTAGGGGTGAACCTAGGAAGATCTTTCTAACTTCACCAATCCCATACTAAATCATTCCTAATCACATAAGATAAATTAAATCCATTTAATCCTTAGTGGTTTTACTCATTTCACTACCCATTTCAATTTAACCTTTCTATTTCCATTCAAACCTTACTCTTTTTTCTTTATCAATCTCCATGAACATAAATCTTATTTTTAGATTATTAAACAATTTCTCCACTCCAAGAAAGTATTCCAATACATTCCAACATTAACCCAAAATCCTTTAGTATCAAAGCCTTATTTCATTTCTAAAATATAACCATTTCTTATAAACCATTTTCTTCACTTTCTAATTCTAGTAAATTGGCTAAAACCCAAATTCAATACTTACTCTTAATTCATTAACATTCATAATTACTCTATACCATTTCTCCTTCAACCTTAGATCACCATTTTACAACTAAAATCATTTCAACCTTGATTAAACAATTTTAATCCAAATAACATTATTCCAAAAATACCCAAAATCCTTTTCTTTCAACAACATATTAAATAACACATAAAGTGAACAATTAGTAGAAGGAAGTCATAATAACTTACTTAGCAAATATGGGATGGATTAAGGATCTTCTTAGCTTGATGAGCTCCCCTCTTCACCCCGAACACGGAAGTACGATCTAATTGCCAAATGGAGAAGAATTGAATTTACTACCATTTTTAAAAGGAAGGATTTATGGAGGTTTCTCCCATGGAGAAAATGAAGAAGAAAATATATGGAAGATGATGATGAGGGAAATGGGGAGGTTAGGAAGGAGGTGATGGAAGAAGTATGGGGAGGAGTATGGGAAAAAGGTAGGAGACTTTGACTAAGAAGAGGGAGGGGAGGAAAATAGGGGATATGGCCCCTCCCATCCATTATAAATACAAAATCTTTCCAATTCCAACATTTAAGCCCCTAAATTTCCAAGGAATGAAATTAAACCTTCTACTACTATCCTCTACACAAGTACCACCCAACTACTCATAATATTTTATTTATTTATTTATTTTATTATAACTCCACCATACTACTTAAAATAGTTTATTGATTTTCAATTACTATATTTTCCCAAAATACTTTAATCTATTTCCATTTAATTCTAAGGCTTTAAGATTATCTCATAACTATTTTAAATTACCATAATAAATCAAAGACATAAATTAAGCACATAAAGTCAACAAATAATATAAAAGGCATATAATATGATACTAAAATAGGTGCCTAGGGTTAGGATCGTTACAAGACTCGCTGAAAATCACCAAAAATTGGCTTGCCGAAAATGGGGAGAGAGAAGAGAGAGAAGGTTTGATTTTGGGGAGAGAGAAGAGAGAAAAGATCTTTTCTTCACCCCCACTTTTAATTTATTTCACTTAGCCCCTTAAATTTAAATATCAATGCAAATTAACCAAATCTGATATTCATGTGCGTGGCACATGTCACTTAACTGAGTTTTTAACGAAATTCGTTAAAAAGCCTTTAATTGACAAAAAATTTAGATATTGAGTCCTGATTTGACAAAATTTAGATATAGGGTCCCGTTTCGAGAACACCCCTCATCTTCGGACCCTAAATTGCAATTTGTCCTTTTTTATATCAAAGATATAAAAGTCATTTATTCACCTCTTTTTTCTTAGTTTTTTAAAAAATAAATAAAATAATTTAAACTATAGGACTAAAATTAGTCTTATACATAAAATATAAAACATACTAGTTTTGAACAAAAAATAACATAATTTTCCTAAAAGAATTTAACAATATCATGTAAAAAATACATAAACACATGAACACATTCATAGCAAAAATACATCAAGGTTGCAAATTTCATACATTAGAACAAATAAATAACAAATTACAAGCACAAATTACACATAAAAAGTATTACCAATACAAATTACAAGATCTTCAATGTATCGAACCAAATTTGTCGAAATCAATGACAGAATGCCAGAATTTTGACCAGATTTGTGCAGATCTAGGTTTTCGGTAGTCTGAGGCAATTTAGAAAACCTCTATTTTGTCGGAGAATAAGCTTCACCAGAGAAGAATCAAGGCGTTGCTTCTCAAATCTGGATGAGCCACACCGGTTTAGGCTAGGCTAGGGTTGGGGACGCCGAAAGATGGAGTTTCTCGGCTAGATTCGATTAGATCTACTAAGAAAAAGTATTGAACATAGTGATTGAATGGTCACTGGAGAGCCAAATCTGAACTATGTGCAAGGACGTTGGTGGAGGCGCCGAAAACTGAGAAACTGAGGCGAGGTAGGAGGGGGAGATGGAACTGAAGATAGAGGGAGAGAGAGAGAGAGAGGATCTGTCTCAGATCTGTCAGATTAGTGGAACCGGCGAGGGTTGGATGTCTTCGTAAAAGGAGAAGGAGTATATCCCCGAAGAAAGGGAAGCCATTGGTCGGAGAAAACGGGTCGATGGGGTTAGCATTTGGAGAGAGAGTGTGTGATTCACTGTGTGCGTGTGTTTTTAGAGAGAGAGGGAGAGAGAGAGACGGGAGAGAGAGAGAGAGAGAGAGAGAGAGAGAGAGAGAGAGAATGAGGTTGATGAGATAGAGCCTAGGGGTTTATTTGAAATATTTGTTGAACCCTTTGTTTGTATGAGACTAGAATAAGTCAGTATTACCTAATGGGCCATGGCCCAATGGTATCTTGGGTGGCTTCCCGTAGGGGAGGTCACCGGTTCGATTCCCTTCAAGGGAAATCCTTGTTGATTAATTTCTTCCTTGGGTTTCAGGGTCCTTAGGAGCCCCCCGGGCACATTCATTCAGTTAAGGAAGCGGCATTGCTGGGCTTGCAACCTCAGTGTGGGGAGTTCAACTACCGCGTTGTAGGAGGGTTCCCTTGGGGCCAGGAGTATAAGGGGTGTTGCCACCCTGGCTGATTTGGGCATATCCGCAATTTACCTCCGCTAGGACACTGTGGGGCCGGTAGCTAGTGGTCCAGGACTAACTCGGCAAAGCTGGGGAACCTGGGTATCAAAAAAAAAAAAAAAGAATAAGTCAGTATTCGAGGACAAGTATTTTGGTTTTTTTTTTTTTAATTAAGCCCGTGTTCGAGGATATTTTTTTTAATTAATTTTTTTTAAAGGGCAAAATAGGAAAGGGACAAATACATGAGGGCAAAATGGAAAATTCGATCATTGAAACTATTCATTCAACTGTAGCAAGTACAAGTTCTAATTTATACTATAGATATGAAATAATTTGTGGTCTTATTTGTTTTATTGGTTTAGTAGGAGAAGTATTTTGAAATTAATCTCAAATCCTAAAATTATTTAGTTTATAACGCAAATTGCACCATACTTAGGTGCAGACTCATATAGACACGAGTGGGGACGACACCCACTCAATTTCTATCTATAGTATAAATGAGGGTGGTCCTTTACTGTTCAATGAACAGTTTCAACGGCAAAAATTCTCATTTTGCCCTCACTATTTTGTCTCTTTCCCATTTGACCCTTAAAAAAAAATTTAATTAAAAAAAAATTTTAAAAAATGTGGCCTTGAACACGGGCATGGGCTAGTTTTCTATATATACTAGTACTAACCACCCGTGCCGGTGGCACGGTGACAGTATGAAATAAGTATAAGAACATTCATAATTAAAAGTTGTAATAAATCTTATAATTTATGGGTAAGTGAAGAGAATAGCATGCTAATATATTAACCAACAAACTTAACAATCGGCAATGCTTGACATGTTTTGTGAGTTTAGTCAGCAAAGGAGAAGTAGTTGAAATAGAGAAGAATCACCGGTTGAATCACATTAAATTTAAAAACAAAACATGACTTATAGGGGAATAAACATGGTTAAATCAAATACACTTCGATCCCCCCCTCTCCTACCCCAAAGTAGGAAAAAAATGAAATCGTGATGAAATTGTCGGTATATTACATTGAAGGGGGACAAATGAAGAGTTAAATTTGAGAACCTTCATCAAAGCCCAAATGCTAAAATGGGTAGACATGATAAGTCATTCCACCATTGCCAACTTTTAGCATAGAAGGATCTGCAAGAAAGTTAATTGGTCATGAATGAGAATCACACTCATATAAAAGGTGGAGTAGGAGTGCCCACAGCAGCAATGCCTCACTTGGGTGGTCACACTGTTAATCATGCAAGTACACTTTGAAAAAAGTAAGAGAAAATTAACCCAAATAAGGGGGAAAATAAAAGAAAAAGTGATTAAAAATTTAAGATAAAAGAAACCATTTGCCTATCTAGAAAGCCAAAGTGTTGGGCGTACTAAACTCAAAACAATCTCCCATATGGAGAAATGGCCCTCAAGACCATTTTTAGATACCAAAAATGTTATATAAACCTGTCTCCATAGCCACCATGTTCAGGGAACAAATGGGTGCTCCCGCTCCGATTGAGGTATGTACTCATGGCACTATAGGAACTCGTGTCGTGAAGGAGATCGAATATTTCAAAAGACTTCAATTTGATAAAAGTGGAAGAAGTTCTTCAATTTTTGTGTTAGTTTTTGGGTTTTTCTCATTTCTATCAAAGAAAAATAAATCAGTGCCATTTAGTGAGCCTCTTCTGCAAAATCAATATAATAATTTAAGATGCAATAAAGATCCCACATAGAACTAACAATCATATCTGCACACTACAATAATAGAAATAAAAAATACATATAAAGGCAAATGACATACCAAAGTAAAAAAAATGGAAATTCATAAAAAATTGCTATGTTAAATTCAAATACTGACCGGGAATTAAGAAGAATTATGCACCTACTTATTGAACAACTCAAAGGGACAAAAAAAAAAGGAAATTTAAAAATTTGTCTTGTAAGCTTATCACCCAGTAACTCTATCGGAGAGTCAGGAGAGCAGAAATGGAAAGAAAGAGAAATGTGGTTTTCACAACGGCTAACGGCTAACAAATGGTCTAAACACTCATAAATTGACAGCAAGTTAGTTTCAATGAAAAAGAGAGAGTAGATTTACGAAGAGTAGAGCTTGAGAAATGAAAAGTACCTCATGAATTCCTAATTGTTGTTGATACCCACATAATTTAGATGGTAGTCGTATTTAGATTCGCATGATTCAAGTATTGCAGACATTATCTTTGTTAGCCATAGGCTAATCGCAGCAACATACTTGGGCTCAAATTCATTAGTGGAACCTTGAAAATCATGACATCTGGAATAAACGGCTCCTGCTCTAGGAATTGAAAAAGAGGTTTCCATCCTCAAATTCATTTATGCTGTGAAAATATAGTAAGCTATAAACTGTGGAAAAAAAAGGCCATTCATTGATGAAAGAAATTCTTACCCAAAACCATGATGAATAAAGTACCTTCTCAACAGTTGCTTCCTAATCTCGACTGCCTAAAGGTAACGTCAAAGCCAAAAAATTATGTCTGCAACATTGAGGTTATGTAAACCAATAGATAGATCCTAGGACCATTTCAGTGAACATGTTGAGATTTTTTCAATATAAATTTACATCTTAACAAAGACCAAGATAATTGTACATCTTAACAAAGACCAAAGATAACTTTATAATGTACACTCAAACAGATTCTCCATATGTCCAACTTGATCCTCTCTATCATGTTCCAACTTTACAAAAAACTCATAAAATAAGAGAAAATTCAAAATCGGGTAAATGAGCAAATTACCTCAACTGTGAGATACCCGAGAACGACAGAAAGGTGGGAGGGAGCACCTGCAACAACGGGGAATTGTAGACCTCCCTTTGATAAACGCTACACGGACTTGAAAGTTGTGGGCTTAGCCTTATCTATCATTGTATGATTTGTTTCATTCTTCCTATAACAAAATCCGATTGAATCCCTTCAATTCAATTCCCCCATGTCTCTGTGTTATCTCTCTGTAAGTACGCCAATTCAATTCGCGACCCTTTATAGGTGCATTTTAATATGATAAAATTGCACTAAGGGGTGTTTTGGTAAATTTTCGGTCCATTCCGAGACTTCCAGAAACATTTCATAAGTTTCTTGCGAAGGAAGTACTTTAAGTATTTTTCTCGAGCAAAAGGACATACAAGGAATAAATCAGTATGGACCTTTTGGGAATTAACCTGGAATGTTCCAGAACCAGGTTTTGACGCCAGAAACGGTTATGGGCGTGCTCAGTCGTGCGACATCTCGAGCCATGGAAAATGGACGCAGGAGGTCGTGCGACACAACTCAACCATCATCAGCAGCCTATAAATAAGACCCTACCCCTCTCATATTAGGATCCTTTTTTGCATACTGTTACTTTACCAAATTAGAAACGTAATACACATACTGAAAACACACACCTCTCTCTCTCCTACCCAAAAATCCCACCAATCCTCCTCTGATGTGGCGGATTTTATTATATGTAATTTCCTAATTTTCTAGATATTTTATCACTATTTTAATGTATTTTAGACTAGTTTTGATGTAATTTTGAGTATATGATGAATTGGTGAGTTTGTGGGAAATCTTTGTAATTTTGAGACATATTTTGAGTGATTTTTTTGATGTTCCTGCAAAAGTTTATTAATGCTGGGGATAAAGCTGCTATTATCAGAAGTGCAGGGATCAAACTGCAAATCAGCAAAGTTCGAATCGTCGGAGCGAGTTGTTGGAAAGCTGGAGGACCAAATTGAAAACAAGAATTAAAGTAATTTAATTGAATGAAGCCTTCTGCACGTGGAATTCAAAGGCTGGACCGGCGCATGGACCTGGCGTGTTGACCGAGAGCAACACTTTGATCGAGGCAATGACTGGCGTGACGTGGTGGAGTAGTAATTGCAATTGAGTTATTTCCTTTTTCCTTTTTCCTATTTTTATGATTATTATTATTATTAGTTTTTAGGTTTTAGTAGACGTGTCCATTTGGTTAACCGGAACCGCAAATCGGTCGGTTTTAAACCGGTCAAAACTGGTCAACCGGTTTAACCGTAACCGGTTTAACCGTAACCGATATTTACAAGGTTCGGTTTCGGTTTGTATTTTCAAAAACCGTGAACCGCCGGTTTTGAACCGCCGGTTTTATGCTCGGCCGAGTCAAGAGGGTTGCTCGGCCGAGCAAGACATTTTTTCCAGTAAGTATTTACCATTTAATGGTCATGCTCGGCCGAGTCATATGAGTTGCTCGGTCGAGGGTCATTTTCCGTGTATTTAACCGGTCATGCCTCATGCTCGGCCGAAGTCATATGAGTTGCTCGGCCGAAGTCAGTAACACTAGATATTAAAAAGGGTATGCTCGACCGAGCAACACCAAAGACTCGGCTAGAGGCAGATCCAAACCGTCAAACCGGGAGGTTAGCAGGATAACCGTTAAAACCGTGAACCGCCTAAACCGTAACCGGTTTAGCCGGTTAAGCGATTCGGTTCGGTTGGGGATTTTGGAGGTTGGCAGCCGGTTGAAAACCGGCAAACCGGCGGTTTAACAAACCGGCCACCTCTAGGTTTTAGTTTAGAAGGAGTATATAAACTTCTTTAATATTTTTTTAGGGTTATCTTGAGTTTTATTTTTTCGTGAGTGATTTGAATTTTTCCATGGAAGCTTAAACTTCTTGGCTTTGGATTTGATTTCTTGAACCCCTATTAATCAATGTATTTTTCTTTTCAATCTGTTTATCCCTATTCATAATTTTACTTGTGTTTATTTTAGATTTATAACTAGGGTTTGTGAATCTGGCCAATTCATTAGTTCTTTTTATGAATCTTTGCTAGAGTTTTCTATGACTGTGCCAGTGTAGGAAATTCATGAGTAGCATCTTTACGATTTATGCATGTGCCATGGTAAATTTTGAAGTGGGTAAAATTAGATGATTATCTGTGTGAAATAATCATAGAAAGCATTCTTGATCTTAGTTTCTTAAACCGTTCATCAATTAATTATGCGATCTAGACTGTGCCAGTTAGATTAATTTATTAATTAGGGTTTCTAGTGAGTGTGCCATGATGGATAAAATTCCACTGTGTAATAAAAATACCTTGCAAGTACAAGTTACCGTTGTAGCAATATGCACAAGCAAGGGTCGAACCACAGAGACTCGTGTACAAGTAAATTTAATTAATGCTAAAAGTAACTAAAAGGGGTTTTTGGTTTTGATTTATTAAAAACTAATTACAAAAGAAAATTAAATAACTGAAATAACAAATGAGCAAATTCGCAAAAGTAATTCAAGGATTAGACAACTAGTCCACGGATTGGGTACACCATATATTTTCTCTTTATGCTTTTGACTAATAGAAATATTAATTGCGTTTTCGGGTTTCTTCGCTTTTGTAAGAATTGGGACGGTTAGATGGCCGGGTTGCAATTCTATTATTGAGTAATTATCAATTATCACGCAAGATCAAATTAACAAAAACTCAATTCATTAAGAACCAAAGAATTGATGAAACCTAGACTCAATCAATTCACGCAAGATCGTTAATCGAGTCCAATCACCCTAATAGTGTTCATGCACAATTCTCCATGCAAGTGCAAGAATCGTACCAAATACAAATTAAAAATATTAGGATGAACAAAAACCACAATTAAAAGAAGATTAAAGATTTAGCATAAAGATCAAATACGGGCTACACCAATCCGTGAACTACAAAAAACTTAGCTACTCATATTCAGGATTGACATCACAAAATATGAATAGCAACAATATATCAAACCTGAGGAAAATCGCAAAAACCTTGAAAAATAAACTCTTCCAATCCTTCAAAAACCTAGGCAGGAAACTGAAAATAAAAAGTCCCTAATAACTATTCTAAGGGGAATATATATATACCCCTAATTCAGTCCTACATTAATTAGGAAACAAAAGAAATAAAATCCCTGAAAATCTGTTCACAAATCCGTGTTGACATCACAAAACGTGTCCTGGCACGAGTCGTGCTAATTAGCACGAGTCGTGCCATTCAATCCAAGTCGTGCCCACGAGTCGTCCTCTGTCCTCCAAGTCGTTCTGATCAACTCTCCTAATTTGTGCCTTGGGTTGCCACTCGTGCTCACGAGTCGTGCCCAAAGGCCCAACTCGTTCTGATTAGCCACGCTTGATTCATGCCTAAATTCCACTCGTTCCCAAGTCATGCTATAGCCTTCTTCAGTCGTGCTCCACTCGTGCCAAATGCAGAATTGCCCAATTTTGACTCAGCACTTCGGCCTTCGCCCCTTGACTTTGTTTGACCCCGAGCTTGAACCTTGATCATTTTGTTGCCCTTTTTCATAGACCAATGACTTGCACTCTTCGCTCCATGAGATTTCACAACCAATTACAAAGAAAAAGCCAAAACTACCCTCAAAATGCATTGTTTTCTCACACATCCTCACCTTACAAAATGTCACTCGAATACATCAAAACCAATCTAAATACATCAAAACTCAATGAAAAGCATCCGGAAACATAGGTAAAATGATATGTACAAAATCCACTCATCAAATTCCCCCACACTTAGACCATTACTCGTCCCTGAGTAATATCCTAACTCCCATCTAAAATTGGTCTAAAGCAGATGTGTGGAAGAAAATGATACCTAGCTCCTCTAACCGCCAATACAAGTCAATCAAGCATGATATACCGGAGTGTACAAAACTCCGTCTCCATACGACTCCCCAAAGAACATCAATGGCCCTAGCTTGACATCAAACTCCATAATAAAATGATCGTCCAAACTAGGGCCCTCACAATGATAGTGGGGGGAAACTAACATGTCCTAAATTTTCCCTCACACTTGCTCGCACTACGTAATGTACACCCTCAATCAAAAGTTAATGTTAAGAAAAGGGAATACTCAACAAAAACTTACCTCGTGCTATTCTCCAACCCCCCTTATTACTCCAAGGTGCACGAGGATTTCTATCATAACGCCTCTAACACAAACCTCCATCTCCAAAAATGTTCCTACCCGAACTCCTAACTCCCCCCTTATGTCTCCACGCCGGTGAATAAAGGATGTTATCACTCAAATTCTCACCTTTTGCCTAAGTGCCCTTTCGGGTTTTCACTTAGCCGCTCTATTTATTTTTTTTTCTTTTCTTCTTTTTTTCTTCTTTTTTTTTCTTTCTTTTTTTTTTTTCTTTTCTTCTTTTTTTTCTCTTCTTTTTTTCTTTTATTTTATTTTTTTTTTTTTTTTAGTATACATACAATACAAGGCACCGCCCTTCCCCCACACTTAAACTACACAGTGTCCTCAAAGTGTGCACAAAAGTAAAACAGGACAGTTTAAATGTAAAAAGGGAAGGGTATAAGAAAAGGTACCCTCAATATCTCGGGCCGAAGCCCCCATCCGAAAACTGGGCCTCACGGGCCAACTACCACTGTCTACGCCTATCTGCTCTCCTCATCATCTCCACAAAGTGCCTGCCTCTGCAGGACCGTACTCGTAATGTCTCGGCTCGGGCTGCTTTGCATCCAAAGTTCCTGCTGATATACCATTCTATTCGTAGTCTCCAGCCTGTCCTCCAAAGCCTCCAATCTATCGTCCTGAGCATCCCAACGCCTATCCACATAATCAAACCGAGTGCGCCACATCAAATTCTGTGCCTCCCGGGCTTCACACTCCTCTCTATATCTCCTCTCCCTCTCATCCGCATCTCTCTGATGCTGGGCCTCCAAATAAGATCTCATATCATCTCAATTACCAAACGCTCCAGACGTACTCGACTGACCCTGATCATGGCCTGCATAGCCTCCACTCGTCCCAGCCTCAAATGGGTCTCTCATCTGGTGGTCCTCGCCACCCTGCTGCTCATCACCCTACTGCTCATGCTGCTCCTCCTCTTCGTCACTCACTCTCTCACCCATATCTCTCTTCAAGTCACGCAATGTCATGTCTGCAACATATGGCATCCTCCAATCTCGTGCATATGGGCCATAAGGAAAGATCACCCCCTGCGCACACCGGAAACTCCTAACACCACCGTAATTAAACGTCAAGGCTTCATTCTGGCCCGATATCCTCTCAAAGGTGTCATATCGGTATAGAAAGAACCGATCATAAAATAGGGGCCCCTCCGCATTTCCTACCAATCTAGGGTGATTACGAACAAAATTTTCCACCAATAAAGTCACCATGCCACCCACCGGAATGTTTCCATTCCCATTGACTCCTAAGGCTTCACATCTCCTGAAAAATAAATCAATCCAATCCGGGACAACTGTGTTGGAGGATAAGGCACACTCCATAGTAGCAAACTGCAAAGCATTCATCTGTGTCGGCTCCCCGTTCGCATAAAACGTCATCGATAACCCCCTATAAAGTAATTTCCACGCCGGATGAGAAAGAGTCTTCATCACCACATAGGGCTTCTGCATATACTTGCCCGTCAACTCAAAGAAAAATGTCTCAACCGTTCTATCCCGTTCCGACCACTCTCCCCTGGGTTCACTCACTCCCAAGTATTCCCTAGCTGCTGCATATGACAATGTCCTCGTAACATCATTCACATTGAACCTAATGCTTCTCACTCCATTTTCCTCCCTCCTTTCCAAGGTTGCCAAAAATTCAAGCGTCACCCGCTTGTACACCCCAGCACTCTTGCCCAGAAATCCACCTAATCCGATGTTATTCAACAAACCCCCAACCAAATCATACAGACCCAACTTCTGCAATGTTTCCACACATAAAAATCTAGTTACTTGAACAACCCTTCCATTTGCCAAATTTCTCCATTTATTCTTTTGAGACTCCGTTAATTTTGTTAAGCCCATGAAATCATCGGGAATTCGTGGGGGCTCCTCAATAACAATGTTTCTTTTTTCTAGGGGGAGCATCAACTCCTTTACCCCCTTTATCTTTTGTTCTCCCCATCTCCCAACAATACAATCAAACACAAAGTTTTCAAACAATAATAACAATCAACCAAACAACCCAACCTTCCACCAAGTACACCAATCAACACCCCAAAGAATCTTAATATCAAGGAGAGTTAGAAACTGCTTTTACCTTTTAGGTCACCGGAAAATTGGCCGGAAAGTTGGCCGGAAAATCACCGGAGTTTGAGAAGAAGGTCGGACAAGATGGAGAAGATCAATGTAGCCCCACACTCCAAATAATTTTTCTTCAAGCTACACTCCACACCAATGTGATGATGTGCCCACCTAAAATTTCTCGCGGGGAAAATTTTGATTTTTGCGTTTCTTTGAAAAAACCAAATAAAACCCGGAAAAAGAACGGAGTCGCCACGCCATTTTTGTTTTAAGGGCCAAAACATTGAAAAATGCCCGAGATTAAAGATTTGGGTTCGGAGGTCATGTTACACGCCGGGAAGGACGTTAGTGTGCACCCGGAATGCCTCGTAAAACGAGTCTTCCAAGCTGAAAATCATTTGTGTGTGTGGGTGTGTGTGTTTTGGCCAAAATAATTTGAAACTCAGAAAAGTAAAAATTGGGATGTCTTTTTAAGACTTTAAACTGATCCCATGATTTTTTGAAAGATTTTTGGATTGAGATTTGGTACTCAAAAGACCTTTTGAAGTTGAGAGTCACTTCTGCTAGAATGAAAAAGGCAGTGGACCTTTGATTTTGAAATGGATTCAAGGGCCTTAAAACTTCATAATCTGGATAAACTCAGAGAATGAAAGTTGTTCCAGACACCTTAAATAAGATTTGTGCGAAGGAATTTTCCATTTTGGAGAATATTTGAGGGGTCAAAACCTTCTGGAAATATCAGATATGAGATCTGGATTCCCAGAAGCTGATGAACTGGCCTCTAAAAGAAAATTTGAAAAGAGGAGTTTTACTCACCCAAAAAATAAAGTAAAAATATGTCTGGAAAGCTCTGGATGTTGGATACAAAAAGTGTTTTGTAGTAAACACCAAATTCCAAGTTTATCTGTGTCTAAAAATTAAGACAATGGACTGGGGTCTTGGAAAATTGCTACTGGACAGCAACTTCTCAAGAAAGAAAATATGATTTTAAGGGGGGTTTTGCATCCATGCTTGTCCCCATTTCCCTAGGTTTTGGTTAGTGATCACTTGACATTTTAGTGGTGAATCAACTATACCAAACCATCCTTGGGGTACATTAGGACTAAACATTTCATTTGCTTGGGAAGGGGAATTTTATCCTTTGAAATCAAGATTTGGTGCTTGAAAGTGGTTTTTAGGGTTTTGAAAATGTGTTTTCTTTGTAAG
>JAFEMH010003454.1:0-264644 GCA_022495995.1 Adenophora triphylla var. japonica | reverse complement strand
CTTCAACAAGCGGGGCCAGTACGCATTCGAGCTAGTAATGCCCAAGGCAACAGCAAAGGGCTCATGACGATGCTTCAGCAGAACCGAGCCTTTGCTCCGCTGCTCTTGAATGATAGAAATCGAGATGCCGGACATGATCCGATTTTGTTTTTCGATAACTTCTGTGATAGCCATGATTGGAAACGGTGACACAAAAGGCTTTCAGCCCCGCCTCCTATCAAGCTCATTGCCACTCCAAATAAAGCTGGGCCACCTTCTCGGGACCAGTTTGCTGACAAAAGGACATGATGAAACTTGACTTGGTCGACCCCTCGAGTCCTAGAGTCTAGTGCTTCAGAAACTCATCCCGAGTCCATTATCTTTGAATTTGAGTCTCTCGAGTCATCGTGGCACTCACGCCGGAAGATTACGAACTCATTACCAATAATGTATTCTAGTTATGCTCTTAATGAATGCTTCGATCTTCCAGAGTATCCTCTCATTTGCATCTTTAACAAGCGATAAATTAACTAACACACCAAGCAGGTTAATAACGATTCACTTGATAAAGAAGCGAGACACATTAAATGAACAATACATTAAACACATCTTTAAGCATGTTGTCAACACAAGAGAGAAGAAAAAAACCGGGCCCAAGGCTGTAGGAGGTTTTAACCAAAGTGAATTTGGGAGGCTGGCTGAAGAGCAAAAGAGACGCAAATCAGAAGTTTCTTATTTAACCGGCACGAGACAAGACGCATTGATTCTGCCTAAGTGCTTTCGCGAAGGAATTGCAGTGGACGTGTTCGCTTCGGTCCTACCAAGACATGCCTGGATTAAGAATCCAAACATTTGTAAAGACACCGGATTCCTTTAAATCCAGAGGCTAAGCCCATCAGTAAAAGCTACTGGCGCGAATCGAAGCCGAGAATGGTCTTTACAAGTACAAAGAAGAGATCGAAAAAATGCTTCGCGTCGGCTTCATTAGGGTGATCGAGTACCCCACATGGCTCTCCAATATCGTCACGGTCACCCAGGCCAATGGAAAAGTACGTTCTTTGCGTGGACTTCCGAGATCTCAACAAAGCAAGTCCCAAGGACGATTTTCCACTACCCAACATCGACATGTTGGTAGAGCACTCTGACCAATTTAGAAGTCAAGTCCTTCGTGGACGGGTTTGCCGGCTACAATCAAATCAAGATGGCCGAAGAAGACCAAGAAAAGACAGCCTTCACGACCACAGGGAACCTGCGCTACATAGTAATGCCGTTCGGACTAAGAACTTTGGGGCTACCTGCCAACGCGGCGGCAACCGCCCTTTTCCACGATATGATACACAAAGAAGATCGAAGTGTACGTCGATGACATGATCATCCACTCAAAGGGATCGGAAGGACAACACCTCGCAGAGACTGAGAAAATTCTTCAATCGCCTCAGAAAACACTCGTGAGGCTAAACCACACTTGAATGCACATTTGGGGTTAGCGAGGCAGGTCTGGGATACATGGTCACCGAGAGAGGCATCGAGGTTGATCCTCAAAAGATCAAGGCCATCATCGAAATGAGACCACCGCAAACTCGGACGGAGGTGAAAAGCTTCGTGGGCCGCTGCCGTATATCGGCGGCTCGTGAGCCAATTGACCTCCGATGTGCGAGCCAATCTTCAAGCGATGAAGAAGAACGCCGACATCGAATGGAACTCGGAATGCCCAGAGATGCCTTTGAGGAAATAAAGGCATACCTTGTGAGTCCTCCGATTCTCTGTCCTCCCCACGAGGAGAAGCCCTGTTACTATACCTAGCTGCTGACCGACACCGCGGTTGGAGCCATGCTCTGTCAAGAAAAGAAAGAGTCACGAGTCGAGAAACGCCATCTGCTTCGTCGGTCGAAAGTTTCAAGGTAGCCGAACTCAACTACTCGGCCCTCGAGAAAACCTGCGCGGACTCTGGTATGAGTTGTCGGAAAATTACGGCACTACATGCGGTCGCGCACGATACGAATTTGGTGTCGAAATGGACCCAGTCAAATACCTCTTCGACAAACCATCTCTGTCAATGAGGCTCGCCAAATGGTCCTTCTTCCTAGCAGTATTTGACATCAAGTACGTTAATCAAAAGTCAATCAAGGGACGGGCAATGGCTGAACAACTGGCTGATTTCCCAACCGACGAGGCTCGAGGCCCTGAACCACAATTCCCAGATGAGGGAATCTTTGCACTCGAAGGCGAAAACCTATGGAAACTATTCTTTGATGGAGCAGCCAACAAAAAAGGAAATGGCATCGGTCAAAAAAGGAAACGGCATCGGTATGCTCTTGGTCGATCCCAAGGACGAGCACACCCAATCGCCATATAAAGCTCAATTTCGAGGTAACTTGACAATGCCGCCGAATATGAAGCACTGTCTTGCTGCCAGGATTACGAGGCCGCACTCGAGAGGAATGTCCAGAAACTTGAAGTTTATGGGGACTCAGCCTTGATCATCAACCCAGTCTCCAACAAGTGGAAAACTATAGACCCAGGCTTGCAAAAATACCATGCCTGCATGGAGGACCTCATCACGCAATTCGAAGAGGTCACCTTCCACTACTTGCCGATAGACCGAAA
Source organism: Adenophora triphylla var. japonica (assembly GCA_022495995.1). Taxonomy (NCBI): domain Eukaryota; kingdom Viridiplantae; phylum Streptophyta; class Magnoliopsida; order Asterales; family Campanulaceae; genus Adenophora; species Adenophora triphylla. The sequence continues at coordinate 262,058 of JAFEMH010003454.1, read as the reverse complement.
CGGGTTTGCAGATGCCTTAGCCACCTTGGCTTCACTTGTAAATCCACACGAAGGAAAAGCAATCAAACCCTTCAAAGTCGGACCGAAAGGAAATTCACGCCTCTTGTTGTGAGATCGAACCAGAACCTAAGCCCATCAATGAGCCATGGTATAACCGGATCTTCCAATACCTCAAGAGCGGGAAATCACCTTCATGAACAAGGAAGGCCCACACGAAGGGGTCAAAACCAAGAGCATCATGGCCCTAAACGCCTTGCCTCTCACTTCGTCATCCTTGGGGACATGCTATATGCAAGAAACGCTACCATGGACCACTCTGTTTGCATCAACCAGGGAAGAGGCAAACAAGTTCATGAGCGAAGTCCACAATGGGGCTTGCGGTCCCCACATGAACGCATTCTCGGGATGGGTTACTCTTGGATCTCCATGGAGGCGGTGCATCCACTTTGTCAGAAGGCTGCGACAAGTGTCAACGGTTCTCCAACCTCGATCATCTGCGCGCCCACAATCTCTCTTGCATGACTACACCACGGCCATTTGCCACTTGGGAGTGACGTCATCGGGAAAATCGCTCCGCCGAGCAGCAACGGTCACGAGTTCATCTTAGTAGCCATCGACTACTTCACGAAATGGGTCGAAGCCAAGTCCTACAAGGTACTCACCTCCAGAAGGTCGCGCATTTCCTCAAGGAAAACATCATCTGCGCCGATACGGCATCCCAAATGAGGTCATGCTCGAGACAACGGTTCACACTTCGAGGGTCGACGGTGTGGCGGCCGAATTCAAGATCACACGCCACAAATCTTCTCCCTACCGGCCACAAACAAATGGCACCAGTGGAAGCAGCAAAGCAAGACCCTCGAGCGGATCATCAGAAAAATGACCACGAGACGAGATTGGCCCGAGAAGCTGCGCACCTTGCACTTTGGGGCTACCGCACATCGGTCGGAAACGACCCACGGGAGAAACCCCATTCACCACGACATACGGGATGGAAGGAGTCCTTCCCAGTGAGCTGGAAATTCCCTCACTCCGAGTCTTTGCTGGAAAATGACGTCAACGAAGTCGAATGGCTCAGGCCGACATGACGAATTGGCTCTGCTAGACGAGCGGCGACTAAAGGCCATGGAACATGTCCGGAGCCTATCAAACGGGGATGGCTAGAGCTTTCGACAAGAAAGTCAAGTCCCGAGGAACATCGGGGAAGCGATGCGGTACTCAAAGAAAAGCCTCCCACCCGATCCAACCCATTTGGGAAAATGGGAACCCATATGGATCGGCCACTTTCGTGGTTCAAAAGATCTTCTCCGGAGGCGCCATGAAGCTAACGAGACCTAGACGGCAATCCCTTCTTGAATCCAGTCAACGGAAGCAAACTTCGCGAGATACTTCGCCTGAAGAAGAACAAGCTGTGCATCTCTTGGCACTCCATGTAGTGTCGAACTACGCGGGACCTGAGCCCTGTAGTCACGGGGAACGTAGGCAACCTTAATTGGTCCGGTCTAAAAATACAAAAAAGTCAAAAGTTTGAATGTCAATCAAGGCCTCCATCAAGCTATGCACTTTTCAAGAGCACGCCCCAACGTCACCTTGACCAAGTCAAACGACGGCGGCAACATCAAAGGACATCGGAGGTCACTCAGCGTCAAACGGCCCGACCCAGTGTCTACTTCCAAGCCGGGGGCTTGTCTTCGCCCTCACGCACTTCAAAAAAAAAAAAAAAAAAAAAGAGAGCTCGAGCAAGGGCTCACAAAAAAAAAATAAAAAAATGCTCAAACAGAAGCTGCGAAATTGAGGTCAAGAGCCCGACGCCAACAAAGGGTAAGGAAGCTATGGAAATGACCATCAAACGACTTGTCAGGGGATCATTCAACCTCTCAGCCAAGCCTGAAAGCCTAAGCAAAGGGGATTGCCGTCATGGCCCAGTGCCTTCGAGTCCGCAAATGCAACGAAAAGTTCAAAGATGGACGCCAAACAAGAGGTGCACAAAAGAAACAAAAGCAAACAAGAGATCTTGCGTCTCGATAAAGCTTTAAAAGTAAATCACAAATCACTAACGGTTACAACATTTCTTGATGAGTTCAAGCACGGTCTACTCTCAAGTTCACAACATGCTAAAAGACAGCTTAATACATTTAACAAATAATGTGTTTACAATGCAATGAGTGGATACCTAGGAGGTCATTCCGCGCCATCTGTGCTTGTCCCCTCGCCATTCTTCCCTTTCTTCCCTCGTCCCCGGCGAGTCTTCTTTCGCTCCACGCGAACCAACTCTGCGTCTCTCAGTCCGAGATCAGGGGTCCTCCCCCTCTCATGAAACGATCCCCAGTCGCCAGACGGTCGATACCATGAAGAGTCTCCCCCAGCACCAACGGGACAATATCCTCTCGGCTCTGCGTGCCCAATCACATCTAACAAGCGCCATCACAAATGCCAATGGGCGACCATGAAAAGCGTTGCCATCACGCATAAGGCAAATGCGTCCCAAGAGACATCACTCTGCATCATCAACCATAAACCGCTCAGGCAACTCGAAATGTCAATATGACCCGAATCAAGGATCATGCCTGCACTTCTTCCAACGAAGTACGAAGAAAGCACACTTGCAAGCTTCACGCTGCGCAGCACCACTAATCAAAGGAAGCGAGATGGCCTCCACCTCCGGTCCTCCAATCAAAGCCCGAAAGGTGGGCACCATTTCATTGTAGGAGAAGCAATACACATGCCTCCTAACATCCCAGAACTTCACGGCAGCCCGCAACAAATCCCAATCAGGAACCAACTCCTTAAAAGACCAAATCGAACAAAGACGAAACCTTACCTCGAAAACCCATCTCTGATGCCTCATACGGCGTCGTATCCACGTTTTCAGCTGCTCAAGGAAGAGTGCTTGCCTCTCCTGCGAAAGCCTCGGCAAAATTCTAGGAACATACGAAGAATCCATGGCAAAAATGGAGGTTTCTAGAGAAAATGGGGAAGAAAGCTCGAAAATGGCTGCAAATGGGGAAATGGGGAAAGACCCGTTCTTTGGAAAGCATTTATTTCCTTCCCAAAATCAAGGTTGGTCCGTACGGACCTCTTTGCAACCTAGGTCTGTCCGTACGGACCTTATTGCATCTTGGCCCCACTTTCTCAGCAAGCAGTACAACAACCACTGTTCTCAGCAGGACCTTGCTCCAAACTGCACAAACACTGGCCAAAGCCATTTTCGGCAAACATACACTACCCACAAATGCACTCTCAGCTCACGTGGCATGCACAAAATAAAAAAAAATAATAGCAACAATTCCTAGGACAATTCCCGGGAATCACAAAAATGACATTACATCTTAAAATGAAATACTTTTGCCAGGCAAATACAAGTGTTTTATTACAGGTACCCATAAATGTCTGTTGCTAAAAAAAAAAAAAGAAAGGAAGATATGGAAAGAGGGAAAGCAAATGAACCCTAATCCGAATCTTCAGCATCATCCTCCTCACCAAGGTCCTCAAGAGAGAAGTCGGGCATCCCGGTGAACTCACCCGTCACATCCTCGTCGTCAGAGTATCGAGCCCCCTCCGGAGGCTGGTACTCAAAGTAATCAGAAGGATCAAATCCGACAAAAGGATCGAAGAAAGAAGGCTCTGACGAACCCTCACCCTGTGCATCCTGCTGAGGAAAGAAGCTGGTAAAAGTGCGGCCTCGACACTCCAGAAGACGTCCGGCATCCATGCTATGCCGCCCCGCGAAGGTCCCTCTGCTGTGGCTCCGGCTCGGCTCTCGGTGGAGGAACATCTACGGAATGCCTCGAAGGCATCGGCGTGTACGCCGAGCACACATCAGCGAAGACCGGCAAGACATCTTCGACGCCATCATCTTCGCAAAAGACCGCAGTCGCCACATAACGGCGGGTCGGCATGTCAAAAGCCCTCCGGGACCTGCGCAAGCAAGCGGCCCAAAGAAACGCTCAGCAATACAGTCATACTCAACAACAAAAAGAGAAAAATACAGAAAAGATGCCAAGATGGAAAAGAGTAAGCACACTCACCGGTCTATCAGGATCCACTCGGTAGGCAGCAGGAGCCTGCTCAGGGACGGGTACAGACACCCTCCTCCTCGAGGAATCCCCGCGGACATATGTGAAATCCGGCCCCGAGCACGGAACCTGCGGGGACTGGCGGGCGGCCCTCCCTCTCCCTTTCCAACACCTGTGGCGTCCTCAACTTCCTCCTTACGAAGGCCCCATACTCCTCTCGATACAAAACAAACTCATGGGCACTCACGCTGCCCAAATACCTCTCAAACTCTAGCACATCCATATCCCGGGAATCCATCATCCTGAAAGGCGGGTCCCTCGGAGCCAAGGGGAGCACACCCGAGCCATGCTGCCTAAAGACCCTCTCGCCCAAGTACATGATGTCACAGGTCAGGCCCCGCAGCATCTTCCGTTGTGCTGTCACCACGGGAGCACCCTCGAAATCATCATCCTCGCCCACTAAACGGCAATTCAAGAACCGGCCGTCAATGTAAGCCCGGACTTTGCCTACTCAACGGCAATTCAACAATCGACCGTTAATGTAAGCCCGGACTTCGCCTACTCAACGGCAATTCAACCACCGGCCGTCAATGTAAGCCCGGACTTCGCCTACTCAACGGCAATTCAACCACCGGCCGTCAATGTAAGCCCGGACTTCGCCTACTCAACGGCAATTCAACCACCGGCCGTCAATGGCCGGACTTCGCCTACTCAACGGCAATTCAACCACTTGGCCGTCAATGTAAGCCCGGACTTCGCCCACTCAACGGCAATTCAACCACCGGCCGTCAATGTAAGCCCAGACTTTGCCTACTCAACGGAAATTCAACCACCGGCCGTCAATGTAAGCCCGGACTTCGCCTACTCAATGGCAATTCAACCACCGGCGAGTCAATGTAAGCCCGGACTTCGCCTACTCAATGGCAATTCAACCACCGGCCGTCGGTGTAAGCCGGACTTCGCCCACTCAGCGGCAATTCAACCACCGGCCGTCAATGTAAGCCCGGACTTCGCCACTCAGCGGCAATTCAACCACCGGCCGTCAATGTAAGCCGGACTTCGCCTACTCAGCGGCAATTCAACCACCGGCCGTCAATGTAAGCCCGGACTTCGCCTACTCAACGGCAATTCAACCACCGGCCGTCAATGTAAGCCCGAACTTCGCCTACTCAACGGCAATTCAACCACCGGCCATCAAAGTAAGCCCGAGCTCCTTCCCCAGCAAGTCAAAAGGAAGTCGTACAAGACTACATATCCCCAGCACCGGCCGTCAATATAAGCCCGGACTTTGCCCACTCAACGGCAAAACAAGCGCAAGAAGGAGCCAACACCTCCCAGCACAAATCTCAAGGCACAAAACGCCTCCAAAACGCTCATCTACAACGCAAGCACCGGCCATCAAAGTAAGCCCGATGTCACCCTCTCTGCAGGAAAAGCCCCTACAAGGCCACGATGATCCCCAACAGACGAACACCGGCGGTCATCGTAAGTCCAACTTTCTCCCCAGCAGATAAAGCACAAGGCAATCACGCCTCTCGAAATCAAGCACGAGGCATCTACACCTCTCGCAATCAAAGCTCAAGGCAGCCATGCCTCCACCAACCGCAGCCAGAAGACGATTCAAAGTCCTCACGCATGGCAAACCGCAGCCAGAAGACGATTCAAAGTCCTCACGCATGGCAAACCGCAGCCAGAAGACGATTCAAAGTCCTCACGCATGGCAAACCGCAGCCAGAAGACGATTCAAAGTCCTCATGCATGGCAAACCGCAGCCAGAAGACGATTCAAAGTCCTCACGCATGGCAAACCGCAGCCAGAAGACGATTCAAAGTCCTCACGCATGGCAAACCGCAGCCAGAAGACGATTCAAAGTCCTCACGCATGGCAAACCGCAGCCAGAAGACGATTCAAAGTCCTCACGCATGGCAAACCGCAGCCAGAAGACGATTCAAAGTCCTCACGCATGGCAAACTGCAACCAGAAGATGACTCAAGTCTTCATACTATCTCCAGCCCGGAAGGCTTTAAACCACTCGGTCCGGAAGACCGTATAAACCTCCCAAATCACTATCTTCGGCCCGGAAGGCCTTAAACCACCCGATTAGGAAAATCGTAAAATTTCCATCCCAGGACACCACCACGTCCTCACAATTGACCTCGGCGGTCACCACATCCCAGGACACCACCACGTCCTCACAATTGACCTCGGCGGTCACCACATCTTAGGACACCACCCCGTCCTTACCACTGACCTTGGCAGTCACACGATACTTCAGGGCACCATCACGCCCACATACACTCACAATTTCACGATCTCTGAACTACGGCCAGGCTTGATTCCCGCCAGGGATACGTAGGAATCCTATCACAGGGTCCAGCCATCGACCTATACGGTCACCCAGGACACCACCACGTCCACCCATAGAGTTTTAGTCAGAGGACATCTCCCATCCTCGTGCACTACCACACTCACCCCACACACGAACTACGATAAGGCTTGATTCCCGCCAGGGATACGTAGGAATCCTATCACAGGGTCCAGCCAACCGACCTAAATGGTCACACAATAGGACACCGCCACGTCCTCACCCCGACCTCCACGGTCACTTCCTCTCCCAACACGCGATCCAGATTAGGACCCTTATCTTATCAACGACCCCACTTCCTCCGTAAGTGACGTCGTTGAGGGGCTTCTGTAAGTACCCCAATCTGGATCACCCTCTTCCGAGCACATAGGAAATACCGCAGACTCACAAACACAGTCTCAAAGACCTATGGCACTCAAAACCCTCTCAAAACCCTCAACCAAACCAAGGGAGGAGCCTTTCTGGGATAAAAAGGGACAAAAGGACCTTTTGGGAATTTTCAGGAAATTGGAAAAGCATAAGTGGTCCGTACGGACCTCTTTGTTTTAATAATTACTGAATCCCCTTAAAGTCCACAATATTCTCTCAAATCCTGGAGAAAATGATTACCCTCATGCATGGTTGGTCCGTACGGACCTCTTTGCATGCTGAGGTGGTCCGTACGGACCTCTTTGCACATGGGACATCATAATTCCAGAATATTCACCATCATCACATATTCCCTCAAATCGAGGAAAACCAAAAATATGGATAACATGGGAGGTCCGTACGGACCTCTTTGCAATTTTCTCCTACTATAAATAGAGGGCTCCCCCTCCCTCATTTTTCACACCTCCCTCTTCTCTCCTCTCCCCCCAGCCTTCAGGCTCCCCTTTAAGACCCTTCGGGGCAATCCCGGCCCCTTTCGGATCCTTCCGAGGCTTTCCGAGCCCCCTCGTGGTGCTCCGAAGCCTCCCCGAGCGCTCCCGCGACGCTCCCGCGCTGCCCCGAGGCACTCTCGAGATACTCTGAGGCCCCTCGTGGTACTCCGAGGCCTTGCCTGGTCTTTCCAAGGCGTCCCGGCTCTTTCCGAGTCAAACCGGCGATCCCAAACCACGCCGAACCTCTGCCCGAGTGACTCCTGCCACCCCAACGCATGCCGAACCTCTGCCCGTGTGATCCCTGCGATCCCAACGCACGCCGAAACTCTGCCCGAACGCAGCCTACAATCTCAACTCACGCCGAAACTCTGTCCGCAGACAATCGGCCCCTCCCGAAGCAATCCCGGTCCGTGCCGGAACATCATTCCATCCTCAAACACTATTCCCCAGCGAAAGACAGACACGAACCAACATTGGTAAGGCTTCCTTCCATTACTATTTCAATACATTTCAATACGCAGTGTACAATGTAGACATCCGACACAGCATGCATTTTTAAAAGCACACACACACACAACATTTAAAGAATATTAGGGGTATCCGAAAGACTCGTTTTTACGAGGCGACTCGGGTGAGCTCTAAGATTCTAATATTCTCTTCCCGAGGAGTCATCTGACCTCCGAACTCAAAATCTCATCACACAAAAACAGTTTATTTCTAAACTGATGCCCTTTTTCAATGTTTTGGGCTTAATAAAAACGGCGTGGCGACTCTACAATTGCGAAAACAACGGCGAGACACCTCCAACTAATCGCTAAAGCGGAATAAAGCCAGATGCTGGGGCGCGAACGCGCTGCCTCTCGGATCCGGGCAAACATTCCCGAAAAGCGACACAAATGCGAGATGCCGGGGCCTCCGCGCGCGAGCCGGATCCCGTGTAATTTCAGTTACTTCCGTTATAACGGAATAACGCTAGGTGACAACCTCCGAATTGTCGAAACCCAAACTTTAGCTACCTCTATCACAGATTGAGAAGTACGCTCAAGTTCCCCAAACTTTAGATACCTCTATCACAGATTGAGAAGTACGCTCAAGTTCTCCAAACTTTAGCTACCTCTATCACAGATTGAGAAGTACGCTCAAGTTTTCCAGCTATAGCTGCCTCTATCTACTCGATAGTGATGTAAGCTTTAGCTTCCTCAGGTGACAACCTCCATTAATTGTCAATCAGGTGACAACCTCCATTAATTGTCAATCAGGTGACAACCTCCATTAATTGTCAAAACCTCAAGGATCCTAGACATCGTTCCTAACTATCTAGTGATACTTGAACTACGACCAAGGCTTGATTCCTCCAGGATACGTAGGTAGCCTTTCATAAAAGGTCCAGCCATCCGACCACTTTGGTCACCCTGTTCCTTCATCACTCCTAAGTGATGAAGTAGCCCCTCATAGAGGTCTAGATATCCGACCATATCGGTCACTTTTAGCATATTCCCAGTAGGATCAGTCGCTTGACCTCCTAGGTCACTTTCTCTTCTATTTCTCCAGCAAGAGACCAGTTTCTCTTCGCCATTCCTCAGTGGATCTTTTCTGAACTACGATTATGGCTTGATTCCTCCGGGATACATAGGTAGCCTTCCAAAGGTTCAGCCACTCGACCACTTTGGTCACTCAATCCGTCTCGGCATTCGCCAGATCGGATCCTTTTTCTATCGACAACCCCACTCGCCCTGCAAGTGACGTTGCCGAGGGGCTTCTGTAAGTACCCAAATCTAGCTCATGCCTTCCGGTTAAGTTTCCCGGCAATTCCACGGACTTTCCTAAAGTTCGGGAGCAATTCGGGAACTGTTCCGAACCTTCCGAGGAGTGAAGGTATTACTTGGAATTAAAAACCAACTTTTCCTTTAATATAAAAACCCTTCTAGAAAGGCCACCTTGCATGATTCTAGAAAGGTGCTGAGTCATAGTGGATAATGCCGCACGGCTGCATTAGGAGAGAACTCCAAGCCGCACGGCTTCATTAGCTATTTCCAGAGTGCCTATAAATAGAGGCCTCCTCTACCCATTTTCATATACAGTTTTCAGCACTAAAACTCTACCAAAATATCACTACGAAAATACAGAAAGCTGAGAGTGTCAAAAGCCATCTCCCTCCTCCTTGAAGCCTCCAAAAGTTGGTCCCTTCCCTAGGCGAAACTTCAAAGAGAAATTGGTCCCCACCATTGGTAACCTCTCACCCCCTTTATCTTGCATTATACTTGTATATATGTGATATATTTGCTCCTTGCTTTACATTTGTTTGGGACTTGGTACATTGTCATTAAAGGTCCTATCTTTAAGCATGTAAATCATATTCCCCTCCTTTTGCATCCTTTGCATTAAAGTAGCATCTTTTGCTCCTAAAAATGATATATGTATGCATCCTTTGCACCTAAAACCTTATTTTCATACATAAAGATGCATCCTTTGCATTAAAAATCATTTCTTTACATCAAAAAGCATCCTTTGCTTTCAAAATGACATCTTTATGCATCCTTTGCACATAAGATGCTATTTTTCCACATAAAGTTGCATTCTTTACATCAAAAAGCATCCTTTGCAAACAAATAGCATCCTTTGCACCTAAAATGTCATCTTTTTATAAAAAATGTCATTTTTATCTTAAAACATGCATTCCCCATCCCCATTGGTATTTGGAGCATCTCTTGGAGCGGACCGGTGTAAAGATCCTATCTTTACATCGTTTCTTCTATTAAAGGTGCCACAATCTCTTTAGAAAGGGATAAACCTTGAACCCTATATCTCCGATCATCACTTGAGACGAGCATAATAGTCCCTACATAAGCTCAATCGTCTCAAGATGTAGGATTGATGGGCTAAGGATACTCCTTTCTAAAGAACCTCATTTTGGACTATAAAAGAGAGTCCTTCTCTCGATCACGCAAGACCCAAGGTCAAATAGCGATGATCACAAGTCCAAGATGAGGACGGGACCAAAGTCCCGAACACATAAAGATCCAAGGAATCCCGAGCGATAACCAACCAAATGGTTTATACGTCCGGAAGACAACTTGGAACATCCCCCCCTCTTTTCAACACATGCACACAAGAAAGCACACAAGCAAGCACGAAAAATTGAATCTTGGGAGACTTGCTTCGGCAAGGCACCTTGGGTGAACGACGATCCGTTCTTCCCAAGGAGTAACTTAACCTCTGAACCCTAATTCCTTTTTTTCAAAGTTTTGAGGAAATCAAAATGGCGTGGCGACTCCATTTTTCAAATTAAACCGGATGTTTTCAAACTCAAGTGAATCCAAATTTAAAACACAAAAAAGATTTTGGGCACACATTCACACCATGGTGCGACCCTGCTAGATATCTTAACTCCCATGATTCATCAGAGATTAGCAGTGACTGGGTTTTTGTGGGTTCATTTGATCGGGAGAGTGCAGTATAATTGGGCTTTGTTTGACACGTTGATTGAGAGATAGCGTTCGGAAACCCATACGTTTGACCTTCATGTTTGTGAGATGACTATCATGTTACAGGATATCGGCATGCTTTTCGAGTTGCCGATTGATGGGTTACCTGTTACCGATTTAGATTTGCATGTGCTTCCAGATTGGCGGAGTTTATGTGGGGAGCTTCTAGGTGTTGTCCCACCTGATACGGCGTTTGATGGAAGCAGTCTAAAGCTTAAGTGGTTTAAGACACCTTTTTATAACCTTTCGATGCTTCCCGCCCAGACATGGTTGATAGGTATACGCGTGTGTGAATGTGTGCCCAAATTTAGTATTTAGATTCACGCGAGTTTGAAAGCATCTGGTTTAATTTAAAAAACGGAGTCGCCACGCCATTTTGATTTCCTCAAAACTTTGAAAAAAAAGTTTTTATGGGTTCGGAGGTTAAGTTACCCCTTGGGAAGAACGGATCGTCGTTCACCCAAGGTGCCTTGCCGTAGCAAGTCTCCCTAGATTCCGTTTATCGTGCTTGCTTGCGTGCTTTCTTGTGTGCATGTGTTTGAATAAAAGGGGAGGGAATGTCCCAAGTTGTCTTCCGGATGTACAAACCATTTGTTGGTTGTCGCTCGGGATTTCTTGGATTTTATGTATTCGGGATTTTGATCCCGTCCTCATCTTGGACTTGTGATCATCGCTTTTTAACCTCGGGACTTGCGTGATCGAGAGAAAGACTCTCTTTTATAATCCAAAATGAGGTTCTTTAGGAAAGGAGTGACCTTAGCCCATCAATCCTACACTTTAAAACGATTGAGCTTATATAAATGCTTCATGCTCGTCTTAAGTGATAATCAGAGATATAGGTTCAAGGTTTATCCCTTTCTAAAGAGATTGTGGCAACTTTAATGGAAGAAACGATGTAAAGGTAGGATCTTTACACCGGTCCGTTTCGAAGGTTGCTAATGGGGACATGAGGGAATGCATGTAAAAATGACATTTTTAGTGAAAAGATGACATTTTTGGGTTGCAAAGGATGCTTTTGATTTGCAAAGGATGCATTTTTATATAAAGACATAATTTTTATGCAAAGGATGCATTTTTATGGGGAAAATAGTATTTAATATGCAAAGGATGCTAATTTGATGATAAAAGATGATCTTTGATGCAAAGAATGCATGAAAATGGGTTTTAGATGCAAAGGATGCACCTTTATGATAAAGACATGATTTTTATGTGCAAAGGATGCATTTTGAATGGAAAGATTGCATTTTTATGAGCAAAGGATGCATAAAGATGATATTTTTATGTAAGAAAGGGATTTTTAGGTGCAAAGGATGCACCTTTGAATATAAAGATTACATTTTTAATAGCAAGTGATGCTTATTTCATTCAAAGGATGCAAAAAGGGGGAGGGGGATATGATAAAGATAGGATCTTTAATGATAAATGCCAAGTCCCAAGCAAGATAATGACAATATATGAATGCAATGAGAAATTAAATCACATAGAGCAAGTATAATGCGAGGTAAGGGATTGAGAGGTTACCAATGGTGGTGACCTCTTCTTCTTTGGGTCTTGCTTGGTGGAAGGATCAACTTTGGAGTCTTCAAGGAGGAGGGAGGTGGCTTCTTGGCTTTCTTCAACCTCTTGATCTCTGAGTATGGTGTATTGTGTGTATTTTTCATCTTTGGTTGCTTTGTTGTTGTTGGTTAAAATGGGAAGAGGAGGGCTCTATTTATAGGCAGTCTGGATAAGGCTAATGAAGCCGTGCGGCTAGAGGTCCTTGGCTAATGCAGCCGTGCGGCATTATCCTCGTGTGACTCAAAGATGTTTCTAGAATCATGCAAGGTGGCAATTCTAGAAGGTTTTTGGTATTAAGAAAAACGTGTTTCTTAATCTCCAAGCAGTCCCTTCAGCCCTTAGGTGTTTTGGAACAGTTCCGGAATAATTCCGGAACTCTAGGAAAGTCCGGGGAATTACCGGGAAACTTTACCGGAAGGTATGAGCCAGATTTGGGTACTTACAGAAGCCCCTCGGCAACGTCACTTGCAGGGCGAGTGGGGTTGTCGATAGAAAAGGATCCGATCTGGCGAATGCCGAGACGGATTGGGTGACCAAGGTGGTCGAGTGGCTGAACCTCTGGAAGGCTACCTACGTATCCCAGAGGAATCAAGCCAGGCCGTAGTTCAGAATAAGATCCGCAGGGGAATGGCGGAGAGAAAAACTAGTCTCTTACCGGGGAAAATTAGAAGAGAAAGTGACCTAAGAGGTCAAGCAATTGATCCTACTGGGGATATGCTAGAGGTGACCGATGTGGTCGGATATCTGGACCTCTATGAGGGACTACTTCATCACTGAGGAGCGATGAAGGAACAGGGTGACCACTGCGGTCGGATGGCTGGACCTTTTTATGAAAGGCTGCCTCACCACTGAGAAGCGATGATGGAAAAAGGGTGACCACTGCGGTCGGATGGCTGGATCTTTTATGAAAGGCTACCTACGTATCCCGAAGGAATCAAGCCTTGATCGTAGTTCAAGCATCACTAGATAGGTTAGGAACGATGTCTAGGATCCTTGAAGTTTTGACAATTAATGGAGGTTGTCACCTGATTGACAATTAATGGAGGTTGTCACCTGATTTGACAATTAATGGAGGTTGTCACCTGATTGACAATTAATGGAGGTTGTCACCTGATTTGACAATTAATGGAGGTTGTCACCTGATTGGATACTAGAGCTTACGTCACTATCAAGTGGATAGAGGTAGCTAAAGTTTGGAGAACTTGAGCGTACTTTTCAATCTGTGATAGAGGTAGCTTAAGTTTGGAGAACTTGAGCGTACTTCACTATCTGTGATAGAGGTAGCTAAAGTTAGGAGAACTTGAGCGTACTTCTCAATTCGTGATAGAGGTAGCTAAAGTTAGGAGAGATTGACGTACTTCTCTATTCGTGATAGAGGTAGCTAAAGTTAGGAGAACTTGAGCGTACTTCTCTATTCGTGATAGAGGTAGCTTAAGTTTAGAGTTCTGACAATTCGGAGGTTGTCACCTAGCGTTATCCCGTTATAACGGAAGTAACGGAGGCGACTGGGGAAGAAAGTCCATTTGCATAAGGAGATAAGGGATATCTTCTGAAAAGGATGTTATCCTAGTTAAAGGATAACAAGAATTATATGCCCAAGTGGAAAGTCCAGGGGCAAAGAGGTAATTTCTACTCAGAGCGAAAGAAGCCGCTCGGCATGAGAGGGAGGCAAAAGAAGCCGTACAGCTAGAAGACTGATTTTTCCAGATTATTTAAAACAGAATTTGAATGGGGACTAGGCATTATTGCCGCCCATCAGTCGAGAAAGAGAGAGAGGAGAGAGGAAGAAAATTCGAAAATCCTTCCATCCCTTTGCCTCTACTGATTTAGAATGGATCCGGAGGGGAATCCAATACCAAGGCAAGCGAGGAGGAACATCTCCGAGGCCGCTCGGAGGAGGAGGAAAGAACTCGTTCGTACGGAGAGGAAGTATGACTTCCTTACGCCTCCATCGGAGCTCTACCCGGGTAGGAGGGAGCACAAATCGACAAATCCTCAATCGGTTGGGGTAAGCATTCTTAATTTGCTCAATTCCATCGATTTTGATTGATTTTAGATCAGTTCTAGGGCTTGACTCGAGTTTTAGGAATTTCTCAAATTTTCTTAGGATTTTTGACGATAATTTTGAAATCTTGATGATTAACCTATGAGGCTAAGAAGATGAAAGAACATGCATGTGCAATTTATTTGACAAAAATAATGAGAATGACCCACTTTTTTTTTTGAAAATAAAAGTAAGAAGGATAATTGTCTAAGAGGTGACAGAGTTCTTGCATGTGCTAGAACTAGGTCATAGATGAGAAAACGGGATTTTGGACGATGAAAAGGATTCATGCATGCCATTTTTGAGAAAAAATTAATGCTTATGTGCAAATAATTTTGAAAATTGTGATTTTGTGCTTAGGAGAGCAATGTGCTTGACACGATGTGTTTCAAGTGATGAAAGACACGTTTTCCATGCAAAGGATGCTAGAAAAATTTTATGAATGCTTTTCTTTTTGAAAGCATGTGCACTTTTGAATATATGCATGCTTTTTTGAAATGAGATGAAGGACTGACACATTTCTTTTGCTGTGCTTGTCTACAGGAGAACAAGTCTAGGGGGCCTTCCGAGATTGCAGTCAGGCTATAGCAGAGGATGCCTGATTTTGAGAAGAATGGGATGAACCCTAAGCAGCTGGTGAGGGCTACCGGCCTTGATCTGTTCATTGAGGCTATTGGCAGAGGTATTCACATTACCTCGAAGAGCAAGGGCTTGGTCCAGGCCCTCTCAGAGTTCTGGTGGGACACCACCCACAGCTTTCATCTTAGCTGGGGGGAGCTGACGGTGACACCTGCAGATTTTACTGCTATCACCGGCTTGCAGTTCACCGGGAGGCCTGTGACCTGGAGGAACCATATTACGGCAGAGGAGTTCAGGGCTTTGGTCGGGTTTGAGCTTATTCCCAAGGGGCTCGGAATGGAGATGAGGAACGTCGAGGTGGCAGTCCAGAACTGCATGCGGGACTTTGCTGCTAGTGAGGTGACTGCCCACCAGCTTGTTAGAGCCTTTGTGTGGTTGATGCTGTCAGTCACCATCTTTGCCAATTCTGGGACTCTGGCTATGACTTGCCTCCTCGACTCTCTGGAGGATGTTGATGGGATTGGGACGGTCTCTTGGGGCGAGGCCGGATTGGCGGAGCTATACTTCTCCCTGGACATGTACAGTCGGAACAAGGCTGCCTCCATGGATTGCTTCTCTTTTGCTCTTGAGGTAGTCTCACTTTTATCTCTTTTACTTTATGTCTTTGAGACTTTTTATGAGAGAAAATGACCCTTTTTTGATGTTTTGAACATGCAGGTCTGGTTTTGTGAGGTGATCAGGTTCTTTCCGTGGAACCAACAGAGCGATGCTACCATCTTTCCCGCTATGGTCCGCTGGAGGGGAGATGCGAGAGATAAGTTCACCGGGAAGACCCGGATCACCTTTGATTACAAGATGGTTAGGCCAGTTATCAACAGGGATGGGCACAACGGAGTGGATTTTTATCCTTGGGGGAGGTACCCGGAGATTTTGCTAGGAGAGAACTTAGAGGTGACGAGGGAGAGGCGGTGGTTGACCGGGCTGACATGTGATGTCATCTATCTGGGGGATCGATTTTCTAGGCAGCATGGCCATATCCCTCCATTGGATGCCATTACCCCTCATGATCCTCCAAAGACGGATGCCGCAGCCCGGATTGGCGGATGAGATAGAGAGATATCGTGTGCGTGGCCGCCGAGGAGTATTTTGATCCGGATACCCCATATGCTTTGTTTGTGGAGCGGCGGCGAGGACGCCACAGAAGCTAGTGAAGCTAGCTGTCACTCAGGGATATGGGGAGGCCGAGCCTTCTGATCCGCCGATGCCTCCTGCTCACCTTTCTTACGTGGTGAATGGGGTACCAAGGAGGTTCAGGATACCTGTCCCCGACACTAGGGAGCCCCAGTATACTCTGCCGCCGGACAGCACTGTAAGTACACTTTTAGGGTCTTTTCCCTTTTCTTTCAGATTTCTTTGCTTTTTTGCAATTCTGAGATTTTTCTGAGATGTTCTTCTCTTTTTTCTCAGGTTCCAGCTCGCACTTATGACGGCTTAGTCAGGCAGAATAGGGGCTGGAAAGACGTGTGCCGGTCCCTTCTGAGGAAGTTGGCCTGCGCTTCCAAGGCCGCAGCAAATGTGTAGGAGCCCGTGCGCAAGAGAAGGCATGTCGGGGGCACGACATCCACCTCTTCAGCCTCAAAGTACTCCTCTAGTGCCATTCCTCGGGGGCAAGGACCCAATGCTAGCATCCTGGAGCAGCTGGCTGAGTATGAGCACGAGAATGTCCATCTTTCTGACGTGAGTGACACGGAGGACATGATGAGGGTGGCGAGTGTCTATGAGCTAAGTAGCGATGAGGAGGAAGGATCGGAGGCCTAGGAGGTCTCTAGAGTTGACTTAGGAAGAAAAACAAACAATGAACAAGTTTTATGCACATTTTGTTTATTTTTGGCTTTATTTGGGCGCCGATGGGGCGAAAACAATGTACTACTGTTTTATTTACTTTTCTATTTTATGCTTTATGAATTTGCATATTACTTGAGCCTTGGGGCAGTTTTTTTGCTTGGAATTGGGGCTAAAACTGGGCCAAAATGATATATAATGATATATAACTGCTTGGATGGTCTTTGGACATGCTTTTGTACAGGTTTTGGTTGAAAAAGTGGGGTGAAAAACTCCCTTTGGGCAGCAACTTGGTTGCTGCAGATTGTCTTTTACATCAGGCAAATGAGACCGTGCGGTCTGGTCTCTGGAGCAAATGAAGCCGTGCGGCTCACAGTTCTGTCTGGACTGGTTATTTTTAGAATAAAACCAAGGCTTGGCCATTTCATTTCATTTTCAACCTAGACTTGTCCCAACTGTTCCCAGAGCACATATTGGACCTAAAGACACCATCTTTGATCATTTTGCAATGGAGAAGCCCGCTAGATTGCAAAGGTGGGAAGAGAGACCGTTTTCTGTCCGATCTTCAGTCTTGGGTGAGATACAACTTTCAATCTCACAAGGGATTGTTTGATTCTAACTTCAAGATCAAATCTTTATGGCATTTGAGGGATCTCCCGCCTGATTGGGACCTTTTGAGAGCGGCAGCAAGGTTCTGGAACGTCCGGAGACACGTTTACTGCTTTTCTTATAATGAAATTGTCCTAACGCATGAAGACTTCCGAGCCTTGATTGGGGGTCCCGAAATTGAGGCTATATCGATTCCATTGATCGAAGACGTGCCAGTGGCGGCAAAGTTGGCATCTTTTCTGCAGATTTCTCTGGGAGAGGCTGAGAGGATGATGATTGCTCCGGACAGGATTGACCTTTCTGACATCCCGGGCAGGTTTGGGTCTCCGGATATAGCTACGACCATGGTGGCTATGGATGCCTTTATCCTCTGCGTATTCTCGGCTCTGTTCACTGCTGAGTCCGTGGGGATCTGTCATGGCGGTCTCTTGGACATGGTCAGAGATTGCAGGGCTGGGAAGGACATTGTCCCACTGGTTTTGGGTGAGACCCTTCATGGCATCGATAGGATGGCTAGAGGAGACCGTTTCATGAGGTCTCGGGAGTCCGCGTGCCGAACTTTATGGGTGCAGGAGAGGCTCGGGGCTTTGCCAGGGGCTTTGCCGACTCAGTGCCCTTGGGTGATTTCTCGGAGAGGTTTGCCTAGGCAGCAGGGCCAAGATGATTGGGAGCTGATGATGGCTAGGCTATCCACTTCAGACATTCGCTGGTGGGTACCTCACTGGAGGTTGCAGACCAGGAGGATATTTCAGGAGTCCTATATAGTGAGGGTTCCAGGGTTCTGCTGGTCATCCTTCTACATACCCTGCTTGGTATCCAGGCAGTTTGGGGCCTTACAGGAGCCGTTGGGCGATTGGGAGGACATCCGTACCATGGAGGTGGTGCCATTAGCTATGAGGGATCCAACCAGCTTCTCATTCTTCTCGAGGGCTTGGACATACACTGCTTTCCCACCCAGGGCTATCTTCAGGAGCAGGAAAAGTACCATCTTGACCACTGTCTACTTGGACTGGTACGAGAGGGAGATGGGAGTGACTCAGGTCATCTTGGGGGAGAGACGTTAGTCTTTACTGAGAGCTGACTGCGAATCGAGTAGGACTCTGAGGGAGACTGAAGCTAAGGCGAGTCACCATAACCAGTCGGGTGACCTTATCAAAGATATGGAGGCTCGATATAAGAGGCTTTCTGAAGTCGCTCCCTTGACTGAGGCTCAGAGGGAGGAAGTGCGGACTCGTGCCCGAGTTGAGAGGGCACTTATTGACACAGGTTTGATGGAGGCTCCAGTGAGGATACCTGAGATCGGAATGAGGGAGACCGACATCATAGAGAAGAAGAGAAAGAAAACTCGACGGGGTCGAGGTAAAGGGAAGAAAACCAAAGAAGACTCAGCGAATGACGACTGACAGATCTTTTCTTAGGATTCCCTTATTGCCATTTTGCAAACACAATAGTTTATTAGGCATTTTATTGTATTTTAGATCTTTGTAGCAAGGTGTTAGCAGAGTCAAGAGTAGACCGTGCTTGAACTCATCAAGAAGTTTTTAACTTGTAATGAACAAGAGATATTATCTTAGAAATTAATCAAGACACAATTTCATGGAAATTTCAAATGTCTTATTGATTAGGACCCGTTTTATGAAAACTTGAATATCCTTTATTATTGTTTAGGACGCATTTCATGGAAACTTAATCGCCCTTTTTATTGTTTAGACCAAACCATAAATGGCTGCCTACGTTCCCTTTTACAAGAAAGACTAAGGGGCTCAGTCTTCGTAGTTCATTCCGGTGAACTTTTTTTTTTTTTTTTTTATGTGCAGCCATTTTTTTTTGCCTAGACCGCCCTTCTTGGGTTTTCACTTAGCCGGGCATTACTCTTTTTGCACTAAGATTTTTTTCTTTTTTTTTATGTGCAACCCTGTTTTTTTGCCTAGGCCGCCCTTTTTGGGTTTTCAGCCTAGCTGGGTATTACTCTTTTTGCACTAAGATTTTTTTTCTCTTTTTTTTATTTATTATTATTTTTAGACATAGTACCTTCGGAGCTTATCACCGTTAACTGGGTGGACAAAGGGATTGCCGTCCAGGTCTGCAAGTTTCATGGCTCCTCCCGATAATATCTTCTGTACCACATACGGGCCGATCCAAACGGGTTCCCATTTTCCCAGGGGGTTGTCTCTGGTAGGGGGCTTCACCTTCAATACTAAGTCACCCTCTTTGATGTCCCTGGCCTTGACCTTTTTGTCGAATGCTCAAGCCATTCGCCTCTGGTAGGCTCGGGTATGCTCCATGGCTTTTAGCCTTCTTTCATCGAGCAGGGCCAACTCATCATGCCGACTACGTAGCCATTCTACTTCGTTGACACTGTTTTCCAGGAGGACCCTTAATGACGGGATTTCCAACTCCACTGGTAACACTGCTTCCATCCCGTAGTTAGGGCAAAAGGAGATTCTCCTGTGGCTGTTCTGACAGACGTCCTGTAGTCCCAGAGTGCTAGGTGTAGCTTTTCAGGCCAGCCACGATCACGGGTGGCCATTTTCCGAATGATCCGTTCGAGCGTCTTATTAGCAGCTTCCACGGCTCCGTTAGTCTGAGGTCTGTATGGGGATGACTTGTGGCGAGTGATTCTGAATTTTGACAGTAACCTATCGCAGTCTCCTTCAAAGTGCGACCCATTATCAGAAATGATCTCATTGGGCACCCCATATCTACACATTATGTTTTCCTCGATAAACTGGGCCACCTTCTTGGAAGTGAGGACCTTGTAGGACTTGGCCTCTACCCACTTGGTGAAGTAGTCGACAGCTACTAACACAAATTCATGCCCATTGCTTCCTACCGGGGCTATCTTCCCTATCACGTCAATACCCCAAGTTGCAAACAGCCAAGGAGTCGTCATGCAGTACAGGTCATGAGGTGGGAGATGGTTGAGGTTGGCAAACCGTTGGCATTTGTCGCACGCTCGGACATGCTGGACACAGTCTATCTCCATGGAAATCCAGTAATAACCCATTCTGAGGATCACTTGCATCGTGGCTCTAGCATTCATATGAGGACCGCAGGGACCATTGTGGACTTCATCATCAACTCTTTGGCCATTTCTTGAGTGACGCACAAGAGGAGCGGTCCTTGGTACCGTTTCTTGTATGTGTTGCCTCCTAGAATGACATAATGGGAGGCCAACCTTTTCGTGGCTTGCAAGCTCTTGGCTTTGACACCTTCTTTGGTCTACCTTCTTCGTCTCGAAAGCCGACTCTCCATCTTTGAGGAACTGGTAAATTTGATTGTACCAGTGGTTCCTTGATAGGATCAGTCCCAAGTCTACTTCACAAATGAAGGTCGGGGCTTGTCTTCTACCCACGCTGAAGGGTTTTATGGCTTTTCCCTTGGGGATCTCTACCAGTGAGGCTAGAGTAGCTAGGGCATCCGCGAATCTGTTCTTTTCCTTGGCAAGTAGTGGAAAGTCACTTCTCCGAACCTGTCCAAATAACTCCTCCATACGGGCATGATACCGCTGAAGATTAGGGTCCACAGTCTTCCATTTGTTGGAGACCTGGTTGATGATCGTGGCCGAGTCTCCGTAAACTTCAAGCTCCTTGACATTCCTCTCTAGGGCAGCTTCTAAACCAAAGAATGCAGCTTCGTACTCGGCAACATTGTTCGTGGCAGGGAAGTTCAACTTAAGGGCTATGGGTGTGTGCTCATCTTTCGGATCGACCAGTAGCATCCTACGCCATTTCCTATTTTGTTAGCAGCTCCGTCAAAGAATAGCTACCATCGGTTCTCAGGCTCAACTACAAAGATCCCTTCATCGGGGAATTGGGGTTCAGGCCCGCGGTCCTCATTACTGGGGAAATTTGCCAGATGGTCTGACAATGCTTGACCCTTGATGGCCTTTCCGGTCACGTAGTTGATGTCGTACTCGCTAAGAAGAAGGACCACTTTGCTAGACGCATCGAAAGGGAAGGTTTATCGAAGATGTACTTGATGGGGTCCATTTTCGAGACCAAGTTCACAGGTGGGCTTCGCATATAATGCTTCGCCTTACCGACTACCTGCACTGGCCCCGCACAAGTCTTTTCACATGCTGAGTAATTAAGCTCACTTCCCTGTAGCTTCCGGGTGACAAAGTAAATGGCATTTTCTACCCGAGAGTCTTTCTTCTCCTGAGCAAGCATAGCCCCAACTGCCGTATCGGATGACAGTGAGATAGAGCGTAAGAGGTTTCGTCTATGTGGGGGCATAGTACGGAGGATGTACTAAGTATGCCTTGATCTGGTCAAAGGCATCCTGGCCTTCTTCGGTCCACTCTGTATCTACATTCTTCTTCATGAGCTTGAAGATGGGCTTGCACATAGTGGTCAACTGGTTGACGAAACGGCTGATGTACTGCAGCTTGCCCATAAAGCTTTTGACTTATGTCTGGGTTTGAGGTATCCTCATGTCCATAATGGCTTTGATCTTTCGGGGGTCGACTTCGATACCTCGCTCCGTGACCATATACCCAAGCACTTTTCCCCTTGTCACTCCAAAGGTGCATTTAGCAGGTTTAGTCTCATGGAATGTTGTCTTAGCCTCTCAAAGAACTTTCGCAGGTCAACAAAGTGCTGTCCATCCTTGCCTTTGGAGTGGATTATCATGTCATCTACGTAGACCTCAATCTCCTTGTGGATCATGTCATGAAAAAGCGCGGTTGCTGCCCTTTGATAAGTAGCCCCGGCGTTCTTGAGCCCAAATGGCATTACTGTATAGCAGTAAGTTCCCCATGGTGTGGTGAAGGCTGTCTTTTCTTGGTCTTCTTCGGCCATCTTGATCCGGTTGTAGCCTCGCAAAGCCATCAACGAAGGATTTGACTTCGTAGTTTGCAGTGGAGTCCACCAGGATGTCTATATTTGGCAAGGGGTAATCGTCTTTGGGGCTGGCTTTGTTCAGATCCTGAAAATCTACACAGCAGCGCACCTTCCCATTGGCCTTGGTGACGGTCACAATATTGGACAACCATGTCGGATATTCGATGACTCTAATGAATCCTACCCGTAGTAGCTTCTCAATTTCTTCTTTGACCTATAAAGACCACTCTGGCTTGATTTTCCTTAGTTTCTGCTTTACTGGCTTAGCATCTGGTGCTAGAGGGATTCTGTGCTCCAATATTGAACTGTCTAGCCCCGGCATATCCTTGTACGACCACGCAAAGACGTCCATGTATTCTCTGAGCAGATTAACTAGTCTGTCCCTTTCAACCCCCTGGAAGAAGCTTCCAATCTGTGTCTCTTTAGGTTCCTCGACAGTACCCAAGTTAACACTTGTCAAAACCTCCTCGGCAGCTTGGGCCCAGTTTTCCTCTTTTTCTGTAACCTGCTTAAAGATTTCTTTAATGTATTGTTCGTTTAGTGTGTTTGCATATTGTTCAAATGATTTATTATTAACTGTTGTTAAGTTTTGAGTTAATTTATCATTTGTTAAGTTGGCAATAAGGGGATAATCAGAAAGATCTGTCATTTCATTCAAAGCAAGAGGAAAGATGACATCGATTACATATTCATAATCCTCAGGCGTGAGGCCTTCGGATGACTCAGAGGACTGGAATTCAAAGATTCCTGACTCAACTGTATGGACAACAGGGTGTTTGACACGACTGGGCTGAGAAGGACGTGGTACCAATCCAAGCTCCGTGATCATTTGCTGTCGGCTGGCTATCGGTCCAGAGAATGTCTCCCAATTCTTCAACGGCATCTCTGTCTTAGTCACCAAAGTGCGGGGATCAAAAGGATCTTCACCACCGTCTCCAATTACGGCAACTACCTCATCATCTGAGCTGAAGTCGATCAAATCTGGGATCTGTGCTTCTTCATCAAACAACTTCTGCAAACCCAAATCGCTGTCTTCGTTGCTGGCAGCTTCTATCTGGCTGATCTTCGGTAGAACTAACTCGAAGGTGGAGAGGTCCATTACCCCGGATGCTGACTCTTTGACACTGTCTGAATCTTCTTTGAAGACATACTCGTTCTGAACAGTAGAGGTAGCCCCGGGAATGTCTGGCAAGTCAAGGAACATCCTTCGAACAGGATTTGCTGGTTTTCCCCTAACTTTCCCAAGGTTTTCCAGAAGGGTTTTCTTCAAGGAGATCTGGTGATCACTCTCACTATATTGTGTCCCGCCTTTTGTAAAATAATGGGTCAGGGATAAACTGTAGGGATAGAGCTGGACCCCTTCACTTTGTTTTCCTGGAACTGTGCCTTTAGCTTTTCTGCCATCCCGAGAGTTCGGTTTGTATCCCAAGCCATATCTGGTAGTCTGTTCCTTTACATCAATGATGGTATTGCGATGCAGTCTTTTGCCCAATCCAAGCCCCGGAAGATAACCCATTTTTCTCATCATTCTCATGGCCGGGGGAATTTTATCGAAGGTAGTAGTGAGGTCAGTGCAACACACTTGTGCTTTGGAAGAAGCTATAGAGAATCCGGTCAAGGCAAACCCTTCATCATCATGCTTAATTTCCAATATCGGGATACCTCCAGTGCTGGTTCCTTCCACCGTGACACTGTCTCCGTAAATAGTGGTGATAGTACCATCGCTAGACTGAAATTTGACGCACTGGTGCAAAGTAGAGGCTACCCCATTTATCTGGTGAATCCAAGGGCGTCCCAGCAGAGCAGTAAACGAGATCGGAATGTCAATTACTTGGAAGTCAACATCCATGACCTTTTTTCCGAACCACAACTTGAGAGTAGCAATCCCCAAAACTGATCGTGCAGTGGAGTCGTAGGCCTTAATAGTCTGACTAGAAGGCTTCAAATCCGTTGGCTTCAAATCCAATAAGTCCATCATTTTTGCTGGCAGGACGTTCATTGCGGACCCTCCATCAACTAATACCCGCGGCAACCGACGTTCCTCTAACTGGACTGTGATGTAAAGGGGTTCGTTATGACTAGCCCTATACTTTGGCAGGTCCAAATCGGTGAAGGTAATGATGTTTCCGTAGTGGATACTTCCAATCATCTGGACGACCTCATCTGGGGTGACATCTATGGGCACCATGGTCTTGGCCAAACTTTCTTCTAGCTTCAGCTTATGAGGGTATGAAGAGGTTAATAAGGACCACAAGGAGATATTGGCCTGAGTACACTTCAACTGAGTCAGTACTGGATCCTCTTTGTCAGAATCTGGCTTTTCTGCTTCTGGCTTATAGGGTCTTTTGTCTGTTTTTGGCTCAGAGACGACATTTCTTTTATCACCCTTAGGCTGTTCAACACTCATCTGTCCGAACCGAGTCATCACATAGACTTTTGACTTCTCTGATTCATCATTCCTACTGGAGGATTCTGTCAGCTCTTTCAAGGTTAGAGGCGGGATCTTGCTGGCGTATGGCCAACTCTGCTGATTAATCTGATTAACCGCACTACTAGAGGCATAAGCGGCTTCCTGAATCTGATCCCAGGTTACTGGCTTTCTGACTTTTTCTGAGTTCTGACTCCCTAATTGGCTCAACATCCGGCTGGTTTCAACTTTACCTCCCTCATTTAAAGCCTTCACAGTCTCGTTCAAGTTTTTCAAGGTCAGCATGCAACAGGAATTATCACCTTAAGAGTTTGGAGCTGGGCAAATGGCTTCCTCATCCGGACCTAGCAACCTTTTCAACAGAGTGGGATCACATTCCTCATCACTGTCAAGCATGTCCCTCCTTTCTCTAGGGGTTAGCTTTCTGACGGTATCTTTGACATTAGCCAAGCATTTTCTGAAATGGGAAATTCCATCATCGAGAAGGATTTCTGCGGGGTCAAACCTCTTGGCGGGTTCCTGTTCTTTACTGTCGGGAAGGTTTTCTGGGCTTTTAGGCTTCTGGGCTAACCACTCCTCTACTGTTCCTTCTGGCACTTCGACTGTGTCTTCCTCAGTATCACTACAATAACTCTCGTGAGAACTCTCATCTTGACTCTGATGACCAATGAGGGCAAAAGCAGGTCGGGATACTTGACGCCATATAAGAGGTATCTTGGACTCTTCCTCTGACTTGGGAATTACCAAGAAAACATCGCTGTCATCATAGGATATAAAGGGGACCGGGGTCGCTTCAAACTTTAGGACTCTTTCCAGGGCATCCATACACTCTTCTTCAGACAAGGTCTCAGGGGTGATTCTCAAAGGCCTTTGCAATGGAGTCTACTCTTCCCGACGGGGGTTTAGCTTCAATGACGCTTACATGTTCTAGATCGGCGGGCGGAGCCCACTTCCCTCTTTCAGCTAAAACTTCAATTAAATCCCTCCACTCACTGACTAAGTCTTTGTAGGGGGTATTGAATTCTAGGATGTAGAATTCATACGCTGCCTCATCCTTTTCCTCTTTCGAACCTTCACACAGGCTACAGATACACTTTGAAGTGATTCCATCTCCTATTCCAGGTCTATGGTTTTCTACTTCATCTTGCCCTCTGGGTTTCACTTCCGTCGACTCCAGGTTCATTCCTTCTACTGAACTGTCGTCATTACTGTAAATCCACCCGTTCCTGTTCTCATTTTCGACTGACTCTTCACTGCCGCTGTCTGGGAGATATGCAAATTCACAGGCGTTGACAAAGTTAGAAAGGTCAGGCTGGTACTGGAATTCCAAGGTAGGGAAATTTGGCTCAGGTTGAGGAGAAGGAAAGAGTCCCATGGGGTAATGCAGAGGCTGCGTTACGGGGATAGCTGTGGCGTTTGTTCTCTGTTGGTAGGGAACAAAGCTGGGTCTTATCTGAGGGGGAGAGGGTGTCGGGACCCTGATGGCTTGAGACATTAGAAAGGACTGAAAAGGGACAGTCTTTGACAATGGATCATATGAGGATGGAGGAGGGCATTGGTTATAGGCTAGCTATTCTTCCCGAGTCATCTGATTACCCAAACCAGTACTGTTCTCTGTCAAATCGGCCATTCTGACTCTCTGAACTGACAAAAGTGAGGATTCAGGCGAACTGTCTGAGAATTCTGCGCTAACAAGTCGATGACCCGGTGTTCTCACCCACTTCTTTCTCGCTGCGGGAAAGGGATAGGAGAGGTTTAGACTCGGGGTAGGTGTTTAGGCTGAAGGCTCAAGCAATATGCAAATTAGGAATCTTCCAGTTTACTTAAAACAGTGTCTTTTATTAATTTCTATTTGGTTGGAAAAGGGGTTCTGCCCTTCTTTTTCGCAACTACTCTAGATCCTGGATCAGTGGGTTCCGTCACTACGTCTATAAGCCCCTCGTATTCCACCTGTATTTCGACCTCCCAGGGTGGACAGCCCCGGGCGAGGGTCCTATAGGGCACGCGGATCCCACCGACCGAGAGAGAATAACGCTCCTAATGGGTCTAGCGGGTCATATGAACTTTTAACGCACGAGCGATGCGAATTATAGTCAAGGCAATACCGGGAAAGTCGCGTCTTTCAGCCTTAACAGAATTTCGGCAGAATTTCGCTTGCGCGATTGACGTTTTGACTTTTCGGTAATGTCCGAGAAGATAATAAGCATGGGTCGGGCGGTAAAAGGCGGATGACACAATGTCACATTGAACTTCGTTGCATACGCCGTGCGTGAGTCAAAATCGAAGTCAATGCCGGGTCAAGATCTTGCCAATTTTTCCTTGTCGGAATTTTGGCAGAGCTTCGCTTGAGCGAAATATCTTTTGGATTTTCGGCAAGGACTCGGTCTCGACTCTTACGCATTTCCTGCAGGTCAAGGTCAAAGTCAATGCCGGAGTCAAGGTTTTACCAATTTTTCCTTGTCGGAATTTTGGCAGAGTTTCGCTTGAGCGAAAGATCTTGACTTCCATTATGAACTAAGGCTTGACCTTTACGGGGATATGCAACTGGGCTATATGACACGGACTAGACCAAAAACCAACCAAAAGTCACGGTTTTTTGGAACGTGTGACACGGACTGTGCATTGGTCGACACTGGCTGCCATGGGAAGTTTGGGGTGATTCCGTCCGCGTCCGGGAGCATCGTAAGGCTGTCCGTGACTGCAGCTGAAAAACCACCCCGGGTTTAAAGGGACGTGCGTGCAAAGTGTACATGATATATAAGGTGCGCGTAGTGTGCGGTCTCCTAAAAATGTTCCTTTTTGAGTTAAAACAGAGATTTTCATAAATGTGTTTTAAAGGAATGATTTTCGGGATGGGAAAAAATGCAACAGATAAGGCACGTAAATTTTCTGAGAGCCCCAGTCAGTCTTGGAACTAAATAGCCCCAAGCTGCCAGGACTGCCAGATTAACCTCAATTTTTCCTGGTGGAATTGCCACTGAGGCCGTCCGGTCAGAATCCAAGGAGGATTGAGCCGTACGACTGCATGGATCAATTTTCCAAGTTCCACTCCTTTGCTATTTCAGGTTGTTTCCCGAATATTTTAGGCACCTTTTAGCCTTGAGAAGGCTTCCAATTCAAAGTATGCACAAATCCCAAGATGCAAATGATGCAATGCAAGGCAAAGAAAGCAAGCAAGATAAACGGAATCCGCGATGGGAGTCTAACCCGCTCAAAGGGAAAAGCTTTCTTTTATTTTTTTTCAAAAAGTGATACCGGTATGTGGGATTGTTAAACCACCGTTTATCCCAAGCCCCGGGTTAGGGAGCGATACAGGAAGTTTAGTGGTTTCCACTTATATACCGGGTATCGTTTATTTTAAAAATGAAAGCTTTTCTCCTTTGGGTATCCCTAGCGGAGTCGCCAAACTGTGAATGTGTGCCCAAATTTAGTTTTTGGATTCACGCGATTTTGAAAACATCCGGTTTAATTTGAAAAACGGAGTCGCCACGCCATTTTGATTTCCTCAAAACTTTGAAAAAAAGGTTTTTATGGGTTCGGAGGTTAAGTTACCCCTTGGGAAGAACGGATCGTCGTTCACCCAAGGTGCCTTGCCGTAGCAAGTCTCCCTAGATTCCGTTTATCGTGCTTGCTTGCGTGCTTTCTTATGTGCATGTGTTTGAATAAAAGGGGAGGGAATGTCCCAAGTTGTCTTCCGGACGTACAAACCATTTGCTGGTTGTCGCTCGGGATTTCTTGGATTTTATGTATTCGGGATTTTGATCCCGTCCTCATCTTGGACTTGTGATCATCGCTTTTTAACCTCGGGACTTGCGTGATCGAGAGAAAGACTCTCTTTTATAATCCAAAATGAGGTTCTTTAGGAAAGGAGTGACCTTAGCCCATCAATCCTACACTTTAAAACGATTGAGCTTATATAAATGCTTCATGCTCGTCTTAAGTGATAATCGGAGATATAGGTTCAAGGTTTATCCCTTTCTAAAGAGATTGTGGCACCTTTAATGGAAGAAACGATGTAAAGATAGAATCTTTACACCGGTCCGTTCCGAAGGTTGCTAATGGGGACATGAGAGAATGCATGTAAAAATGACATTTTTAGTGAAAAGATGACATTTTTGGGTTGCAAAGGATGCTTTTGATTTGTAAAGGATGCATTTTTATATAAAGACATAATTTTTATGCAAAAGATGCATTTTTATGGAGAAAATAGTATTTAATATGCAAAGGATGCTAATTTGATGATAAAAGATGATCTTTAATGCAAAGGATGCATGAAAATGAGTTTTAGATGCAAAGGATGCACCTTTATGATAAAGACATGATTTTTATGTGCAAAGGATGCATTTTGAATGGAAAGATTGCATTTTTATGAGCAAAGGATGCATAAAGATGACATTTTTATGTAAGAAAGGGATTTTTAGGTGCAAAGGATGCACCTTTGAATATAAAGATTACATTTTTAATAGCAAGTGATGCTTATTTCATGCAAAGGATGCAAAAAGGTGGAGGGGAATATGATAAAGATAGGATCTTTAATGATAAATGCCAAGTCCCAAGCAAGATAATGACAATATATGAATGCAATGAGCAATTAAATCACATAGAGCAAGTATAATGCAAGGTAAGGGATTGAGAGGTTACCAATGGTGGTGACCTCTTCTTCTTTGGGTCTTGCTTGGTGGAAGGACCAACTTTGGAGTCTTCAAGGAGGAGGGAGGTGGCTTCTTGGCTTTCTTCAACCTCTTGATCTCTGAGTATGGTGTATTTTTCGTCTTTGGTTGCTTTGTTGTTGTTGGTTAAAATGGGAAGAGGAGGGCTCTATTTATAGGCAGTCTTGATAAGGCTAATGAAGCCGTACGGCTAGAGGTCCTTGGCTAATGCATCCGTGCGGCATTATCCTGTGTGACTCAGCATGTTTCTAGAATCATGCAAGGTGGCAATTCTAGAAGGTTTTTGGTATTAAGAAAAACGTGTTTCTTAATCTCCAAGCAGTCCCTTCAGCCCTTAGGTGTTTTGGAACAGTTTCGGAATAATTCCGGAACTCTAGGAAAGTCCGGGGAATTACCGGGAAACTTTACCGGAAGGCATGAGCCAGATTTGGGTACTTACAGCGTGCCTACATTTTTCTAGCCCTTGGGGTAACTGTGATGCATGATCGTACCAACATCAAGTTGAAGCTGTTTTATCTCCCATTACTTAGAGATATTGAGAGGATACACATGTATAGCTGGGGTAATGCGTGTTTAGCCATTTTATATCGGGAACTTTGTTGTGTTACTCACCCCGAGACTAGACAGTGTGGTGGATTTCTGAATATCTTGCAGGTATGCTATAACATTTTAATTAAACGTTATGATGTTGTTTTATTTTTTCTATTTGAAATCATATGTTTTTAGTAGTACTTGATATATATATTTTATTGATACAACTTTGGGCATGGGATAGGTTGCTATGTACGTAACCTATTTCTCTTAGACCAAATGAGGATGCGAATCAGGGCAACCTTCTATTGGGGTGCATGTATACATATATAAACGACTTTTCCATCTGAAATGTTCTTGTTTTAATACATTTTAGAATTTTTGATTTATACTTCTCCATTTATTGAATTTTAGGTGGATTAAACGGTTTTCTCTTAAATATGTTATTGTACACAACCTTCACAGCTATCAAGATCAGCTGGAGAAATTGACTAAGGATCATGTATTGTGGCATCCATATAAAGATTAGCAGGCTCCAGCTTATTGCCGTCAAGGAGATGCTGTTTGGATGTCCAGAGTCCCTCTTATCTGTTTTGATAAGGTAGAGTGGCACCACCCAGATCGTGTTTTGAGGCAGTTCAGCATACTACAGGGGACCCCAGAACCATGTTACACAGGGGAGGAGTTGCACAAGGTTGACCGCCGCGGAAACAACCATGTCTATTGGAGTACCCGACATCAACGGTATATAGCAGTTTGGGAACAACGGCGAGATGGAGTGGTTGATGGGCAGATAGGATATGATGTCATGCATTATACTCATCCATACATGATTTGGTATAGGCGAATCACGTGCATGTTTGTCCAAAACCCATTGCATATAGGGGAGGTTGGTTATCGGACGTTAGCCCCTTTCTTGGAGGGTTTGGTAAGTGAATGTACGCTCGCCGAAATTTAAATGAGAAAATGGGAGTCGCCACGCCATTTTAAAGAAAACATTGAAAACCTTTGAAAATAGAAAATGGGTTCGGGGGTCAGATTACGTGTTGGGAAGAACCGAGAGTTCACCCAACACGCCTCGTAATACGAGTCTTTCTATGTTCAACATCTAATTCATTCAAATGTGTGTGCAAATTGTGTGAGATAAGATATGTAATAAAATGCACATTGATGCTTTGTTTTATTGATCAACAAGAAAGAACTACAACCTGTGAACCATTTGATAAGAGAGGCCACATCCCATTTAAATTGCTGAGAACAGGTTACAATTGGAAAATGACTTCTGCAGAATGGCAACTTGTGTCGCGTGACACAGGATCTGCTTGGCAGGTTGTGTCTCGTGACATAAGTTGTCATATGCAGAAGCCTTACAGAATTAAGCACATAATGAACTGGGATCGATCCAGATCCAATTATAACACCAAATCTACTCAAAAAATAAAGAATCAACAACGAATCGACCAAAGGGGTGTGGATATGGAGAGATCCACACTCCCTTGGCAAATAAGCCAAAATTATAATAATATCAAACCATGAACAATGAAATTATACCAAACAACTTGATTTAAACAGAGAGATGGCGATTGTGACTTGATAATCAGAGTAGATGGAGCTTGATTATCAAGTCAATGAACAGAGATTACAATAAATTGATTATGCAAAGAGCAAGTATGAGAGAGAGAGAGAGAGGGAGTTGTTACCCTTGTAGATCCACGTTCTCTATACCAAGTTGGTACAGGGAACCTTCAATTAGCTTCAGGAAAAGGATTTAAGCATAGATGGAGTGTTGGACTCAGATCTTCAAGGTGTATGTGAAGTATGGAGGTAGATGGGTGAATTGTGTATGAGAGATGAGGGAATTGAAGGGAATTGGTGTGGATCTATATGGAAGGAGGAGAGAGACGAGCTTCTGGGGTAATTTTGGCAGGATGACAGTAAGGAGGCTGAAAAAGGATCACGAAATGAGAGGGGGAGGGTCCAATTTATAGGATACTGGTGAGGGTTACTTGCGTCGCTGTAAGTACCCAAATCTGGCTCATGCCTTCCGGTTAAATTTTTCGGCAATTCCCCGGACTTTTCCTTAAGCCCGGGAGCAATTCCGGAACTGTTCCGAACCTTCCGAGGGATAAAGGGACTGCTCTAAATTAAAAGAGCACGTTTTCCTTGTATTTGGTATCCTTCTAGAAGTGCCACCTTGCATGATTCTAGAAACATGCTGAGTCATACAGGATAATGCCGCACGACTGCATTAGGAGAAGACTCCTAGCCGCACGACTTCATTAGCCTTATCCAGACTGCCTATAAATAGAGCCCTCTGTAGACACCCCATTCTGAACACATCGGAACATACTTATACCACTCTAAGTCTCGCTTTGAGTCAAGAAGTAGAAATCCACCATTTCGTCATGTTTCGTTAAGTTTTGACTAACCACCGTTAGTTTGGGACTAAACTGCATACGAGATAACGAGGAAAGGACAAAACTGTCCACAGGAGCAATATCTCGCCGCGAGATGGAGTGTCTCGCGCGAGATATCCCCCCTCTGCAGATTGCGGTGCATCTACAGCCTCGTCGATTTCAACCTCTTTTCGGGATAAAACTTTATCTCTCCGGGCAACCAATAAGATTTGGGGTCTAGAACCATCTGATAGGGTTTTACCTCTCCACTTCTTCCTATCCATTCCCTATAAATACTTGGTGACTTCCAAGGTTGAGACCCCCCGGAATCGACCGCAAATTTTCACAACACACACACATTTTGTTGGCTTCTTTCCCTGAAAGAACCCTACAAAATCACCCTAAAACTCACCTCATAGTTTGTTTGTCAACCTTGTTGATAAAAAACATCAAGCTCCAAGTCAAGGACCGAGGCGAAGCTCTGTCCGTGTCAAGAGTCGATTCTAAACTTGAGTCGAAACTCTGCCCAAATCACCTCACGCAAGATAACCCCTAAATCCCTTTCTAATTGATTGTTAGAGTGGTATAAGTCCATAGAATCTAGGATCGGCCTAGAGCCTCTCCAAATCATGGAGACGGTCTCGAAGCAATCGATCCTACATTCCGTTTAACCCCGTTAAATGGACCTTTGTTTATAATATTTAAAATCGTTTTTCTCTTCTTTTGAAAACCTCTCTTTTCTTTAGCAAGACCGATCTCCGGATTGGGTGAAATGGATGCTCCTTGACCTACCCATTTCATAACCTAAGCCCCGAACCCAAATCTCTTTCAAAATGGTTTTCCTATTTTCTCCAATCGAATAATATAGGTGGCGACTCAAAACGAAAAGGATAAAATTCTTTTTCCTCACAACGCTACAGCGGCGACTCTGGGATTTAAAATTAAGAGGCTTAAACTTGCGTCAAAATTAAAAGAGAGGTTTTCAAAAAATTTGTAAATTCGAATTTTTTGCTCTCAGATGAGGCATGTCTCGCGGCGAGATATCATATCTCGCGCGAGATATTGCTTCGGCAATCTGGTTGTTTTCTGGTTTCTCCCGTTTGTCTCATAGTCCAAGACGAGAGCCGAACATGCAAGGGGGATCCCAAAATTTCATTATCTGCAGAGTTCCCGCATCTTAAGGCCTCCCTTAAGGTGTAGAACTCGAACCTTCGTTTCCTTTAAATAATTGATTATTATTTATAAACTGCGTGCGATTGGGTTTTATTTAATTAAAGTCCGGTCCATTGGGGATTCGGGAGTTGTAAATTGAATTATTTATCTCTCTTTCTCTCTCTTTATGTGGAACTACGATGGCCTGAGTCTTCCTAATTTGGGAGAAACGTAGGCAACCACTTGGTGCGGCCACTATCTGTTTTCCTTTTGATTTTTCAAAAAAAACTCTCTATTTTACTCTATCACCTAGATTGACTATCACACACGCGCACTCATATTATAACTGTCATTGCACTGCATACCCTCTATAAACCCGGGACCCACACTAAGGACGGATGACGGTAACCACCTAGTCGCCGGTCTCTCCGAAGTTGGACAATCCCACTCCGCGTATTCAATCCACCTAGATTGTCATATCGCGGGGAGCCTAGCATCGCCACATACTCATGTAGATTGTCCTTTTAGGATCCCTCCGTGACCGGTCGGTTTTGACTCGGTGATCTTTTCTTGTTTTTGACCAAAACAAAGCCATGCAAAATTGACAATAAAGAAGGATTCATAAAAGTCCCTTCGAAAAGTCCCTTCGGAAAAAGTCCCTTCTAATGACCCTTTCGGATGTCCCTTTGAAAAAAATACATATATGTATAATCCTTCGAAAAACGATCTTACATGGCTTTGTTTTACAAAAATCGGATTGATTGCTTAGTCGTTAGGTTCTGATAAAGGCCTTAGAAACCCCTCAAAACGGACTTTCCGTTCCGACCAAAAATTAGGTCTAAATAAAAATCGACTTTCCATGTGGTTATCTCGCGCGGACAACATATCTCGCGCGGGATAATGCTTCGTTTGCTGAATTTGAGCTCGAGCCATTTTGAGCCTGCTTCCGACTCGTTGGGGCTAGATCCTGATATCTGCATCTCTTCTGTCAGTTTTCCGAAGCTACTCAACTTCAAGACTCCCAACACAATGTCTACCGGAAAGCACGTCATGACCAAGGAATGCCTTGAACAACACACTTTGCAAGACTTGACCAAGGCCCTTGTCGCTGAAATGGAACATGTAGGAGGTTGGAGAGAAGCCTTTGATTTGCCTTCTACCCGCATTGCTAGGGATTTCCGAAAATGGAGAGTGACTCCGACAAAGTGGACGATCGTCCGTGCAAGAGGAGCTAAGTGATATCAAAACTCAACTTGCCAAAGCCCCGCAAAGAAATTAATGACAATGACTCGTGGCATCACATGGAAGAATCCATCCAAGCTGAAAAGACAAAGATGCTGATTGAAGAGCTCGAGGAAGTCAAGAGTGAACTCGAGACCATGACCCAAAAGTGCATCAACCTTGAAGCTCACGTCGAGGATGACATTGATGAGAGGGTCAAGTATTTCCTCAACACTCTCTACCGTGACCTCAAAGAGCAAATGGAGGAAGAATATCAGTCTCGCCACAACGTCTTCGTGCAACACTACGAGAACCATATCCGAGACCTCCACAATCAAATGGCTAAGCGAAGGAAGGGTAGAGTCTTCTCCGACATTGGAAACATCACTCTCGGTCATCTCTTCAGAAGTCTTCACAAAGAAGGAAAGCTAAAGCCAATGGAAGGTTACCAACCTAAGAGGGAAGGCCGATCTCCGCACCTCTACTGCTTCTACCATCAATGCTATGGCCATCACACCAATGATTGTTTCAACCTGAAGAATGCAGTCCAAGACTTGATTGACAACGACGCCATCAGAGTTTGTCCGAGTGGTGGAATAGTTTGGATGAGTTCAAGCAAATGAAGAATCTCTTTTCTTTTCAGTTAGTTACTTTTAGTTGCAAGAGAAACAATTAATAGTCTAGTTTAGCTTAGTTGGGTACTACTTGCCTAAAATCCTCATTTGTGGGCAAGAGTATCAAGTTTGCTTTTCAATAATAGTTAGTCAGTATTTCCCTTTTTAATTCTGATTGATTCTTTAAACAAGAAAGAAAGCACCGTGAATGTCATAGAAACTTGCAACAAGAATGACTACTCCAAGGCACTTTGGTTTTCCGAAAGCCTTCCTGTCTGGAGAATGATGCTAGCAAAAGGGTACTTTCCTGGATTAGGGCTTGGAAAGCACTTACAAGGGATAACGGAACCGCCACCGGTCCCCCCGCTTCACACAAAGCATGGCCTAGGATACATCATCTCCATCCACGATGAAGATGACGAAGAAGAGTGGGGCTTCACTCAAATCAAGTGGGAAGGAACCACCTACAAAGGCTGCGACGACCCAAAGCCCAAGAATGGCAACCTCAAGCCATATCGAAAGACACTCAATGGCTACTTTGTTCGAGAAGGGGAAAGTATTCCCTACTTTATCTTTTCGTAACCATGGATCGACGATAAAGGAAAGCGCCAACCGGGCTTTGAAATCTTCACTCGCGATGCTTCTCCAAGTGAAACAGAATCCGTCCCACTAATCCCTAATGATTTGTGGGTCACGAAGACGTAAATGACAAGTGAATGGGACTTTGTGTTGGGAGAAGACATGCCGCGACAGCTTCCAAGACTCGTGCCGGTTAGAAGACAACCCGCATCCATGCAATATCCAAGGGGGACGCTCCAACTACCGACTACACAAGACTCGATACGTAAATGTGATGAGCCAATTCTAAACCGGCACGTCACCGGAGGACCGCTTGTTGATGAAGACTTCATGATCAAAGAGCTTGGTTGCACTCCCCATCCCCGCAGAAGATAGGCCCCGTAGCTTTTACATTAGAGTGTGCTCCACCTCCGATGAACTCACTCAAGAGGAAATCGAGGCAATGGCCGAACATGTATTCCCTTACTTCCTTAATGAAAACTTTGATCTTTCCGAGTACGCTGAGATTGCTAACATCGTGAATGATGAATTAACTAATAATAATCAATATAACGAACATGTTAATAATGAATCATACGATGAGATAGATCAAGAAAACGAACAAATCTTAAAAGAATTAGCTAAGCAAGTAGGTCGTTGTGGAAAGAATGGCCCTGTTGACGACGAGGAAATGCAAACGGTTAATCTTGGGACAACGGAAGACCCTAGAGAAACAAAGATCGGCAGCTTCTTCAAGGGGGAAGACAGAGAAACCTTGACACAGCTCCTCGTAGAGAATATGTCGACGTCTTCGCTTGGTCCTACAAAGATATGCCCGGGTTGAATCGGGCTTGTAGAGCACAAGATACCGCCGCTACCCGACGCCAAGCCGCCAAGCGTAAACTACGCGTAATCAAGCCGGAATGGTCAATGCAAGTGAAAGAGGAAATCATGAAACTCTTGAAGGTAGGGTTCATCAAAGTGATTGAATATCCTGAATGGCTAGCAAACACGGTGCAAGTAGCCAAGTCGAATGGGAAGATACGAGTCTGTGTTGATTTCAGAGACTTGAACAAGGCATCCCCTAAAGATGATTTCCCGCTACCGAACATAGACATGTTGGTCGATGCCACTCGCATACGAAGTCCGCTCATTCGTCGACGGTTTCGCAGTGGTATAACCAAATCCTCATGGCAGAGGAAGATCGCACAAAACAAAGATTCACCACACCTTGGGAACGTTCGCTACACGGCCATGCCGTTTGGTCTCAAAAACGCTGGGGCTACTTACCAAAGAGCAGTCACGACACTATTCCATGACATGATCCACCAGGAAATAGAGGTATATGTGGACGACATGATTATTCACTCAAAAGCGACAGATGGTCAACACTTCGTAGATCTCGTAAAATTCTTCAATCGACCGAGACAAAGACAAGATGAGGCTCAACCCCGCCAAATGCTCATTCGGAGTGGTCAAAGGGAAAGTCTTAGGGTACATGGTCACAGAGCGTGGCATAGAAGCGTATCCCGCCAAGATAAAAGCCATTACGTACATGCCTCCACCTGCAACACGTAAAGAAGTAAAGGGATTCATGGGCAAAGCTTTCAATATATCGCCGATTCATCAATCAATCGACTACGATGTGCGATCCTATCTTCAAGCTACTTAAGAAAACGCACCTCAAGAGTGGACCGAAGAATGTCAAGAAGCATTCGAGGAAGTTAAGCGCTACTTGACTTCCCCACCTATCCCGGTTCCACCGCACAAGGAGAAGCCCTTGAAGCTATACCTCACTAAGCATGCACAACGCATTAGGGGCTATGCTCGCTCAAGAACACCTCCCACACAGAGAATGCCATCTATTTCGTCACCCGCAGATTCCAAGGCAAATAAATCAACTACTCTCCACTCGACAAATCCCGTGCCGCTCTTGTTTGGGTATCACAAAGGCCGAAGCACTATATGGAAGCCTTCCCGGTCCGTCTCATTGCAAAAATGGATCCATCCGAAATATATCCTAGACAAATCAAATTTGTCTTCGAGATCGGCCAAATGGTACTTCATGCTCGCGGATATGATATCACTTACGTCACTCGAAATCCGTCGTGGGAGTGTATTCGCAGATCGCTTGGCCGAATTTCCTTGCGACGAAGTGAAGGGGGAAGACCCGCGATTCCCCGATGAGGACATCATGAGTATAGAAGAAGAAAATAAGTGGCAATTATTTTTCGATGGCGCAGCCAACATGAGAGGGTTCGGCATTGGAATGTTATTAGTAGACCCTAACGACATCTACACTCCACCGGCAATACGTCTTGACTTTGACGCCACCAACAACACCACGTATCACGAGGCTTGCATAGCGGGACTTGAGGCAGCTCTAGAACGCAACGTGATCGAACTCGAGGTATTCGGGGATTCCCAATTGATCATCAATCGACATTGAAGAAGTGGAGGGTCCAAGATCCAACCCTTCAAAGATACAAAGGCCCATCTCCAAGAGTTGGCGCAACAATTCCAAGATGTCTCATTCCACTACCTCCCTGCAGACAAAAATCGGTTTATGGACGCATTGGCCACACTTGCTTCTTTGGTCGAAATCCCTAAAGGAAAAGCAAGCCAAACCCTTCAAAATAACACGACGTGCAACTCCCGCATACCGCGCCGTTATAGATCTCCATGATCGCAAAGACAAATGGTTATCCGAATGTGCCACCGTTGGGAACTCCGAAGAGAAACCATGGTACCATGACATTTGGCATTTCATCCTAGATGGAACCATCCCACCCGAGATGCACCCGAAGACTCGCATCGCCCTTAAGAGGTTGGCCGCTAATTACGTCATCACCGCCGGCCGCCTATTCAAGAAGCATTCCCAAGGAAACCTCCTTTCAGGCCACCGAGGAAGAGGCCCAAGAAATAATGGACCATGTTCATCGTGGCATATGTGGAACCCACATGAGCGGAAATATGCTCGCCAAAAAGATCATCGACAAGGGTACTTTTGGCCGACCATGGAAGCCGACCGTACTCAAAATGGTCAAGAAGTGCCACAAGTGTCGATACACGCCAATCTTTCAAAGATGCACCGCCTTCCTTGCTGTACCCTATGACTTCTCCTTGGCCGTTCTCTACGGGGGATAGACGTGATTGGAAAGGTCACACCCATAGGAGCCAACTGGACATCAGCTTCGTCCTAGTAGCCATCGACTACTTCACTAAGTGGGCCGAGGCCGCCTCCTACAAAGTTCTCGAATGCCGAAAGGTTGCAGTAATTCATCAAGCACAACATCATCTCGCCAGATGGGGTTCCGCAAGAGATGATATCCGATAATGGGTCCCACTTCGAGAAGGAAACCGATCGCCTACTAACCGAATACAAAATCACAAGACACAAGTCGTCTCCTTACTGTGCCCCAAACGAATGGAGCAAGCTTGAAGCCGCGAACAAAACGATCGAGACTATCATCGAAAATGGCAAGCCACCGGAAAAGATTGGCCCGACAAGCTACCATTCGCACTATGGGATACCGCACTTCATCCGAACAGCCTACAGAGAGACTCCCTACGCCCTCACATTCGGAATGGAGGCCGTCTTACCGATAGAATTGGAAATACCATCACTACGGGTTCTCCTAGAAAACCAAGTGAACGAGGTCGACCGGCTAGGAAGCTATACGAAGAGTTGGCCCCGCTGACGAAAGAAGGTTGAAAGCAAATTTAACATACTCAAGCTTACCAAAGAAGAATGGCAAGAGCTTTCAACAAAAAGGTCAAGACGAGGAACATCGTAGTAGGTGACCCGGTTCTCCGTGAGCACCGTCCCGGACCTTTCAACCCGCTAGGCAAGTGGGGACCAAGATGGATAGGACCCTACATTGTGAAGAAGATATTCTCTGGGGGAGCCCTTCAGCTGGTGGACTTAGACGGAGATCAACTACCAAAGCCGGTCAACATGGACAAGCTCAAGAAGTACTTGGTGTGACTTGGCCTCCTCAAAAAGAAATCGCTCGCTAGGTTGAAAATCCCAGAAAGGATGCCCTAGGCAAAAATTAGAGCTAGCACACGAAAAGAAGCCCGCTAGATTGAAAACCCGAAAGGGCGGTCTAGGCAAAAGAAAGGGTGTGCATAAAAAAAAAAAAAAAAAAAAAAAAAAGGGGAAGGCTTATCTCGCGCGAGATTACCCTCAAGCACGGAGCCGTATTTTGTCCTTTTCTCAAAAGTGAACTACGTTAGACCTGAGCCTCTTATTTAATTGCTGAAAAAGAGGAACGTAGGCAGCCTTCGGGTTCGGTCTAATCAAATAAATGAATCTACTTTTGTCCTTTATTAATCAAATGCATTTTCATTAATGACAAAAGGGAAATCCTAATCACAACGACTAATTTGCTAAGCTAACAAACTCGAAAAAAAAATACTAATAAAAGCAAAACAATTGATCTATCAAAGCAATCTCTTGGTACTCCTAAAAGATCTAGCCTTTCATTGACTTGGTAGGCCGGCGGACATGATCTCCACCGTCGTCGTGATCCTCCTTGCGCTTTGAGCCCCGCGGCGTAGCATCCTCGAGGCGATCAAAAACAGAGTCAAGGCGATCAAAAACAGATCCCGAGAGCCTCTTAAAGACACGGGGCCTATCTAAAGCTTGCGTCCTTCCAGGCATCCCCTTGCTTCGCCTCTCGTACCAATCCCCATCGAGAAAATCTTGAGTTGGATCGCCGCACATTAGCAGGATCGACCGAGCCTCGCTCCTTCGCAAAATACCGCTAGCTACAAAAGAATCTCCTAGCAAGGAAAGCCGCAGATCATCAATCTTCTCTCGCACTAGGGTGACCGCATGAAGGAACCAATCCAAGTACTTATCGATAAGAAGATACTTGCATTAAAAGTCCGAAGGTTCGACCAGCCGATCCCGACTAGTTCCTTCACCCCATGCTTGAGCTAGCGCCCGCGCAAACTCTACACCAATATAAGACACTTCACGAGAAGCTCCTTCGAAAAATAAGTGTCTCGTCGCCGACCAAGCCGACTGAGCACCCGCTGGGAAAATAAAAGGAGGAATCTCGCAAACCCGAAGAACAACCCCGTCAAAACCCTCGGTATTGGCAACATACTTGTTCAACCTCCAATAAGGTGGACACCAAAGAATGTCACAGCTTCGGTCTTCGCAATCAACTCAAATTTCATTCATCCGCCGAAAGATCCTTGATCAATAACTTTCGCGTATGATATGTGAAAGGGGAATATTCCAATGGGGACCCACCAACTTGAGATGCTCCCTAAGCCAAATGGTCACCGTAAGAGGACTCTCGAGTCATGAC
Source organism: Adenophora triphylla var. japonica (assembly GCA_022495995.1). Classification (NCBI taxonomy): domain Eukaryota; kingdom Viridiplantae; phylum Streptophyta; class Magnoliopsida; order Asterales; family Campanulaceae; genus Adenophora; species Adenophora triphylla. Next base: position 220,963 of record JAFEMH010003454.1, on the reverse strand, counting down.
ACCGGTCCTATGCACTCGTCAAGACCATGCAGTGGTCTCACCCAAGATTAGCGGAATAATGTTCCTAGAACGTTTTCTAGCCTCGCAGACAATTTCCACAAGTTGGGAGTCGACCAAGCCGTCCCTACATGTAAACGTAACATCTCCGAAAAGAAAAAGAGCCGTAAAGTTCCGTTTATAGACATGAAAAGCGTCATCATTCGAATCACCGCCGAAGCGTCCCGGAAAAGAAGAGCAATCAACCCACTTGCGGTGAACCAACTCATAGCAAGTCTCAAGGGGGATCCCTAACAATTCATTCAAAGCCTCCGAATGGTTCCTATGGTACTTGGGAACGGCGATCTCGCCGCCGAGGCATATCCAAGATAATAGCAAATTCCTCCACAAAGAGGTACCATCTCATTCAAAGAAAAATTGAAAAGGTGAATAGAGGGATCCCAAAACCGAGCAAAGACTCGCAAAAGACTCCAATCCGGTTGGAGGTTCTTCAAAGTGAAAAGAATTCCGAATCCAAATTCTCGCTATGAACCTATTACGAGACCGGTTGCGAAACGACCTCACAAAATCCTCGATGCTTGCTTGAAAGATGCAATCACTTCAGTATGACAGGGAAAAATCATCGACAATCATTGACGTTGGGGAAATCTCCTCGGAAGCCATGGATCACAAGGTTGAAGAAGAAGACAAGAGTTTCACCCTAATGTAATATCTCTAGAGTTTGAAAGGCTAGAATGAGTTATCTCGCCGGACTACAGTGGTGATTTTATAGGGAAAACCGACAAAATCCCGTTCGAAAAGGAAGAGATTTCGCTCGTATAGCGTGTCTCGTGCGAGACACCTTATCTCGCGCGAGATATCCCTACGGCAAAACAAAGAACAGCTTCCGCTCAAACAACAATCTAGCCCCGACTTGACGAAGCAAGTCTCGAAAACCCGTGTGTACAGCTCATAACATGCAAGAAAAACACCAAGATGAGGGCTCAAAATCGTGGCCTAACGGCCATTCCATTCCATTTCCAAAAACATGGAAAGTCGAGAAAGTTAAAAAATTAACTAGACCTAGGATTAGGAATTAAGAAAAACCATTGTTTTTGTGCTACCTACTTGTTCCTAACAAGTACCAAAAAGGAAAAGAAAAATTGTCTGGGCCCACACGGCCAATATGTACAAATCATCAGAAGTCATATAAAGAGAAAAGGAGGGGATCACGCCATCAAATCGCTCGAGCCGCCGGCACCTCCGCCATCACCACCACGGGGGCTACCATCCCTCCTCGATCTCTTGGCTCCGCAAGTAGGGGTCTCCGCCGAGGCCACTGTCGAGGCCGCCAAAGAAGCCTCAGGAAATACCTCTGGACAGTCCGACACTAAGCCATCAGCCCCGCCATCTTAGTCGCGCCACGGTTGTAATCGGCCATGGACAGAGTGACCTGACAACCAAAGAAAAAGAAAATGTTCATATGAAGTCGGACATATACACTTATATGGACGAATACGAGATATGATATGAACAGAAACATACCGAAGAGACATCACTGGGAGGCGGTAACCCTCGTGAATATGATCCAGTAGCCTGGATGTGTCCCACCATTGGCATGCTCCCCATCATGTAAGTATAGCTCAAAGGGCCGAAGTCCGGGGCAAAGGCAAAGAACCAAGCAGCTCGGGAGGAAGTGCTAGGGGCCGACGAACCCGAAGCGTGCGCAGGCGGAGCCACGAGCATGTGATCGCCTATCCCCACCAGAGGGGACCCATCAACCGAGGCGTAAACTCCGCATAAGAGGCCCCGGGATCACGCAAGCCGTCGCCGCATCACCCACCAAAAGACCCGCATAATCATCCTCTCGGAATGGAGCGGGTGGGATACATCGCCCTCGGCGGATCCGCCAAGACGCTATATGGCAGCTACCCCGCCATGCCGTGGAAGACCCGCTCACCAAGATACATGGTATCTCCCTCCAAAGATGCCGCATCCTCTCGCATCGCAAAGCAGCATCCCAAGCACGATGCACCTCCCGCTCCAACAGTGGTCCAGTGGATATAGGCCTAGCCTCTCATACTTGAAGGTATCCAACATAGCCCGCGCCTCCGCCACCGTCAGGGTCCAATCCTGGTTCTCCTCCTCATCAAAGGTCCGATTTGGGTGGCTCCACCTCCTGATATCCGGGAACAAAGGGGCCCGGCTCTCCAACTCAAATCTATACAGCCCGAGGATGGCATAGCCCCATATCTGCACAAAGAAAACAAATCAAATTCAGCATGAAACACAGACAGAGCATGCAGACGGAGAGCGTAAATGTAATCAAAAGGCATACCTCCCAGGCATAAGAATACCCTGACAGGGAATCCTTGGTGTTCCTACACGCCTCATCCATGGCGTGGTAGCAGTAGGCCAGCCCCGCTGAGCCCCAATCATATCCGCTCACCTCATCCAGATCAACCAACAAACGTAACAGAGAAAGACGGGCCGTAGAAGAATGGTTCGCAAAGATGGTCTCAGAAAGAATATACCAGAGGGCACCCTCACCGCCGATCGCTGATCGCATTTGGCTTCTCAAAGATACTCCTCAATTTGACGCCCGAGGGGTGTCAACTCAAGAAGAAACCCCTCGACCTTGTTAGGGGGAAACCAATCAACCGCTCCACGCACTGACTCGCAGCTTATAACCCGAAAACTTCGGCAGGGATCACCAATGAACTCTAATCCCGTGATAGCCGTAAAATCGCCTGAGTCATCGTTGCTTCCCCGAAGCGCAAATGAACTGTGTGGGTAGTGTCCCACCACCTCTCCCAAATATCCTGGAGAACTTGGGCAGTCCGCCTTATTCCCTAGAGATTGTCAACAAAAGTCGAAAAGACCCGTTTGGGCCACCCTATCCCGAACGCCATCAAGGTCCTTGATCTTGTCCCACACCTCCTTAGCCATTTTCGGCTTCCTCGGCAATTCTTCGTTGACTTATACGATCGCAAAACAGAGGAAAACAGAGAGAGGGCAATATTAGAAATCATTCCATGTCAAAAATCAATGAAATAGAAGAAATTTTTCATTGAGGCATTTCATCAAACACTTGGCGTGCGTACAAGAAAAGCTTGCCCAAGAATGTCATTCGTGATCCGAATCAACCTCTCCTACAATCCATGATATGTAGGAGGCTCATACACACGCAATGCAACAACAATCATCCAAAGAAACACACAAAATCGACGCATGCAAAAGGAACCTAGTTCTAGGCATGAACAAGAACAAAAGCCATTGATGAAATTTTGAATTCAAGGGAAAGGGAATTCAAACTCAATGCAATGCAAGAATCAAGAGGTGAGGAAGAAATTCTTACCAAACCCTCCCGAACAGCGGTAGAGATGTGCGCGTGCCTATCGAAGGTAAGATCATCGCGAGGGTAATCCTTCCCTAGCAAATAGCTCCCCAAAATCGGATTCCTTTGTTCTTGAGCCATGGATTATGGAGGGAGGAAGGATTGGAAAGTGATTGGGAGGAAGAAACACCAAGCGAATCCACGAAAAATCACGGAGAAAACGACCTTGGCTCGAGCTAGGGAGGGAAATTTTGAGAAGGATGTTTTCAAAATGAGCAAGAGCTGCTGTTTATATGCCCCGACAGTACAAGTCTCGCGCGATATACCTTATCTCGCCGCGAGATATACCTTTCCGGAAAGTGACCAAATTGGCCTCGACAATAAGCGTCTACGCAACGTCAAAATTCAAAATTTTGACACATTTACCCTTGGAAATGATAAACTAGCAAGGAAACGTGGAAAAACCGGCACCGCAAGTCACGGAACGAGCCAAACGTGACATGCGCACGATCGCCCGGTACGGCACCAGTCGCCCGAAAACCGAGTGGTCCAAAGATCAACTCAATCCACATGATTCAGAGCCCAGAAAGGTGAATCATCAAAGAAAAAAAGCTCGGTCCAACGCCCAAACAGGTGGATCGTCAAACCAAAAGCTCGGTCCAACGCCCAAACAGGTGGATCGTCATCAGAAAAGCCCGGTCCAACGCCCAAACAGGTGGATCGTCATCAGAAAAGCCCGGTCCAACGCCCAAACAGGTGGATCGTCATCAGAAAAGCTTGGTCCAACGCCCAAACAGGTGGATCGTCAAACCAAAAGGCCCGGTCCAACGCCCAGACAGGTGGATCGTCGAACCAAAAGCCCGATTCAACGCCCAAATAGGTGAATCGTCATCCCCAACAACAAAAAGCCCGATTCGGAGCCCAGAAAGGCGAATCGTCACAAAACCGACAGACTCGTGGGACCGGACAGGTAAGCCTTTGTGTTCTAACATAGTTTCCGCAGTTCGGAGCCTGACAGCGAATCTTCGTACAGCAGTGTATATTCCGAATTGGGTCTTGATTTGATTCCTCGCATGAATTTACCTTTTCAAAAACAAAATCTCCGCGATTTTCAAATGATTTTCAAAATGCCTAAAGCAGCCTTTTCGTGTTTCTTGGAGTCGAACTACGTCATGGTCCGATTCTCCGATAGAGATACGTAGGAAGCCGTGCGGTCCGACCATCCCGATGTTCGTAATGATGTCTTTTCTATCGTCGACATGACTTCTTTCATAAGACATGTCGCCGAGGGCTCAGAGACACCCCATTCTCGAACACATCGGAACATACTTATACCACTCTAAGTCTCGCTTGAGTCAAGAAGTAGAAATCCACCATTTCGTCATGTTTCGTTAAGTTTTGACTAACCACCGTTAGTTTGGGACTAAACCGCATACGAGATAACGAGGAAAGGACAAAACCGCCCACAGAGCAATATCTCGCCGCGAGATGGCGTGTCTCGCGCGAGATATCCCCTCTCGCAGATTGCAGATACAGCTCCTCGTCGATTTCAACCTCTTTTCGGGATAAAACTTTATCTCTCCGGCCAACCAATAAGATTTGGGGTCTAGAACCATCTCGATAGGGTTTTACCTCTCCACTTCTTCCTATCCATTCCCTATAAATACTTGGTGACTTCCAAGGTTGAGACCCCGAATTGACCGCAAATTTTCACAACACACACACATTTTGTTGGCTTCTTTCCCTGAAAGAACCCTACAAAATCACCCTAAAACTCACCTCATAGTTTGTTTGTCAACCTTGTTGATAAACAAACATCAAGCTCCAAGTCAAGGACCGAGGCGAAGCTCGTCCGTGTCAAGAGTCGATTCTAAACTTGAGTCGAAACTCTGCCCAAATCACCTCACGCAAGGTAACCCCTAAATCCCTTTCTAATTGATTGTTAGAGTGGTATAAGTCCATAGAATCTAGGATCGGCCTAGAGCCTCTCCAAATCATGGAGACGGTCTCGAAGCAATCGATCCTACATTCCGTTTAACCCCGTTAAATGGACCTTTGTTTATAATATTTAAAATCGTTTTTCTCTTCTTTTGAAAACCTCTCTTTTCTTTAGCAAGACCGATCTCCGGATTGGGTGAAATGGATGCTCCTTGACCTACCCATTTCATAACCTAAGCCCCGAACCCAAATCTCTTTCAAAATGGTTTTCCTATTTTCTCCAATCGAATAATATAGGTGGCGACTCAAAACGAAAAGGATAAAAATTCTTTTTCCTCACAACGCTACACCCTCCTCTACCCATTTTAAAAGAACAACAACAACAACAATATACCACATTCAGTACCAAAAACTCCATTCAAGCACTGCTGCGAAAATCTAGGAAGTTGAAGAGTGCCAAGAGCCACCTCCCTCCTCCTTGAAGCCCTCCGAGTTGGTCCTTCCGCTAGGCAAGATCCAAAGAAGAAGAGGTCACCACCATTGGTAACCTCTCACCCCCTTACCTTGCATTATACTTGTTCTATGTGATATAATTGCTCCTTGCATTCATATATTGCTATTATCTTGCTTGGGACTTGGTATTAGTTGTTAAATATCCTATCTTTATTCTTATAAATCATATCCCCCTCCCCCTTTGCATCCTTTGCATGAAATAAGCATCCTTTGCCCATAAAAATGTAATCTTTGCGTTAAAGGTGCATCCTTTGCACCTAAAAATCCCTTTTTTTTACATAAAAATGATATCTTTATGCATCCTTTCCCTTTTTTTTACATAAAAATGATATCTTTATGCATCCTTTGCACATAAAAATGTAATCTTTATATTCAAATTGCATCCTTTGCACCTTAAAACTCATTTTCACACATAAAAATGCATCCTTTGCATTAAAGATCATTTCTTTGCATCAAAGATGCATCCTTTGCACATAAAAATGTAATCTTTATATTCAAATTGCATCCTTTGCACCTTAAAACTCATTTTCACACATAAAAATGCATCCTTTGCATTAAAGATCATTTCTTTGCATCAAAGAAGCATCCTTTGCCTAAAAATGCTATTTTCCTATAAAAAAAATGCATCCTTTGCATAAAAATCTTTTCTTTACCTTAAAAAGCATCATTTGCAATCAAAAGCATCCTTTGCACCCAAAAATGTCATCTTTTCACTAAAAATGTCACTTTTACATGCATTCTCCCATGTCCCCATTAGCAACCTTCGGAACGGACCGGTGTAAAGATCCTGCCTTTACATCGTTTCTTCCATTAAAGGTGCCGCAATTTCTTTAGAAAGGGATAAAACCTTGAACCTATATCTCCGATTATCGCTTGAGACGAGCATGATAGCTCCCATATAAGCTCAATCGTCTCAAGGCGTAGGATTGATGGGCTAAGGACACTCCTTTCCTAAAGAACCCCATTTTGGACTGTAAAAGAGAGTCCTTCTCTCGATCACGCAAAACCCAAGGTCAAAAAGCGATGATCACAAGTCCAAGATGAGGACGGGATCAAAGTCCCGAACACATAAAAATCCAAGGAATCCCGAGCGACAACAAATTAAATGGTTTGTACGTCTGGAAGACAACTTGGGATATTCCCCCCTCTTTTTTCAACACATGCACAGAAGAAAGCACACAAGCAAGCACGAAAAATGGAATCTAGGGAGACTTGCCACGGCAAGGCACCTTGGGTGAACGACGATCCGTTCTTCCCAAGGGGTAACTTAACCTCCGAACCCTAAAAACCTTTTTTTCAAAGTTTTGAGGAAATCAAAATGGCGTGCCGATTCCGTTTTTCAAATTAAACCGGATGTTTTCAAACTCGCGTGAATCCAATCTAAAAAAACAAAAAATTAGAATTTGGGCACACATTCACAGTTTGGCGACTCCGCTGGGGAATTCCCAAAGGAGAAAAGCTTTCATTTTCAAAATAAACGATACCCGGTATATAGGTGGAAACCATTTAACCTTCCTGTATCGCTTCCTAACCCGGAGCTTGAGATAAACGGTGGTTTAACAATCCCACGTACCGGTATCCCTTTTCGAAAAAAATAAAAAGAAAGCTTTTTTCTTTGAGCGGGTTAGACTCCCGTCACGGATTCCATTTATCGTGCTTGCTTTCTTTCCTCGCATTGCATTGCATCATTTGCATCTTGGGAATTGTGCATACTTTGAACAGGAAATCTACTAAAAGGTGCCTAAAATGCTCGGAAAGCAACCTAAAATTGCAAAGGAGTGGAACCTGGAAAATTGATCCATGCAGTCGTACGGCTCAATCCTCCTTGGATTCTGACCGGGCGACCTCAGTGGCAATTCCACCAGGAAAAATTGAGGTTAATCTGGGCAGCCTTGGCACTTGGGGCTATTCAGCCCAAGACCGACCGGGGCTCCTTAAAATTTACGTACCTTATCTGTTGCATTTTCCCCCGTCCCGAAAAATCATTCCTTTAAAACACATTTATGAAAATCTCTGTTTTAACTCAAAAAGGAATATTTTTAGGAGGCCGCACACTACGCGCACCTTATATATCCTGTACACTTCGCACGCACGTCCCTTTAAACCCGGGGTGGTTTTTAGCCAGTCACGGACTGCCTTACGACGCTCCCGGGGCGCGCACGGAATCACCCCAAACTCCCATGGCAGCCGGTGTCGACCAATGCAGCCCGTGTCACACGTTTCAAAAAACCATGACTTTTGGTTGGTTTTTTGGTCTAGTCCGTGTCATATAGCCCAGTTGCATGTCCCCGTAAAGGTCAAGCCTTAGTCCATAACGGAAGTCAAGATCTCTTGCTCAAGCGAAACTCGCCGAAATTCTCGACAAGGAAAAATCGGTAGAATCTTGACTTCGACATTGACTTTGACCTTGACCCGCACGGAATGCGTAAGAGTCGAGACCAAGTCCATGCCAAAAATCCAAAAGATCTTTCGCTCAAGCGAAGCTCATCCAAAAATTCCGACAAGGAAAAATTGGCAAGATCTTGACCCGGCATTGACTTCGATTTTGACTCACGCACGGCGTATGCAACGAAGTTCAATGTGACACTGTGTCATCCGGCTTTTACCGCCCGACCCATGCCTATTATCTTCTCGGACATTACCGAAAAGTCAAAACGTCATTCGCGCAAGCGAAATTCTGCCAAAATTCCGTTAAGGCTGAAAGACGAGACTTTCTCGGTATTGCCTTGACTATAATTCGCATCGCTCGTGCGTTAAAAGTTCCTATGACCCGCTAGACCCGTTAGGAGCGTTCTTCTCTCTCGGTCGGTGGGATCCGCGTGCCCTATAGGACCCTCGCCCGGGGCTGTCCACCCTGGGAGGTCGAAATACAGGTGGAATACGAGGGGCTTATAGACGTAGTGACGGAACCCACTGATCCAGGATCTAGAGTAGTTGCGAAAAAGAAGGGCAGAACCCCTTTTCCAACCAAATAGAAATTAATAAAAGACACTGTTTTAAGTAAACTGGAAGATTCTTAATTTGCATATTGCTTGAGCCTTCAGCCTAAACACCTACCCCGAGTCTAAACCTCTCCTATCCCTTTCCCGCAGCGAGAAAGAAGTGGGTGAGAATACCGGGTCAGCGGCTTGTTAGCGCAGAATTCTCGAGCTCGCGTAATCCTCGCTTTGTCCCGGGGAGTCAGAATGGCCGATTTGACAGAGAACAGTAGTGGTTTGGGTAACCAGATGACTAGGGAAGAAGAGCTAGCCTTGGCCTTAGAAAACAGTCGTAAGGCCCATGAGGAACAGCAAGCCATGCTCATTGATGCGCTCCGTCGTCATGGGGTTCAGATAGTGGTTGAGTCCAACGGTTCCCTGGTTATGGTAGAAGATGAGACTCCAGAAGTAGCCATCTCAGCTCCCCCAGCCTATAACCAATGCCCTCCTCCATCCACATATGATCCATTGCCAAAGACTGTCCCTTTTCAGTCCTTCCCAATGTCCCAAGCCATCAGGGTCCCTACACCCTCTCCTCCTCAGATAAGACCTAGCTTTGTTCCCTACCAACAGAGAGCAAACGCCACAGCTATCCCTGTAACACAGCCTCTGCACTACCCCATGGGATTCACTCACTCTCCCCAGTATGGGCCGTCCCAGACAATTTCTAGGCCTCAGAATCAATCGAGTGACCTTTTCAATCTATGCCCTGCCACAACAGATATTCCACCCTAACCTTGCCAACAGGATCCCACGAGGCTCCGTATCCTTTTTCCTACTTCGGTAACTACGAGCCTAATTCCTATGCCTCCGGCCAGCCTCACGGAAGCACGGGACCAGGCCAAGTTTACACTTACTTTCCTTCTAAAGATCCCCAAGCCATGGTACCAGCTACCACTGTGCCACCCACTGTCCTACCACCCAAATCTGATAAGCCTGATTCAGGATCGAACAATCCTAAGCCGTCACCTGACCCCAACATGACTTGGTTGGTGGAACAAGTTAAGTCCATGCAAGAGAAATTTGGGGAACTAAGCACCAAAAAGGCAGCATACCAGATCACTGATCCCAGCAAAATTGTCCCTCTTCCCCCAAAATTCCGAATGCCTGAGATTGAAAAGTTTAATGGAACCGATTGTCCCCGGGCTCACATTGAAAGCTACCTTATTGCCATGAGAGCCAAAGATTGTACGCATCAGCAAATGGCCGACCATTTTCAATTGTCATTGAAGGGTTCAGCTCTTAGGTGGTTCCTGCATGTGAAGCCAGAGGCCCGAGCCACCTGGGACCAGATCAAAGAAGCATTCCTGGAAAAGTATAAGGCTAATTTGAATTGGGAAACCAGCAGGAATGACCTACAAGGCACTCTACAGCGCCCAGATGAGCCAGTAAGTGAATTCTACAAGAGATGGAATTGGAAGCTTAGTGAAATGATGACCCCGCTGAATGAAGAGGAACAGATGGAGATCTTCCAATCTTGCTTGAAACCTCAGCTAAGGGTCCAAATTGGCAATTACTATTATCCTGACCTTCGAGCAATGGTAAATGCCGGCACCAAGTTTGAAAATGCCTTCAACATGGCCCCGGCCACAGGAACAACCAACTCCTATCGCTATAAAGCACCAGTTTCAAATGCCACAGCTGTTACTATAAAAGGAAAAGAAACGGTTGGCGCTGTCAATTATATTCAGAATGAGAGGGTTGGACAAAATTCAAGACAAGTCGCTGTGAAGCCAAGGCCTCGTTCCTATACTGCCGAAGATTTCGGAATGCCACTAGAGAAGGTCTTCGACAGTTTGGTAGCTGAAGGACTCCTCAGACCTTTGGAAAACTGGAAACCAATGAACCCTAGTATCAGGATGGACGAAACCAAGCACTGCCGCTTTCACAAATATCATGGGCATAACACCAATTATTGTACCTACCTGAAGTTCCTGATCTCTCGCCTGATTGAAGAAGACAAGCTGGAACCGCCTCGGGGTCCCAATGTGGTCAAGAATCCTCTTCCTGCTAACAATCAAGTCAACGTGATCGAGTTCGGAGAGACAAATGCAGTCAGTTTTGGGAATCCAAAGATCATAGACATCCTGAAATTCAATGTTCCTTATGCTGAATTACAAGGAAAGTGGAAAGATCTGATTGATGCCGCCGCCATGGAAGGACAGTTTGGACCCATAATAGGAACTGATTTCGTTAATGTCGTCAGAGCCCGACCTCTCTTTTATGATATCGAACCAGTGACCATGGTCAAGATTACAGAAGAAAGGCTCACTTATGAAGATTGCGAGTTTGAAGTAAACCAAGCTATGTTAATGAAAGTCTCTTCGGAACCCTTCATCACCCACGGTGAGCATAATGTGTTTGTGATGGCTCTTACTATCCCTGAAGATCAGTCCCAACCCCCTGTTTGGGAAAAGGTGGAAAGAAGAGTGAACAAGCCAGAAGACTTTTATGATGAAGAAAGCTGCCTCTCAGATGCCGAAAGTACAACTGGTCCTACTACCCCGGAGGTACAGATGGATACGCCAGTATCTCGGAAAGGAGATTGCGCCAGATCAGTCAGGCATCCCCCATGGGAATGGTGTCAACAAAAGCAATGATGGTCCACAGGATGCATAACTTTCTGAAGAACGCTGACAAGACTACTACTCCTCAGGGCAACAGCAGGAAAGAGTAAACCCCAGTCCAACCCGCGTCAAACACTTCGAGTCAATAAGTAGTGTAGGGTCCAGAGTCAGTAGGGTCGTCTATACAGTTGAGTCAGGAATCTTTGAATTCCAGTCCTCTGAGTCATCCTCAGGCCTCACGCCTGAGGATTATGAACATGTAATCAATGTCATCTTTCCCCTTGCTTTGAATGAAATGACAGATCTTTCTGAGTATCCTCTTATTGCCAACTTAACAAATGATAAATTAACTCAAAACTTAACAACAATTAATAATGAATCATTTGAACAAGATGCAAACACACTAAACGAACAATACATTCAAGAAATCTTTAAGCAGGTTACAGAAAAAGAGGAAAACCGGGCCTAAGCTGCCGAGGAGGTTTTGACAAGTGTTAACTTGGGTACTGTCGAGGAACCTAAAGAGACACAGATTGGAAGCTTCTTCCAGGGGGTTGAAAGGGACAGACTGGTTAATTTGCTCAGAGAATACATGGACGTCTTTGCATGGTCATACAAGGATATGCCGGGGCTAGACAGTTCGATAGTAGAGCACAGAATCCCTCTAGCACCGATGCTAAGCCGCAAAGCGTAAACCGAGAAAAATCAAGCCAGAATGGTCTCTACAGGTCAAAGAAGAAATTGAGAAGCTACTGCGGGTAGGATTCATCAGAGTCATCGAATATCCGACATGGTTGTCCAATATTGTGACCGTAACCAAGGCCAATGGGAAGGTGCACTGTTATATAGATTTCCGAGATCTGATCAAATCCAGCCCACAAGACGATTACCCCTTGCCAAACATAGACATCCTGGTGGACTCCACTGCCAACTACGAAGTCAAATCCTTCGTTGACGGCTTTGCAGGCTACAACCAGATCAAGATGGTCGAAGAAGACCAAGAAAAGATAGCCTTCACCACACCCTGGGGAACATACTGCTATATAGTGATGCCATTTGGGCTTAAGAATGCCGGGGCTACTTATTAAAGGGCAGCGATCGCGCTTTTTCATGACATGATCCACAAGGAGATTGAGGTCTACGTCGACGATATGATAATCCACTCCAAAGGCGGGGATGGGCAACACTTTGTTGACCTGCAAAAGTTCTTTGAGAGGCTGAGACAACATTCCATGAGACTAAACCCTGCCAAATGCACCTTCGGAGTGACAAGGGGAAAAGTGCTTGGGTATATGGTCACGGAGCAAGGTATCGAAGTCGACCCCCGAAAGATCAAGGCCATTATGGATATGAGGCCACCTCAAACCCAGACAGAAGTCAAAAGCTTTATGGGCAAGCTGCAGTACATCAGCCGCTTTGTCAACCAGTTGACCACTATGTGCGAGCCCATTTTCAAGCTCATGAAGAAGAATGTAGACACAGAATGGACCGAAGAATGCCAGGATGCCTTTGACCAGATCAAGGCGTATTTAGTACATCCTCCGGTACTATGCCCCCCACATAGACATAAACCTCTTCTGCTCTATCTCACTGTCACTGATACGGCTGTTGGGGCTATGCTTGCTCAAGAAAAGAAAGACTCTCGGGTAGAGAATGCCATTTACTTTGTCAATTTAAGTGCAGGGGAGTGAGCTCAATTACTCATCATGTGAAAAGACTTGTGCAGGACTGGTCTGGGTAGTCGGTAAGCTGAAGCATTATATGCAAGCCCACCCTGTGAACTTGGTCTCGAAAATGGACCCCATCAAGTACATCTTCGACAAGCCTTCCCTCTCGATACGTCTAGCAAAGTGGTCCTTCTTTTTAGCTGAATACGACATCAACTACGTGACCAGAAAGGCCATCAAGGGTCAAGCATTGTCAGACCATCTGGCGAATTTCCCCAGTAATGAGGACCGTGGGCCTGAACCCCAATTCCCAGATGAAGGGATCTTTGTAGTCGAGCCTGAAAGTCGATGGCAGCTATTCTTTGACGGAGCTGCTAACAAAAGAGGAAATGGCGTAGGGATGCTACTGGTCGATCCGAAAGATGAGCACACGCCCATAGCCCTTAAGTTGAACTTCCCTGCCACGAACAATGTTGCCGAGTATGAAGCCTGCATTGCTGGTTTAGAAGCTACCTTAGAAAGGAATGTCAAAGAGCTTGAAGTTTATGGAGACTCAGCCCTGATCATCAACCAGGTCTCCACCAAATAGAAGACTGTGGACCCTAATCTTCAGCGATATCATGCCTATATGTAGGAGTTGATCGGATGTTCAGAGAAGTGACTTTCCACTACTTGCCAAGGGAAAAGAACAGATTCGCAGATGCCCTAGCTACTCTAGCCTCACTGGTAGAGATCCCCGAGGGAAAAGCCATAAAACCCTTCAGAGTGGGTAGAAGAGAAGCCCCGACTTTCTGTTGTGAAGTAGACTTGGGACCTGAGCCTATCAAGGAACCCTGGTACAATCAAATTTACCAGTTCCTCAAAGATAGAGAGTCATATTTCAGAGACGAAGAAGGTAGACCAAAAGAAGGTGTCAAAGCCAAGATCTTGCAAGCCTTGAAAAGGTTGGCCTCCCATTATGTCATTTTAGGAGGCAACCTGTACAAGAAGCGGTACCAAGGACCACTCCTCTTGTGCGTCACTCAAGAAAGGGCCAGAGAGTTGATGACCGAAGTCCACAATGGTCCCTGCGGTCCTCATATGAATGCTAGAGCCCTGATGCAAGTGATCCTCATAATGGGTTATTACTGGATTTCCATGGAGACAGACTGTGTCCAGCATGTCCGAGCGTGCGACAAATGCCAACGGTTTGCCAACCTCAACCATCTCCCACCTCATGACCTGTACTGCATGACGACTCCTTGGCCATTTGCAACTTGGGGTATTGACGTGATAGGGAAGATAGCCCCGGCAGGAAGCAATAGGCATGAATTTGTGTTAGTAGCAGTTGACTACTTCACCAAGTGGGTAGAGTCCAAGTCTTACAAGGTCCTCACTTCCAAGAAGGTGGCCCAGTTTATCAAGGAAAACATAATGTGTAGATATGGGGTGCCCAATGAGATCATTTCTGATAACGGGTCACACTTTGAAGGAGACTGCGATAGATTGCTGTCAGAATTCAGAATCACTCGCCACAAGTCGTCCCCATACAGACCTCAGACTAACGGAGTCATGGAAGCTTCTAATAAGATGCTCGAACGGATCATCCGAAAAATGGCCACCCGTGGTCGTGATTGGCCCGAAAAGCTGCACCTGGCACTCTGGGGCTACAGAACGTCTTTCAGAACAGCCACAGGAGAAACTCCTTTTGCCCTAACCTACGGGATGGAAGCAGTGTTATCAGTGGAGTTGGAAATCCCGTCACTAAGGGTCCTCCTGGAAAACAGTGTCAACGAAGTAGAATGGCTATGTAGCCGGCATGATGAGTTGGCCCTGCTCGATGAGAGAAGGCTCAAGGCCATGGAGCACACCCGAGCCTACCAGAGACGAATGGCCAGGGCATTCGACAAGAAAGTCAAAGCCAGGGACATCAAAGAGGGTGAATTAGTGTTGAAAGTGAAGCCCCCTACCAGAGATAACCCCCTGGGAAAGTGGGAACCCGTTTGGATCGGCCCGTATGTGGTGCAGAAGATACTATTGGGAGGAGCAATGAAGCTTGCAGACCTGGACGGCAATCCCTTGTCCACCCAGTCAACGGTGATAAGCTCCGAAGGTACTATGTCTAAAATAAAAAAAAAAAAAAAAAGAAAAAATAAAAAAAAGAAGAAAAATCTTAGTGCAAAAAGAGTAATACCCAGCTAGGCTGAAAACCCAAAAAGGGCGGTCTAGGCAAAAAGCAGGGTTGCACATAAAAAAATCTTAGTGCAAAAAGAGTAATGCCCAGCTAGGCTGAAAAACCCAAAAAGGGTCGGTCTAGGCAAAAAACGAAATTTGCACACAAAAAAATAAATAAAAAAAAATAAAAAAAAGGCCAAAAGACCTAATCCTGATAGTTCACCAGAATGAACTACGAAGACCTGAGCCCCTTAGTCTTTCTTGTAAAAGGGAAACGTAGGCAGCCATTTATGGTTCGGTCTAAACAATAAAAAAGGGCGATCAAGTTTTCATGAAATGCGTCCTAAAATAATAAATAATGAAGGGCATTCAAGTTTTGATAAAACGGGTCCTAAGCAATCAATAAGACATCTGAAATTTCCATGAACTTGTGTCTTGATTAATTTCTAAGATAATATCTCTTGTTCATTACAAGTTAAAAACTTCTTGATGAGTTCAAGCACAATCTACTCTTGACTCTGCTAACCTGCTACAAAGATCTAAAATACAATAAAATGCCTAATAAACTACTGTGTTTGCAAATGGCAATAAGGGAATCCTAAGAAAAGATCTGTCAGTCGTCATTCACTGAGTCTTCTTTGGTCTTCTTCCCTTTACCTCGACCCCGTCGAGTTTTTCTTTCTCTTCTTCTCTATGATGTCGGTCTCCCTCATCCCGATCTCCGGTATCCTCACTGGAGCCTCCATCAGACCTGTGTCAATAAGTGCCCTCTCAATACGGGCACGAGTCCGCACTTCCTCCCTATGAGCCTCAATCAAGGGAGCGACTTCAGAAAGCCTCTTATATCGAGCCTCCATATCTCTGATAAGGTCACCTGACTTGTTATGGCGACTCGCCTTAGCTTCAGTCTCCCTCAGAGTCCTACTCGAGTCACAGTCAGCCCCCAATAAAGCCTGACGTCTCTCTTCCAATATGACCTGAGTCACTCCCATCTCCCTCTCATACCAGTCCAAGTATGCCGTGGTCAAGATGGTACTCTTCCTGCTCCTGAAGATAGCCCTGGGTGGGAAAATGGTATATGTCCAAGCCCTCAAGAAGAATGAAAAGCTGGCTGGATCCCTCATGTCTAAGGACACCACCTCCATGGTACGGATGTCCTCCCAATCGCCCAACGGCTCCTGTAAGGCCCCGAACTGCCTGGATACCAAGCAGGGTATGTAGAAGGATGACCAATAGAACCCTGGAACCCTCACTGCATAGGACTCCTGAAATGTCCTCCTGGTCTGCAACCTCCAGTGAGGTACCCACCAGCGAATATCCGAAGTGGATAACCTAGCCATCATCAGCTCCCAGTCACCCTGGTCCTGCTGTCTAGGCAAACCCCTTCGGGAAATCACCCAAGGGCACTGAGTCGGTAAAGCCCCTGACAAAGCCTCGAGCCTCTCCTGCAGCCATAAAGTCAACACGGTCGGACTCCCAGACCTCATGAAACGGTCTCCTCTAGCCATCCTATCGATGCCGTGCAGGGTCTCACCCAAAACCAATGGGACAATGTCCTTCCCAGCCCTGCAATCCCTAACCATGTCCAAGAGACCACCGTGATAGAGTCCCACGGACTCAGCAGTGAACAGGGACGAGAATATGCAGAGGATAAATGCATCCATAGCTACCGTGGTCGTAGCCATATCCGGGGACCCAAACCTGCCCGGATATCGAAAGGTCAATCCTATCCGGAGCTATCATCATCCCCTCGGCCTCTACCGGAGATATTTGCAGTAAAAGATGCAAGCTTTGCCGCCACTGGCACATCTTCGATCAGAGGAATCGATATAGCCTCAATTTCTGGACCCCCAATCAAGGCTCGAAAGTCTTCATAGGTTGGGACAATCTCATTGTAAGAAAAGCAGTAAACGTGTCTCCGGACGTCCCAAAACCTTGCTGCTGCCCTCAAAAGGTCCCAATCAGGCGGGAGATCCTTCAAATGCCTTAAAGATTTGATCTTGAAGGTAGAATCGAACAGCCCCTTGTGAGATTGAAAGTTATATCTCACCCAAGATTGAAGATCGGACAGAAAATGGTCTCTTTTCCCCTTTTGCAATCTAACGGGTTTCTCCATTGCAAAATGATCAAAGTTGATGTCTTTAGGTCAAATATGTGCTCTGGGAACAGTTGGGACAAGTCTAGAGTGAAAATGAAATGAAATGGCCAAGCCTTGATTTTATTTTGAAAAAGATCAGTCCAGACAGAATTGTAAGCCGCACGGCCTCTTTTGCTCTCAGGACCAGACCGCACGGCTTCATTTGCCTGATGTGGAAAACAATCTGCAGCAACCAAAGTTGCTGCCCAAGAGGAGTTCTCACCCCACTTTCTCAATGAAACCTGTCCCTAAACATGTCCAAAGACCATCCAAGCAGTTATATACCATCATAAATCATTTTGGCCCAGTTTCAGCCTCAATTCCGAGCAAAAAAAGTAGCCCCAAGGCCCAAGTAATATGCAAATTCATAAAGCATAAATTTAAAAAGCAAATAAAACATTAATACATTGTTTTCGCCCCATCGGCGCCCAAATAAAGCAAAAAATAAACAAATTGTGCATAAAATTGTTCATTGTTTGTTTTCTTCCTCCTAGATCAAATCTAAAGACCTTCTAGGCCTCCGATTCCTCCTCATCACTACTCAGCTCATAGAAGCTCTCCTCTCTCTCTTCCTCGGCAACAGAAGGTGGCAACAATTCCTAATGCCCGTTCAAATATGATTTTAAATAATCTGGAAAAATTAAACTTCTAGCCGTGCGACCTCTTTTGCCCCCGTCTCATGCCGGGCGGTTTCTTTTGCCCTGAGTAGAAATTACAGTTTTGCCCCTGGACTTTCCACTTGGGCATATAATTCATGTTATCCTTTAACTAGGATAACGTCATTTTCTAAAAGATATTCGTTATCTCCTAAGCAAATAGACTTTCCTCCCCAGTCGCCTCCGTTACTTCCGTTATAACGGAATGACGCTAGGTGACAACCTCCGAATTGTCAAAGTTCCAAACTTTAGCTACCTCTATCACAGATTGAGAAGTACGCTCAAGTTTTCCAAACTTTAGCTACCTCTATCACAGATTGAGAAGTACGCTCAAGTTCTCTAAACTTAAGCTACCTCTATCACAGATTGAGAAGTACGCTCAAGTTTTCCAAACTTTAGCTACCTCTATCACAGATTGAGAAGTACGCTCAAGTTCTCTAAACTTAAGCTACCTCTATCACCGATTGAGAAGTATGCTCAAGTTCTCCAAACTTTAGCTACCTCTATCATAGATTGAGAAGTACGCTCAAGTTTTTCCAACTTTATCTACCTCTATCTCCTCGATAGTGATGTCAGCTTTAGTTTCCTCAGGTGACAACCTCCATTAATTGTCAATCAGGTGACAACCTCCATTAATTGTCAATCAGGTGACAACCTCCATTAATTGTCAAAACCTCAAGGATCCTAGACATCGTTCCTAACTATCTAGTGATGCTTGAACTACGATCAAGGCTTGATTCCTTCGGGATACGTAGGTAGCCTTTCATAAAGGTCCAGCCATCCGACCGCAGTGGTCACCCTATTCCATCATTGCTCCTCAGTGGTGAGGCAGCCTTTCATAAAGGTCCAGCCATCCGACCACATTGGTCGCCCCTTTGTCATTTATCACTCCTCAGTGGTAAAGTAGCCCCTCGTAGAGGTCCATATATCCGACCACATCAGTCACTTCTAGCATATCCCCAGTAGGATCAGTCGCTTGACCTCCCAGGTCACCTTCTCTTCTATTTCCCCAGCAAGAGACCAGTTTTCTCTTCACCATTCCCCTGCGGATCCTATTTCTGAACTACGGCCTGGCTTTATTCCTCCGGGATACGTAGGTAGCCTACTTTAGGTTCATCCAATTCATCCCATGTGACACCCCCTTTCCCCAGTGGATATATTCCGAACTACGATTATGGCTTGATTCCCACTCGGGATACATAGGTAGCCTTTCAAAGGTTCAGCCACTCGACCACCTTGGTCACCTAATCTGTCTCGGCATTCGCCAGATTGGATCCTTTTCTATCGACAACCCCACTCGCTCTGCAAGTGACGTTGCCGAGGGGCTTCTGTAAGTACCCAAATCTGGCTCATGCCTTCCGGTTAAGTTTCCCGGCAATTCCCCGGACTTTCCTAAAGTCCGGGAGCAATTCCGGAACTGTTTTGAACCTTCCGAGGAATGAAGGGACTGCTTTAAATTAAAAAAGCAAGTTTTCCTTAATATGGAAAACCTTCTAGAAGTGCCACCTTGCATGATTCTAGAAACATGCTGAGTCACAAGGGATAATGCCGCACGGCTGCATTAGGAGGGAACTCCTAGCCGCACGGCCTCATTTTCTCTATCCAGACTGCCTATAAATAGAGGCCTCCTCTACCCATTTTAAGAACAACAACAACAACAATATTCAGCATAAAAACTCTCCCAAAACATCCCTACGAAAATCAGGAAGCTAAGAGTACCAAAAAGCCACCTCCCTCCTCCTTGAAGCCTCCAAGAGTTGGTCCATTCACTAGGCAAACTCCAAAGAAGAAGAGGTCACCACCATTGGTAACCTCTCACCCCCCCCTTACCTTGCATTATACTTGCTTTATGTGATATACTTGCTCCTTGCATTTACTTATTGCCATATCTTGCTTGGGACTTGGTATTTATTGTTAAAGATCCTATCTTTGAGCATATAAATCATTTTCCCCTCCTTTTGCATCCTTTGCATTACCATTGCATCCTTTGCTCATAAAAATGTGATCTTTGCATTAGAATAGCATCCTTTGCTCATAAAAATGTGATCTTTGCATTAGAATAACATCATTTGCTCATAAAAAGGTAGTCTTTGCATTAAAGGTGCATCCTTTGCACCTAAAAATCTCTTTTTTACAATAAAATGCATCATTTGCATATAAAAATCATGTCTTTACATTAAAGGTGCATCCTTTGCACCTAAAACCCATTTTCATGCATAAAGATGCATCATTTGCACTAAAAATCATGTCTTTATAATCAAAGTAGCATCCTTTGCTTTCAAAATGTAGTCTTTATGCATCCTTTGCATATAAAACACTATTTTTCCACATAAAAATGCATTCTTTGCATTAAAAATCCTTTCTTTACATAAGAAGCATCCTTTGCAAATCAAAGAGCATCCTTTGCACCCAAAAATGTCATCTTTTCATTAAAAATGTCATTTTTATCATAAAACATGCATTCCCCTAGTCCTCAATTGGTACTTGATGCAACCTTCGGAACGGACCGGTGTAAAGATCCTATCTTTACATCGTTTCTTCCATTAAAGGTGCCACAATCTCTTTAGAAAGGGATAAACCTTGAACCTATATCTCCGATTATCACTTGAGACGAGCATGATAGCTCCAATATAAGCTCAAGCGTCTCAAGGTGTAGGATTGATGGGCTAAGGTCACTCCTTCCTAAAGAACCTTATTTTGGACTATAAAAGAGAGTCCTTCTCTTGATCACGCAAAGACCCTAGGTCAAATAGCGATGATCACAAGTCCAAGGTGAGGATGGGATCAAAGTCCCGAACACATAAAAATCCAAGGAATCCCGAGCGACAACCAACTAAATGGTTTGAACGTCTGGAAGACAACTTGGAACATCCCCCCCCCCTCTTTTCAACACATGCACACAAGAAAGCACACAAGCAAGCAAGAAAAATGGAATCTAGGGAGACTTGCTACGGCAAGGCACCTTGGGTGAACGACGATCCATTCTTCCCAAGAGGTAACTTAACCTCCGAACCCTAAAATCCTTTTTTTCAAAGTTTTGAGGAAATCAAAATGGCGTGGCGACTCCGTTTTTCAAATTAAACCGGATGTTTTCAAACTCGCGTGAATCCAAACTAAAAAAAACAAAAAATAGATTTTGGGCACACATTCACAACCCCGCTTATCAGTACCAAACAAGAATATGCATCATGACTAGAGGAATCACAAATTGAACATGGATATCAAAATATCGATCAGCAACTAACAACAACCAACTGCCCAGCCATGAGATTAACAGAGATCGACAAAATCACTTCACATGAGTGTGGATATTGAAGATCCACACTCTATGTGAAGCATTCAGATACAACGCCTAACATACACGGCAAAAGTACATTATCATGAGAACATATATAACATTCAGAGACCAGAACAAAACATATTCAACCAAGTCCGAAATCAAACAACAAGTCCAGCAGAGCAATCAAAATAGATAATGAAGACAGAGAGAGAGAGAGGAAGGTTAAGATTCGTTACCCTCGTAGTGTCCATGATCCTTATACCACGTTAGGTATAAGGAGCTTCAAATTGGCTTCGGAACAGTGCCTGGAACTCTCAGTTTGATTCGGAAAATCCACTTTGCTCACAGACAGGTATTACTGGACATGAACACCAGTGATTGTTGGCTGGAAAGGGGCCGGAGCTGGTAGATTAGATGACCGAAAATAAACCAGGCGGAGTTTGTGAAGACGGCCGGAGATGAACGGTTTAAGGCCTAGAAACAGGGGGGATTAGATCGGTGTTTTGGGTAGAACGAAGATTGGTGATGGGCGTTGATTGGAGTTGGTTGTCACCGGTTTGAGATTAGAGAGAGAACCCAGGTGAATGTCTCTGTTGTGGGTTGAAGGAGAGAGCGGAGAGGAGGACTGAAGGGGAAGCGGCCCGTCGGTGAACTGATTTTAGAACAGGGTAGAGGGCATCGCCGTGGCTGGAAAAGAGAAGAGGAACGGTGGAGGTGAAGGAGCTCCGGCCGATTAGAGAGAGAATGAGAGAGAAGGCCTTTGCGGTTGTTGTTGTCTTGATTGAGGAGGGAGAGCTCGGAGGAAGAGGATTGGAGGTAGATTGGGTCAGAGAAGATGATTGTTGTTGGTGGAGGAAAATACGATTGGGGGAGGCTCTGTAAAACCGTAGAGAGAGAGAGAGAAGTGAGAGAAGTGAGAGAATCCGAGTAGAGAGAGAAAGAGTAGTGGGCCTCTATTTTGACATATTTTCTTTACTTGCCAAAGTCCCCCTTAAAATGATCAGCCATGCCCTTTATTTATAGGCATGCTGATGGGAGGTCCTTTGTCGTCCGACATGGAGCTTCCACCGCCTTGGGGGAGTCCTGTGTCGGACAACACCGGTCAACTTTATGACCAGTTGGGCCGCAGGAAGGCAGGCCCAATGGATCAAGTAAGGCTTTGGATAATTTAGGCTCAAAATGCACTTTAGCAAATAAATGAGCCCAATATTAATGCCAACCAAGGAAAGCGAACCCAAAAACACGAGTTCGGGTCAGGGTACTCACAGAGCCCCTCGGCGACGTCACTTCCGCGAGAAGTGGGGTCGTCGATAAAATGAGAATCCCGAGCCGGACTATGAACGGCGGGGAAAAAGATGACCTTGATGGTCGAGCGGCTGGACCTTTTATGAAAAAGATTCCTATGTATCTCGTGAGGGAATCAAGGTGAATCGTAGTTCAACAAAGATGTGGCGCTAACGAGAGGCCATGGGCTTTGTACCCAAGTTTGACTGTTTCTTTGGGGAGTCACCCGAGGAGTTGACTGTTTCTTTGGGGAGTCACCAGAGGATTTGACTGTTTCTTTGGGGAGTCACCCGAGGTTTTGACTGTATTTGGGAGTCACCAGAAAGATTGACTGTATTTGGGAGTCACCCGAAAGATTGACTGTATTTGGGAGTCACCTGAAAGATTGACTGTATTTGGGAGTCACCCGAAAGATTGACTGTATTTGGGAGTCACCCGAAAGATTGACTGTATTTGGGAGTCACCCGAGGTTTGACTGTATTTGGGAGTCACTCGAAAGATTGACTGTATTTGGGAGTCACCCAAAAGATTGACTGTATTTGGGAGTCACCCAAAAGATTGATGAATAATAGGAACGAGCCTAAAGGGGGTGTAGGAACAAGCCTAAAGAAGTATAGGAACAAGCCTAAAAAGATATAGGAACAAGCCTAAAGAAGTGTAGGAACAAGCCTATGCATAGGAACAAGCCTAGCGAGATATAGGAACAAGCCTAAAGAGGTGTAGGAACAAGCCTAAAGAAGTGTAGGAACAAGCCTACAGGGTATAGGAACAAGCCTTAAAAAGTATAGGAACAAGCCTAAAAAGGTATGGGAACAAGCCCAAAAAGGTGTAGGAACAAGCCTACGGGGTATAGGAACAAGCCTAAAAAGGTATGGAAACAAGCCTAAAAAGATATAGGAACAAGCCTAAAGAGGTGTAGGAACAAGCCTATGAGGTATAGGAACAAGCCTAAAAAGGTATGAGAACAAGCCCAAAAAGATATAGGAACAAGCCTAAAGAGGTGTAGGAACAAGCCTATGGGGTATAGGAACAAGCCTAAAAAGGTATGGGAACAAGCCCAAAAAGATATAGGAACAAGCCTAATGAGGTGTAGGAACAAGCCTACGGGGTATAGGAACAAGCCTAAAAAGGTATGAGCCCAAAGGGTATAGGAACGAGCGTAAAAAGGTATGGGAACGAGCCCAAAGAGTATAGGAACGAGCCTAAAGAGGATCGAGATTAACTCAAAAGTATCGCGAGATGAACTCCAAGACTTGAAATGACTTTTAAGAGAGAGTAAACATAAGACAAGATGATTTGCAGTTGAAATGAGATATACCTTCATACCTGTGCTGTGCTTACCTGCAAGGGTTGTGCGCACGAAGATCACTTGAAGTGATTGGCTGACTTTGGAAACATTTATTGGGTAGAACACGAACTTTGCTGTTGATATTACCGTTGCAAGACGAACTCTGCTGTTAATTTGCCATTGCGAGATGGGTATTGCTGATGATTTGCCGTTCTAGACGGACCTTTGACGATGACTTGCCAACGAGGCTGATGAGCTTGACGAGCACTGCTTGGAAACTGAGGCATCTAGGGCCCTTTCAAATGATGCTAATAGGTCTGAAGATGACGAGACCTATGAAGACAATAAAGGCAGAATATGCCACCTGCAGGACTTGAAATCATTATACGGATTGTGATTTGAGGCGCAGGGAGGCGACAGCCAGGAAGAAAGTGATTCCGCAGAGAGCGGTGACCGCGACTCCGAGGAGGGTGGTGAGCACCATGGCGATGACTCAGAGCCGGATTGATTGCGATGGCCCCCTTTTGCCATGCTTTAGGACTCTTAGAGAGAGAGAGAAGAAACAATGCATGCACTATTCTATTGCTTCTCACTTTGTAAAACCATATTTTTAGTATTTTGCAACTAATGCATTCTCTTGATAGCATCTAAACTTATTTGTTTATATGCATTAGTCCGTCCCAAGAAATGGCAAAGAAAGAAAGGCATTTGTTGGGGGTTGGTATTTTTGTGGTTTGGTATTCATTGGGTGTTATTTGATGTTCCAAATCCTCTCCCATGCGTTTGGTGAGTAAGGGGAATGGATATATACAGTTTTGGGATGTTTTGGACAGATTTTGAGCAAGTATCGGATCGCCGATGGAATGCTGCAGATGCAACCAGTGCTGATGTCTGATGGATGATTACATTAATAGACTTTCTTGGGAAACCAGCCCCAGCATTTATAAAAGGACAAATTCGCAAAAGGAAACTTCTAGCAGTCACAGCAGACTTCAAATCGATCTTCCACCCCAAAATCAGCCCCAAGATTCGACTTTTGACCCAAAATGGGATGATTGTGTATATGACGATGTGTGGGTCAAACCCTCTCCCATGAATTTGAGGAGTGTATGAGTGATGGATGATATGATGCAGCCTAGGCAAGTCGGGGATACTCCCGGGAGTACGGATGACAGCAGGTTGATTGTTGCTGATAGGGACAAAGTGTGTCGCGCGCTAGAGGCAACAAGCAGCAGAGAAGGTGCAGAGAATGCCCTAGCTTTGAAGAGATGACTAGGCGAAGCCCCAGTTGATAATGCAAAGCAAACCCGGAGGGAATCTGATAAGGAGAGCTTGAAGGAACAGCATAGTAAAGCCCCAGCTTGGAGAGATCCAATGCAGTCCCATTACAGGCAAAATCATCATGCGGCCAAGGAAGCACCCATCTTTTCAGACCTTAGTCAATCAGTCATAGACTCGGAAATAAATACGTGCAGGGGTACATCTTTCGAAAAGTGGGAAATGAATCCTGATTTTGTGTATGACACACTCGCTTTAGGTTCGACTCTTTTGAGAGAGTATAAACACGACCAGGTGTGGAAAAGTGTATGGAAGCCCCTGCTGACAGAAAGGCAGTGTTTGGCTCTATCTTCCTAAGATGTAGAAAGAGAAGACATGTCGAGATATTTGAAAACCTGTCTTATTCGTGATGATCACAAGGCTGCTTAAAACCCTTTATTGATGTTCGGGTTATTTCAACACTAAGTCTGATATGAACAAATATTTTGATTAATCACAAGGAGAAAACCAACTGATATCGAGATCAAATCCGAAAGGATGGAAGGTGTATAGGAACGACCCTTGAGGAGATCGGATTTTCTGAGATTTGTTTGTGATTTCGATCGGACCAATTATGGTTGCCTACGTTCCCCTCCATGATGAGGAGCTCAGGTCGCCGTAGTTCGGGCAAGTCCCGATTGAAAAGAGAATGAAACTTCAAGATTTTGAGGACCTTTGAGGATTTTTCGAGGATTGGAGGATTGGAAAGAATGTCCTCCTGGAGTGTCGATGAATGACACGGATGCGAAGCCCCAGTGGGAAATCCACGGCAAGTGTTTGCAGAGGAGAAATGAAATATGCTCACATGAAGTGTCGAAGGGAAGGATTGAATTTGCACAATCTTTGATTGAGGATCATTTGAGCCGAGATGGATTTGGCTCTGATTTAAGCGAGCAATGAAGCATTAATCTGATTTAAATCTCAAAGATGTAAGAATGAAATTACTATTCGGTAGGGACTGTAGTTGGGTTTCCGGGCTTCGATCGGCCATCGGGTAATTTTGGAAGTGGATGACCTCTTAAGATGAGAGGTCGGCTGGGCCTTTTACTGACTATACCTCTAAAGATGAGAGGTTGGCTTGCAGGGATGTGTTTGGGAAATCTATGGAGAGGAAGATTGATTGCCTCTAAGAATGAGAGGTCAAATTTTGACTTTGGCCAAAGGCAAGGGTAATGGTAATGGGAATGTCCTCTAAAATCGAGAGGATGGCTTGGGATTGGTTAAGGAAATGGGAATATCCTCTAAAATCGAGAGGATGGCTTGGGATTGATTAAGGTAATGGGAATATCCTCTAAAATTGAGAGGATTGCTTGAGATTGATTTAAGGTAATGGTGAGAGGAAGTCCAAGCTATCGAGAACTTTTATGAACTTTCGAGGATTTGAGCTCTTTTTTAACATTGGAGAGCTTTCCGAGAAGTCGGGGATTTTTGCTGAAATGTGAGGAATTAAAACCTTTCTTTTTAGAATTTGGAAGGCCTCTTTGAGGAGTTGAGAATTATATCTGAGATTGTGAGGATTTAAAATCCTTCTTTTGAGAAATTGGAAGGCTTCCCGAGGAGCTGAGGATTATATCCGTCCTTCCTTCATGGCTTGAGATATTTTGCGCATCGCCGACTCTCGAAGCTAACTTCTTGGCATTGCTTGGACTTCTCTTAGCAAAGACGATGGCTAAACAGGGTTTCAAAACATGTCGATCTTGAAATGAAAGGATATTATTTGGTGAGGGGGAGGTAATGGCTTCCCTAGGTTGAAAGGCTTCAACCGCAATCATTACCGGATGACCTAAATGAAATTAAGTCTTCATTGCTTGCTTAAGTGAGAACAGATCCATGCAAATTCATCGAGCAACGAAATGATGAGGATGATGAAAGATGCGTGAGCATATGAGATGCAAGATGGGGAGTTGGTAAGCCCCAATTTGAGAAAGATATCAATTGATTTTCTCACTCCGATTAATTTAAACATGAGTCATTTCAAAGCGTTAGTGATTGAGCAGCACAAGTGATCATCTAGGATAAGACTATTTCAATTGAGCATAATGTAGGTGTGCTAGTAATGTCTCGAGTCTAGCAAGAAGAGAAACACAGATTTTTATCATTGAAAGAAAAGACTGGTCCATCTTGGACTTGACAGATTCGATGACAACGTAAAGGACACTCTAGAACCTATGACGCTGACTGACTGACTTTTCTATCTTCAGATGGGAGGGCCTCTTGAATTCTGTCGATATCACGAAAAAGGATTGGTGACAATACTGGGGTAAGGACCCTTCTCAATCTTTCCTTCGTTCATGAGCCCTTGAATGACCACCTTCAAAATTTTGCAGTCATTGGTGGTATGACCAGGATATTGGTGATAGAGGCAAAACTTGCTAGCGTCCAACTTGGGACTGCAACGAACAGGGCTATAATTCACCAATGGCTGGACAAGTCCTCCTCCTGCTAAGATTCCAAAGAATTCCTCTATAGGCATCCCCACATCATCAAAGTGCTGCTTTTCTCTCTTCTTCCGAACCCTCTTTGGAGGTGACTCAGGTGTTGGAACCTTTTGCCAAATGGGAGTCATAGCGGGAGTGGAGGACATTTGATTCCAAAACGGAGCACCAGCAGGCATGCAAGGAGTTGACATCTGATGTTGCATAGATGATGAGCCAAATCCAAAAGATGAACCCATCAAAGGCTGAGATTGATATCCCTGAGATTGAGGCTGGCTAGCTGGAAACTGCAGAAAACCATCCTGGCTGAACTGATTTCCGGAGTAAGGGTGCTGATTCTGATACTAGGCATTACCTTGGAAGTGAGGACCATGAAACTGACCCTGTTGATACTGAGAACTCGGGAACAGTAAGTCCCGACTGTTCGGAAGCTGGGACCCAAACTGGCTTAGAGGCAAGGAAACATTGGGGATTGGTGAGGAGGTCAAATCACAGAAGATCGGCTGCGGTCCTCCAACTAAACCAAAATTTGTCTGAGGGCTTGACCGCACACCATGACTCGGAACTTGATGATATGTTCGAGCAAAGGGGGGAAGGGAGACATTCTTGGTCTCGACATCAAACTCGTTGGCATCAGTAACCTCCTCATAAGTCCCATCAGCACGTCGGATCGCGGCAATACCACGGCTTCTCATCGCCTCTACTAACTTAGAGTGTGCTTCCTCTTCTCTAGCTTTAGTGGCTTGAATGAGTAATCGGGCCTCACGCTCTCTAACTAGAGCAGCTTCCAAATTAGCCCTCATCTCTTCCATGGACAGATCCTGCATGCCTTGCTGAACCATGGCAGATGAACCCTCAAATCGAGTAGTCATACTCTTTTCCGCACTGGGCATCTCTGAAATTGAAACGGATGTAAACTCTGCTGACACTGCAACTGCCTCAAGACGCGAGCTAAACGAACACTGGGAGCTGGAGCGCACACCCAACTTGCTATAACTATGAAAGGAGAGAGCGAGTATAAGGCGGAAGGTAGAGACTTTGAGATGGTATGGGAGAGGGAGGAGTACGGAAGGAGATGGACTCATGCAACATCTTATTAATGGTTTGAATAAAAACAATTTTTATTAGTCCTAACCTAAGAATGGTTGGAAAAGGGGGACACCTTTTTTTTCGCATTCTAACCTATTTTGACTTAGAGCGAACCTAAGGGGCATACAAGTCCAAACAAGTCAAACTCAAGATTTTCAAAACCAAGTCCAAGTCAAAAAAACGTCTAGACTCGGGAGTAGAGAGGGTCGAACGTACGTTTGAATGTACGAGACCGCAATTTGTAGGTAAAATCCTGGAAAAAATTCGGCATGACCTCTCCTCATTTCGAGTCGAAAATCCAGCATGTCCTCTCGTCGCTTTATGGCGAAATTTCGGCATAGCCTCCCGTTAGTATGTGTCAAAAATTCGACATGATCTCGCGTTAGCACATGTCGAAAACGCGTCATGACCTCTTACGAAGCCAAGTCGCGAAATCGACATGTACCCACGTCGAGACATGTCAAAGCTTTGACATGTACTCACGTTGGGTTATGTCGTAACTTCGTCATGAAGAAAGAGAGTATGCCAAGACCTTGGAGACGAAGTATGACTCAGACTTTGTGAGAAAATTTTGAAAATCGAGTTTGAAAAATGTTTTGAAAAGTATTTTGCCAAAAACCAACCGGTCACGGTAGAAAGTGTGTCACGGACAAGTGTTGGCTCCTAGCACTCTATAGGCTGGGAGGACTTTAGGCGCTCAAGCGTAAGCGAAACACGTCACTGTCCGCGATGCCGTCCGTACACTCCTGGGTTCTAACTCTATGTGCAGGTAGCGTGCGAGTAGTGTGAAGGTAATTTCTAAAAGACTTTTGTTTTTTTGTTTTTTTTTTGTTTTTTATAGTTTTTTGGGAAAGGGGATGAAGTAAAATAACACACACACACCCCCACAGAGCAAAATAATCAAGGATCAATAATTTGATCATGGGGGACTGCCCCACAATCACAACCTGCACCAGGAAAACAAATCCTGCAAAATTGACCACTTATGTCGCGTGACACAAGACTGATAAGGTCAATTGTGTCGCGTGACATAAGGAGTCCTATATCCAAACTCTGAACAAAAGCCAAATCAGCCCCATCCTCCAAGCACACCACAAAATCTCAGCCCCAAGCACCTAAAGCAACAAAGCAGGAAGCCAGGAAGGGGGAGGGAATAAAGCAAAACAAGAAATGCATTTACACACATATAATGCCACAAACAATGCACACACAAACGAAGGAATTGAATGTTGAACGAACACGAAAGTTTGACCCACTTTTGAAAACAGGTTTCAAGTCCCCAGCAGAGTCGCCACTGAATGAACGCTCGCCGAAAAATATCATAAAAAATAATATCTCTTTAGAGTCGCCACGCCGTTTTAAAGGAAACATTGAAAACCTTTTAAAAAAGAGAATTTTGGGTTCGGGGGTCAGGTTACATGTTGGGAAGAACTTGAGAGTTCACCCAATACACCTCGTCCGTAGACGAGTCTTTCTATGTTCAACATTCAAAACCATTCAATAAGTGTGTGCAATTGTGTGAGACAATATATGTAATAAAATGCATTTTAATGCTTTGCTTTATTGATCAAAATGAGAGATTACAACTTGTGAACCTTTTACTGTGAGAGGCCACATCCCACTTACAATTAATGAAAATGAATTACAAGGAAATGGGTTGAGGCAGTCTGTCCAGGGCTACGGATGTCATACGACACAGGACTGCTCAGGGCCTTTGGTGTCATACGACACAGGATTACCTAGGAGCGTGGATGTCGTATGACACAGGATGCCCTGGTCAGACTATCTCTTACAAAGGGGGTGGACATGCCACCAATACAACTCTAGCACTGAAAGAAGTAAAGCATTACATCAAATAAGGCTTGAAACCATAAAGGGAATCAATGCTGGTTAATCAAGTCACCAAGCCAAACCACTTTGCAGGATCCTTATGTCGTATGACACAGGACACCTAGGGTTGTCCTGTGTCGGACGACAGAGGCATCCTATTTTAGTGAGCTTCAGCAGATTGATCCCTCACTGCTCAAACATGAAACTGGACTGTAATACTAAGTGAAAGCAGAGTATTGTGGGAGGATCATATGGCTTTGATAGCCAAATGTGAATGATGGGCCATCACCTCCTAACTCAACAAAATGATCAAGATAGGAACTCGGATGAGTGTAGATATGGAACGATCCACACTCACCTTAGCATTCAAGCACCCCGTATATCAGTACCAAACAAGAATATGCATCATGACTAGAGGAATCAAAAATTGAACATGGATATCAAAATATCGATCAGCAACTAACAACAACCAACTGCCCAGCCATGAGATTAACAGAGATCGACAAAATCACTTCACATGAGTGTGGATATTGAAGATCCACACTCTACGTGAAGCATTCAGATACAACGCCTAACATACACGACCAAAGTACATTATCATGAGAACAGATATAACATTCAGAGACCAGAACAAAACATATTCAACCAAGTCCAAAATCAAACAACAAGTCCAGTAGAGCAATCAAAATAGATAATGAAGACAGAGAGAGAGAGGAAGATTAAGATTTGTTACCCTCGTAGTGTCCACGATCCTTCTACCACGTTAGGTATAAGGAGCTTCAAATCGGCTTCGGAACAGTGCTTGGAACTCTAAGTTTGATTCGGAAAATCCACTTTGCTCACAGACAGGTATTACTGGACATGAACACTAGTGATTGTTGGCTGGAAAGGGGCCGGAGCTGGTAGATTAGATGACCGAAAATAAACCAGGCGGAGTTTGTGAAGACGGCCGGAGATGAACGATTTAAGGCCTAGAAACAGGGGGGATTAGATCGGTGTTTTGGGTAGACTGAAGATTGGTGATGGGCGTTGATTGGAGTTGGTTGTCACTGGTTTGAGATTAGAGAGAGATCCCAGGTGAAGGTCTCTGTTGTGGGTTGAAGGAGAGAGCGGAGAGGAGGACTGAAGGGGAAGTGGCCTGCCAGCAAACTGATTTTAGAACAGGGGAGAGGGCGTCGCCGTGGCTGGGGAAGAGAAGAGGAACGGTGGAGGTGAGGGAGCTCCGGCCGATTAGAGAGAGAATGAGAAGAAGGCCTTTGCGGTTGTTGCTGTTTTGGTTGAGGAGGGAGAGCTCGGAGGAAGAGGAATTGGAGGTGGATTGGGTTGGAGAAGATGATTGTTGTTGGTGGAGAAGAAGACGATTGGGGGGAGGCTCTGCAAAACCGTATAGAGAGAGAGAGAGAGAAGTGAGAGAATCCGAGTAGAGAGAGAAAGAGTAGTGGGCCTCTATTTTGACAGAGTTTCTTTACTTGCCAAAGTCCCCCTTAAAATGATCAACCATGCCCTTTATTTATAGGCATGCTGATGGGAGGTCCTATGTCGTCCGACATGGAGCTTCCACCGCCTTGGGGGCGTCCTGTGTCGGACGACACCGGTCAACTTTATGACCAGTTGGGCCGCAGGAAGGCAGGCCCAATGGATCAAGTATGGCTTTGGATAATTTAGGCTCAAAATGCACTTTAGCAAATAAATGAGCCCAAAATTAATGCCAACCATGGAAAGCGGACCCAAAAACACGAGTTCGGCTCGGGGTACTCACACTATTTTAAAGAAATTTATCCGTACAATTTTTTAAAGAATTTGAAACTTCCCATGCGGTCGAGCATCGGATCGGGTAATTTCAGTTGGCGACTCCACTGGGGACAATCATGTTTTAAAACTTCCTTTAAAAGTCTTTAAAACACTGCGCGGGTCAAACTTTTTTTTACCCTTTTCGACCATTGCGTTTGTTTATTACTTTTCTTTGCTTCTTTGCTTTTTCAAAAAAAAATATGCTTTGTATTTATCTTGTTATTTGAAATGTCTATTTTTGTTGTGCATATTTTGTTCGTAGAAATGCTCTCGTTCTTATCTTGTTCATAAAATGTTCTGAACATCCTTTTTACTCATAAAAATGTCTGTGCACATATTCATGTCTTTAAGACACAATTTGCAAATTTCTATTTTTGATTTAAAAGGGAAATTAGTTACCACACACTACGCGCACCCCTACCATGTACACTTGCACACTACAACCTTAAACCCGGGATGGTCTTAGTTGCAGGTCGAAAGTGTTCCTAATGCCCCTCAGTATCCACCAAGATTTAATCATTTGCCTCCATATGAGCCTCGAAACTATGTCCTGAAGCCCCAGTACCAACCAGAAGCAAACAATATGAATGGTTATCCGGATATTTCAAATTTGCCGCCTACCAGTCTTCCCCTTGGGACCAATGAAGTACTTCCTCAGTTCCCAAACGTTGTCCAGTATGGTCCGAACACTTGTGTCCCTGGCTCGGGCTTTGACAATCAAGGTTATGGGCATATATACGCTCACTTGTCCCCTCAAGATTCCCGAACAGTGATCCCATCAACTAATACCCCTCCATCTTTGGGTTGCACCCCGTGAACTGGCAATCTAACCCCGCCAATTGATCCCCATATGGCCTGGTAGTCGAGAAAATGAAGAAGATGCAAGGAAGATTGTCGATTCTAGAAAGGACTCACTTATGCCTACAGATCCGAGTAAAGTAGTGCCCCTTCCCCCTAAATTCAGATTGCCAGAAATGGAAAAGTTGATAGGACGGAGTGTCTGAAAACCCACATAGACACCTACGTACTAGGCATGAGGGCTAAGGGTGCTACACATCAACGAAGAGCAAATCACTTCCAACATTTCCTGAAGTCCACAGCTCTGAGGTGGTTCCTCAATGTAAAGGCAGAAAATCGTTCCACTTGGGAACAAATAAGTGAAATCTTTTTGGAAAAATACCGTGCTAACCTTGAATGGGAGACGAACCGACACGACTTGCAGGCCACCGCACAGAAAAATGATGAACCGATAGAGGAATTATACAAGAGGTGTAATTGGAAGCTGAGTGAAATCATGGATCATTTGTCCAAGGAGTAACAAATGGACATCTTCCACTCTTATCTCAAGCCATCCTTGAGGACCCTGATCAGTCACCACATCTATCCCGATCTCCGCGCCATGGTCAACGCAGGGACAAAATTTGAAAAGACTCTGAATGCGCAGAATGCAGTAGCAAGTTTTGTCCCTTCTTACTGCTATAGGGTAGCCCTGTCCAACTCAGCATCCACACCAATCAGAGGAAAAGAGGCTACAGGAGCAGTCAACTATATCCAAAATGGGACCCAGGGAAGTAACGATCAGATAGCTCCAAGAAGTAATGGCCCCCCTCGGCAGCAGCGTTTCCAGCATTTTGACAATCTCGAGATGCCCCTAAGCCAAGTCTTTTAGGGACTGGTGAAACGAAACATGCTCAAACCCCTTGAAAACTATCGCCCGAAGAATCCCAATGCTAACCTAGATATGAATTAGCGAAGTGCTTTTCATAACTATCACGGCCACACAACCGACAATTGCATGGTGCTAAAGCAAGTGGTTCAGGGTTTAATCGAAGAAGGGAAACTCAAATGCCCACGTGGTCCCAATACGGTTGGCAACCCTTTTCCCAGAAATGACAGAGTAAACATGATTACGTTTGACAACCCCTCATGTGTGGTTATGATCAAGCGCTCTGCGGTTTCCAATCTTGTCAATGTGCTAGCCCTCGATGATCGGGACTGTGATGGTAGCATCAAGCGCTCCCATACTAGGGAATTCGTGGGAGAGAGTCCAAGGATGGCTGTTTCTTTGCGATCCCTACTAGCATCAAGACATATTAACGGATGGATTGAGCCTTTCCCTTAAACAGAAGTAAGACTGTTTGAAGCAGGTCAAACAAGCGGCAGCGCTAGAAATGTCATAACTTTCACCATCCCAGATTTGCCAAGGTGTGGAAACAAATACAATGAGGCCCTTCATATCACCATCCAGTTGAATACAATATTTCTCCCATGTGTTTTGGTTGACAATGGACCACCAGTTAACATCCTCCCCGCAAACATGATGAGGCTATTAAGAATCAGGTATTCCCAGTTTAAGACGTCATCCCATATGTTTAAGGCTTATGATTCCACATCCCGTACCATTCTGGGGGTGGTAACCTTGGACCTCCGGTTTGATGAACAAAGGGAATCGGTGGAATTCCAGTGATGGACATTAAGTCTGCCTTAACCGCTTTACTGGATGTCCTTGGATGCACCAAATTAAAAGAGTTGCATCAATGTGTAAAATTTGTTAACATCAAAGGCAATCTCGAAGTGATCCACGGGGATAGCATAATGGAACAAGGTGGAGAGCCGGACTATGACACGGAAGAAGGTCGTGACATGACTGAATATTACCAGGTGGATGAGGCCCAGACATAATCAGATGCAAAAGGGATTCCAGCACTAACACGGTAGGGTTTGAGGATTCAGATTCTAAGATAACCATGGCCGAAGAGAGGGAATCAGGCCAATGCTACTGTGAGAAATGCGCAAAGGAAGACCTGGAAATGGAGGCCCAAATGCTGTTTGATCGAGGGGAAGCCAAAAGTCTCACTAAAAATCTCAATGAGGTAAGCATGCCTATCACAAATACGCTCAAATTTGTGAACCCCCATGTAAGTGCACTTATATCTAAGGAGGCCGATTATGACAGTATAATTGAATTCAACACTCCAGTGATCGATTTGGAAGAAAAGTGGCACAACATTCTCTGGACTCTGGTCAATGAGAGGAAGTTGGAATGTCCTTCTGATTCAGATTTCGTGAGCGTAATCCAGGCAAGGACCTTGTCTTCTGGAACAGATGTGCTAACAGTGATAGAAGTCAGCAAAAATTGGCTCAAGTATGACGAATGTCTCGCTATCTTGGAAAAAGCCCTCCATGACTTATATCAGCAAGAGTCTTCGGGATCTGGGAAGAGCACCGATGGGAAGAAAGAAAGTATGCTTCCCTGTAGGCAGCAGGATATCCCTCTGATATAGCTCGATGTCGAGAACGAGACAAACTTACCCCCCAGGATAGTATCGATCAAAGAGTGAATACCAGAATCTTCGCCGTGTATGATACTAAACGGGAGCAAGCAACCCGAAATTGCAAGAAATGCTTGGGGAATTGTGAATGTGTGCCCAAATTTTGTGGATTCACGCGAGTTTGAAGACATCCGAGTTATTTGAAAAACGGAGTCACCACGCCATTTTGATTACCTCAAAACTTTGAAAAAAAGGTTTTTACTTGGGTTCGGAGGTTAAGTTACCCCTTGGGAAGAACGTTTGGCGTTCACCCAAAGTGCCTTGCCGGAGCAAGTCTCCCAAGATTTCAGTAATCGTGCTTGCTTGCGTGCTTTCTTGTGTGCATGTGTTTGAGAAAAAGGGGGGGGAATGTCCCAAGTTGTCTTCCGGATGTACAAACCATTTGTTGGTTGTCGTTCGGGATTCCTTGGAATTTTATGTATTTGGGATTATGATCCCGTCCTCATCTTATGACTTGTGATCATCGCATTTTAACCTCGGGACCCTCGGGACTTGCGTGATCGAGAGAATGACTCTCTTTTGGTCAAAGATGAGGTTCTTTAGAAAAGGAGGGTCCTTAGCCCATCAATCCTACGCTTTAAGGCGATCGAGCTCGTATAGAGGCTTCATACTCTTTCTTAAGCGATAATCGGAGATATAGGGTTCAAGGTTA
Organism: Adenophora triphylla var. japonica; assembly: GCA_022495995.1. Taxonomy (NCBI): domain Eukaryota; kingdom Viridiplantae; phylum Streptophyta; class Magnoliopsida; order Asterales; family Campanulaceae; genus Adenophora; species Adenophora triphylla. The sequence goes on along the minus strand of JAFEMH010003454.1, from coordinate 184,742 downwards.
TCCCTTTCCAAAGAAATCGTGAACCTTTAATGGAAGGAACGATGTAAAGATAGGATCTTTTACACCGGTCCGTTCCAAGGTTGGGGGAAAGGGGAAATGCATGATGAAAAATGACTCTTTAATGAAAAGATGACATTTTTGGTTTTAGCAAATGATGCTTTTTGATTGAAAGAAATGATCTTTATGCAAGTGATGCGTAAAGATAGGATTTTTATGCAAATGATGCATTGGAAAAGGTTTTTGAATGCAAAGGATGCATTTTTATTGAAAAGATTGGATTTTTATGTGCAAATGATGCATAAAAATGACATTTTTATTTGAAAATGGGGGTTTAGGTGCAAAGGATGCACCTTTATGAAAAAAGACTACATTTTTATGACAAATGAGGTCTTAATGCATGCAAAAGGGAAAGGGGGTGATAAAGATGTGATCTTTATGAATAAATGCCAAGTCCCAAGCAAGATATATGAATGCAATGAGCAAGTATCTCAATTAAAAGAAAGGTTAGGGCGTGCGAGGTTACCAATTGCTTCCTTTGCTTCTTCGAACGGAGCTAGGAGGAGAGGTTGGTCTTGGGTCTTCAAGGAGGAGGGAGGTAGCTTCTTGGCCTTCCTTCTTCACCTTCTTGAGCTTGCACCAATATTCTTCACGTCTTGGGAGTGTTTATAAGTGTATTGTGTATTTTGTGCCTCTATTGTGTGATGGTGGATGATTTTTGTGTCTAAAATGGGTAGAGGAGGCCTCTATTTATAGGTAATCTGGATAAGGTGAATGAAGCCGTGCGGCTAAGAGCAGCGAGCTAATGAAGCCGTGCGGGCTTATCCTGAATGACTCAGCATTCTAGAACCATGCAAGGTGGCAAATTCTAGAACCCTCCTTCCTAATTAAGAAAAATGTGTTTCTTAATTAGGAAGGATCCTCTTCAGCCCTTATTTAATAAAAAACAGTTCCGGAATGTTTCCGGAACGCTGGGAAGGTCTGGGGAATTACCGGAAAACTTACCGAAATTGTCGGGAAAATTAACCGGAAGGCATGAGCCAGATTTGGGTACTTACAGAAGCCCCTCGGCAACGTCACTTGCAAGGCGAGTGGGGTTGTCGATAGAAAAGGATCCGATCTGGCGAATGCCGAGACGGATTAGATGACCGAGACGGTCGAGTGGCTGAACCTTTTGGAAGGCTACCTACGTATCCGGAGAAATCAAGCCGAGGCCGTAGTTCGGAATAAGATCCGGCGAGGAACGGAGAAGAGAAACCGGTCTCTTCTTTGGGGAAATAGAAGAGAAAATGACCTAGGAGGTCAAGCAATTGATCCTACTGGGGATATGCTAGGAGTGACCAAGGTGGTCAGATAACAAAGTCTCTTATGAGAGACTACTTCATCACTGAGGAGTGACGGAGGAAAAGGGTGACCAAAGTGGTCGGATGGCTGGACCTTTTATAAAAGGCTACCTACGTATCCCGGAGGAATCAAGCCTTGATCGTAGTTCGAGCTTTGACTGAATCGAAATGTTATTCTTCCAACTCGGAATAACGGAGATCGAAAGAGAGAGCGAAATGTCATTCTTCCACCTTGGAATGACGGAGATCGCGAGAGAGAGATCGAAATGTTATTCTTCCACCTTGGAATAACGGAGATCGAAAGATAGAGCGAAATGTAATTCTTCCACTTTGGAATGACGGAGATCGCGAGAAAGATCGAAATGTTATTCTTCCACCTTGGAATAACGGAGATCGAAAGATAGAGCGAAATGTTATTCTTCCACCTTGGAATAACGGAGATCGAAAGAGAGAGCGAAATGTCATTCTTCCACCTTGGAATGACGGAGATCGCGAGAGAGATTGAAATGTTATTCTTCCACCTTGGAATAACGGAGATCGAAAGATAGAGCGAAATGTCATTCTTTCACCTTGGAATGACGGAGATCGCGAGAGAGATCGAAATGTTATTCTTCCACCTTGGAATAACGGAGATCGAAAGATAGAGCGAAATGTCATTCTTCCACCTTGGAATGACGGAGATCGCGAGAGAGATCGAAATGTTATTCTTCCACCTTGGAATAACGGAGATCGAAAGATAGAGCGAAATGTCATTCTTCCACCTTGGAATGACGGAGATCGCGAGAGAGATCGAAATGTTATTCTTCCACCTTGGAATAACGGAGATCGAAAGATAGAGCGAAATGTCATTCTTCCACCTTGGAATGACGGAGATCGCGAGAGAGATCGAAATGTTATTCTTCCACCTTGGAATAACGGAGATCGAAAGATAGAGCGAAATGTCATTCTTCCACCTTGGAATGACGGAGATCGCGAGAGAGATCGAAATGTTATTCTTCCACCTTGGAATAACGGAGATCGAAAGATAGAGCGAAATGTCATTCTTCCACCTTGGAATGACGGAGATCGCGAGAGAGATCGAAATGTTATTCTTCCACCTTGGAATAACGGAGATCGAAAGATAGAGCGAAATGTTATTCTTCCACCTTGGAATGACGGAGATCGCGAGAGAGAATGCATTTTGTAAAGAAGTAAGAAGGACTCAATTATTTTTGTAAAGAAAGTGGGATGTACCCGATAATTTTTTTTGTAAAAGACGTGGGACGTACCCGATAATTTTGTAAAAGAAGTGAATTAAAAATGTCAAAGGCAAATAAAATGAGCCACATGGGTAAATTTGTAAAATAAGCCTCGGGGGCACTGGAGGGAAAATTTGATTGAAAATGATTGGAAATGCCAGGTGCACAAAGGGTAAAACAGGCCTATGGGGGACAAAATTGTAAGATTGAGCCTTCGGGGGCAAAAATTGTAAAAACCAGCCACATGGGCTTAGTATGTCGCGCGACCTAGTATGCCATGTGGCCGGGTTTGTCGCATGACATACATAGCTGAGCTCGTACTTTTCATAGCCTTTGGAATTGGGTGAAATTGCCGATACGAGTTGGAATTGGGTGACCAAAGAGGTCACCTACCTGCTCCCCTCGGGGCAATGGCAAAGAGATGTTGGTCCCTTACTATACGGGTGGAAACGGGGTGACCTAGGAGCTCAAACGGCCAATCCTACTATGAATGTGCCAAATATAAAAAAGAGGGTGACCAATGTGGTCGAGATAGCTAGACTTTTATTGAAGAATGGAGAAAGGAAAAGATGACCAACGTGGTCGGATGGTGAACCTTTATGAAAGGCTACCTACGTATCCGGAGGAATCAAGCCTTGATCATAGTTCAAGCCTCATCTAGACAGATTAGGAACGATGTCTAGGATTTTCGACGTTTTGACAATTAGGAAAGCGTCGCTGGTGTTATCTCGTTATAACGGAAGTAACGAAGGCGCTTTTGGGAGAAAACGTTATCATTAGCAATTGGCACGTTACTTGAGCCTAGGGATGATTTTTTCTTTTCTTGGAAGCAAGGGACTGGGTGCGGATATACATATGGAATGTATTTTGGAAAAATATTGAAGACGGGTTTCAAGCAAGTGGGGTCGTATCCCTTGGGAGCGGGCGAAGCTAGCTGTTATTCTTGAGATGTTGTCAACGCGACCCTCGGAATTCCCTCTTGGTGAGGCTGGTTTAAACCTCGGGTCTCGATGAATGTTCCTTTCTCACACTTTGGCATTTGAAGGCGATGCCGACGGGCTTTTACAACCAAAGACTAAAACGAGATGTTGAAATGACCAAACATCTCTTCTAGGGATGGATGCGACTTATCGGAGCCCGGTGCGAGGAAAAACTTTACGCAAAACCCCATGTCTTACTAAAGCAAGGAAAGATCCTTTCATTGGCAAAGCCCCGGTTGGATGAACCGAGTAGGCAAAGTTTTAGGTTATGAACAAGTGACTTGGTGAAGCCCCAATCGATGACCTAACAAAATTCCAATATGATTGAGTGCTGCGGAAGTGATCCCGAGGTTGATCTCGAACAAACCGAATCCATCTAAGGACCTAGTGAAGAACCCGATGCGAACCCCAAAAATGACTAAAGAAGCCCAGTCTAAAGAAATGGTTTGGCAAAGCCCCGGACTTGAAGAGTTTCAAGGCGGCCCTAATGCGAATTGTAGCAAAAGAGGAAAGACCTATCTTTTTTTCTTTTTTTTTTTTTTAGTCAATCACCAACCTTAGACAAAGAGAAGAATTTTAGGAAGATATATACATGCAGGGGCATATTTTTCGAAAGGTGGGAATAGATTCCGATTTTGTGTTATTTTGATGGCCTTATTCGATGTAGGCACAAAAACTCGCTCTAGGTTTGACTCTTTTGAGAGAGTATAAGCGTAGAGAGGTTGATAAAAGTGTATGGAAGCCCTGGCGACGGAAAATCGATGTTTAGCACTATTTTTCCTAAGATGTAGAAAAGGAAGACTTGTCAAGACATCTGAAAACTTGTTTTATTTACAATGATCACAAGATTGCTTAAAACTCTTTATTAATGTTCGGGTTATTTAACCACTAATCTCGATATGAACAAACATTCTTATTATTCATGAGGAGAAAGTCAACCAATGCCGCGGATCAAGAAAGGTTTGTGTATAGGGAGGTCATTGATGAGACCGGGTTTTCTGGGATCTGACTGTGTCTATGGGAGAGGTTATCCGATGAGACCGGATTTTCTGGGATTTGACTGTGCTTATGGGAGAGGTTATCCGATGAGACCGGATTTTCTGGGATTTGACTGTGCTTATGACCGGACCATTGCTGGTTGCCTACGTTCCCCTCGTTGTGAGGAGCTCATGTCGCCGTAGTTCGGCCTTGGCCGGACTGTTTTGGGAAATGGGATTTGTGGTTCCTTTAGTGAAAAGGCTAGGATGAGATGATGAGGCGTGGGCCTCGAGATGATTCCTTGACCAAGTCATTCTTGGACGGCTGCTTCTGATTGCTTCTTCTTTCATTGGGGGAGAAAAGATTTGCACGTGCCTATGAGCTTATGAAATGCTTCTGGCTTTGCTTCGACCACCCCATTGTTATCGACAACTTTCATTCTCTGAGCTTTGATCTTGCCTGTCCGTCAAGCTTTTGATTGGTGACGCTGAGTCCTTGGCCTCATTTTTTTTTCTTTTATTTTTTATGTGCAACCCTTTTTTTTGCCTAGACTGCCCTTTTTTTGGGATTTTCAGCCTAGCTGGGCATTACTCTTTTTGCACCAAGATTTTTTTTTTTTTTTTTATATGTGCAACCCCGTTTTTTGCCTAGACTCGCCCTTTTAGGGATTTTCGGCCTAGCCGGGTATTACTCTTTTTGCACTACCCATTTTTTTTTCTTTTATTTTCTAAAGCACCCGAGGACCAAGGCGAGCCCCTGCTTGAACATTCTTGATATCCTTGAGGTCTAAGCCAAGCTCCTAGGTTGTTGCCGACACGGGGTCAATTTTTTGAAGCTGAGTGGCCTTTTGCTGTCCCTTGATGATGCCGCCGTCGTTGACTTGGTCAAGGTGATGGGGAGGACATGGTTTGGGAAAGTGTATGGCTTTGATGAAGGCCTTTTGTGGGGTGAGGAAAGTGTATGGCTTGATGGCATTAGTTGACTTTCTCACACTGATTAATCAAAATGTTAACTATTTCGAGAGATTATTTGCTGAGCAATGCAAGTGATCATATAAAATAAAACCATTTCATTGAATGTAATGTAGGTGTGCAAATAATGTCTTAAGTCTAGCAAGAAAAGAAGAAGACTCTTTTATAGAAAATTGAAGATTCATTACAATGTCCGTGGAGGACTTGATTGAAAGAGAAAAGTACTAGAACCTACGAAGGTTGACTGAGAGACTATTTTTTTTTTTATAATCTTGCTTAAGGATAGGTAGACCCTAGTCTAGCTACTCTTCGCTGGTTGGACTGCCAGGGAGCTCGAACTTTCCTTCATAGATCAGCCACTGAATTTCTTTCTTCAGATCCCAACACTTGTCTGTCACGTGACCATAATGCTTGTGGTACTCACAGAACTTGGTCCTGTCAACTCTACTTGGGTTTCTTGGCTTATAATTCTCGAGAGGTGTGAGAAGGCCTCGTTTCACCAAATCATCGAAAACTTTGCTCATGGGCATCCCAAAATTATCAGGCTGACGTTTCTGACCTTGCACTTCCCGAATCGACCTCTTACCATAGCTTTCTGTTTTTGGCCCATGGAGGTTCTCGAGCTTCCCATCTTCTATCAACTTCTGGATCTCATACCTCAAATAGGTGCAATCATCAGTGTCGTGTCCAGGGTATTGATGGAAAAGACAATGCTTAGACTCATCCAACTGAGCATTGTGGTTCCTAGGCTTCCAATTTTCCAATGGCTTTATCAGCTTTTCTTTCATCAGTTTTTCCAGCATCTTGCTTAAAGGCATCTCCGCATTGTCAAAATGAAGGGAGCGGGGTTTTCGGGAGACATTGCTGTTCTCCAGGCTTGGATTTCCATTGTCCAGTTGGTTCCACTGTTGGATTTGGTTGAAGGAAGCTACGACACCCTTTCCTTTGTGAGGAACTGGTGCTGAGCTGGGTACTGATTCTTTGCTTGGTACCGATGGCATTGGATTATGCTTGGTGGAATCATTTCCTTGCTTGATTTGACGTCCTGGGTCAAGGGAGTATTGATACTCATTATGAGGTCAAGCTTCTCTTGCATTTGTTTCACTTTCTCCATCAATATTGCCACATGGGGGTCAACGGGGACTCTCGCAATAGGACTTTTATCGGCAGAGGGAGCCATAGTAGCAACCGGTGAAACCGATCACTGAATTCATTAAGTCCGGTAGGTGATAGCCGAAAACTTGAATCATCCGAATTTTCTTTTGGCAACTCATGATTGCATTCAGCGGGTATAGAGGTCTCGTAACGTAGCCACATGGCTCAAACTCGATTATGTGAAGCCGGAGCATAAACTGGCAGGTATTGCTGAAACTGAGAGACAGGTGGGGTGAAGCCTAATCCGTTCTGAGGAACTGAGGGTAATGGGGCCCCGATGAGCTGGGATGTTGGAAAGGACCGAGGAGAAATGATCCTTGGCAAGGGATCATATGTGGATGGAGGAAGGTTTTGGTTATAGGCCGAGGGAGCCGAGATGGCTACTTACGGAGTCTCATCTTCTACCATAACCAGGAACCGTTGGACTCGACCACTATCTCGAACCCCATGACGACGGAGCGCATCGATAAGCATGGCTTGCTGTTCCTTATGAACCTTATGGGCACTTTCCAAGGCCAGACTAACTCTTCCTTCCTAACCATCCGACTTCCCGCACCCTCACCGTTTTCTCGTCAAATCCGCCATTCCGACCGAGCCGATGAACCTGTCCGAACCTAAGGTTTTCGAAAAACCGCTGACCCAAAGTATTCTTGTCCACCTCCTTCTTGCCGGGAAAGGGATAGGCGGGTTTAGACTCGGGGATAGATAAGGTTTAGACTTGAAGGTAAATGTTTAGCCGAAGGCTCAAGTAACATGCACTTATCGCTTTAACTTTTGCTCGAAACACATTTTTTCCTAATCCTAATTGATCGGAAAGATGAGACCTTGAAAAGGTCAAGATTGAAATTTGGAGATCGGATCGAGGAGGTCTCGATTAAGGATTTGACCATGAAAGGTCGAGATGGGAAATCGAAAATCGGATCGAGGAGGTCTCAATTAGGAATATGACCATGAAAGGCCGGAATAGAAAATCGGAAATCGGACCGAGGAGGTCTCGATTAGGGTTTGACCATGAAAGGTCGGAATAGAAAATCAGAAATCGGACCGAGGAGATCTCGATTAGGGATTTGACCATGAAAGGTCGGAATAGAAAATCGGAGATCGGACCGAGGAGGTCTCGATTAGAGATTTGACCGTGAAAGGTCGAGATAGAAAATCGGAAATCGGACCGAGGAGGTCTCGATTAGGATTTGACCATGAAAGGTCTAGATAGGAAAATCGGAAATCGGACCGAGGAGGTCTCGATTAGGATTTGACCATGAAAGGTCGAGATAGGAAAATCGGAAATCGGACCGAGGAGGTCTCGATTAGGGGTTTGACCATGAAAGGCCGGAATAGAAAATCGGAAATTGGACCGAGGAGGTCTCGATTAGGGTTTGACCATGAAAGGTCGAGAGAGAGAAATCAGAAATCGGACCGAGGAGGTCTCGATTAGGGTTTGACCATGAAAGGTCGGGATAGAAAATCGGAAATCGGACCGAGGAGGTCTCGACTAGGGATATCAGAGATAGGAAAATGCAATTATGATTACATTAATTGTTCAAATTTACTTAAAACAATGTCTTTTATTTATTTCTATTTGATTGGAAAAGGGGATTTTCCCTTCTTTTTCACAACTACTCTAGATCCTGGATCAGTGGGTTCCGTCACTACGTCTATAAGCCCCTCGTATTCCACCTGTATTTCGACCTCCCAGGGTGGACAGCCCCGGGCGAGGGTCCTATAGGGCACGCGGATCCCACCGACCGAGAGTAAAGAACGCTCCTAACAGGTCTAGCGGGTCATAGGACCTTTTAACGCACGAGCGATGCGGATTATGGTCAAGGCAATACCGGGAAAGTCTCGTCTTTCTGCCTTGATAGGATTTTGGCAGAATTTCGCTTGAGCGAATGACGTTTTGACTTTCGATAATGTCCGAGAATATAATAGGCATGGGTCGGGCGGCAAAAGCCGGATGACACAGTGTCACATTGAACTTCGTTGCATACGCCGGGCGTGAGTTAGAATCGAAGTCAATGCCGGGTCAAGATCTTGCCAATTTTTCCTTGTCGGAATTTTAGCAGAGCTTCGCTTGAGCGAAAGACCTTTTGATTTGTTGGCAAAGACTCGGTCTTGACTCTTACGCATTCCGTGCAGGCCAAGGTCAATAGTCAATGTCGGAGTTGAGATCTCGCCAATTTTTCCTTGTCGAAATTTTGGCAGAGTTCTTCTTCCATTATGAACTAAGGCTTGACCTTTACGAGGGTATGCAACTGGGCTATATGACACGAACTAGACCAAAAACCAACCAAAAGTCACGGTTTTTTGAAACGTGTGACACGGACTATGCATTGGTCGACATTGGCTGCCATGGGGAGGTTGGGATGATTCCGTGCGCGCCCGGGAGCATCGTAAGGCTGTCCGTGGATCGCACTGGAACCACCCTCGGGTTTGAAGGACGTGCGTGCAAAAGTGTACAGGATATATCAGGTGCGCGTAGTGTGCGGTCTCCTAAAAATGTTCCTTTTTGAGTTAAAACAGAGATTTTCAGAAATGTGTTTTAAAGGAATGATTTTCGGGACGGGGAGAATGCAACACATAAGCACATAAATTTTCTGGGAGCCCTGGCCGGTCATGGAGCCGAGTAGCCCCAAGCCGCTAGGACTACCGAGATTAACCATGATTTTTCCTGGTGGAATTGCCACTGAGGTCGCCCGGTCAGAATCCAAGGAGGATTGAGCCGTACGACTGCATGGATCAATTTTTCAGGTTCCACTCCTTTTGCTATTTTTCGGGTTGTTTCCCGTTCAAAGTATGCACAAATTCCAAGATGCAAATGATGCAATGCATGGTAAAGAAAGCAAGCATGATTAATGAAATCGGCGACGGGAGTCTAACCCGCTCAAAGGGAAAAGCTTTCTTTTATTTTTTTTCAAAAATTTTTTTTCGAAAAGGGATACTGGTACGTGGATTGTTAAACCACCGGTTATCCCAACTCCCACGTCAGGGAGTGTACAGGAAGGGTAAGTGGTTTCCACCTATATACCGAGTATCGATTTTTTTTTTTTTTTTAAAAATAAAAGCTTTTCTCCTTTGGGATTTTCCCCAGCGGAGTCGCCAAACTGTGAATGTGTGCCCAAATTTTGTGGATTCACGCGAGTTTGAAGACATCCGAGTTATTTGAAAAACGGAGTCGCCACGCCATTTTGATTACCTCAAAACTTTGAAAAAAAGGTTTTTACTTGGGTTCGGAGGTTAAGTTACCCCTTGGGAAGAACGTTTGGCGTTCACCCAAAGTGCCTTGCCGGAGCAAGTCTCCCAAGATTTCAGTAATCGTGCTTGCTTGCGTGCTTTCTTGTGTGCATGTGTTTGAGAAAAAGGGGGGGGGGAATGTCCCAAGTTGTCTTCCGGATGTACAAACCATTTGTTGGTTGTCGCTCGGGATTCCTTGGAATTTTATGTATTTGGGATTATGATCCCGTCCTCATCTTATGACTTGTGATCATCGCATTTTAACCTCGGGACCCTCGGGACTTGCGTGATCGAGAGAATGACTCTCTTTTGGTCAAAGATGAGGTTCTTTAGAAAAGGAGGGTCCTTAGCCCATCAATCCTACGCTTTAAGACGGTCGAGCTCGTATAGAGGCTTCATACTCTTTCTTAAGCGATAATCGGAGATATAGGGTTCAAGGTTATCCCTTTCCAAAGAAATCGTGAACCTTTAATGGAAGGAACGATGTAAAGATAGGATCTTTTACACCGGTCCGTTCCAAGGTTGGGGAAAGGGAAATGCATGATGAAAAATGACTCTTTAATGAAAAGATGACATTTTTGGTTTTAGCAAATGATGCTTTTTGATTGAAAGAAATGATCTTTATGCAAGTGATGCGTAAAGATAGGATTTTTATGCAAATGATGCATTGGAAAAGGTTTTTGAATGCAAAGGATGCATTTTTATTGAAAAGATTGGATTTTTATGTGCAAATGATGCATAAAAATGACATTTTTATTTGAAAATGGGGGTTTTAGGTGCAAAGGATGCACCTTTATGAAAAAGACTACATTTTTATGACAAATGAGGTCTTAATGCATGCAAAAGGGAAAGGGGGTGATAAAGATGTGATCTTTATGAATAAATGCCAAGTCCCAAGCAAGATATATGAATGCAATGAGCAAGTATCTCAATTAAAAGCAAGGTTAGGGCGTGCGAGGTTACCAATTGCTTCCTTTGCTTCTTCGAACGGAGCTAGGAGGAGAGGTTGGTCTTGGGTCTTCAAGGAGGAGGGAGGTAGCTTCTTGGCCTTCCTTCTTCACCTTCTTGAGCTTGCACCAATATTCTTCACGTCTTGGGAGTGTTTATAAGTGTATTGTGTATTTTGTGCCTCTATTGTGTGATGGTGGATGATTTTTGTGTCTAAAATGGGTAGAGGAGGCCTCTATTTATAGGTAATCTGGATAAGGTGAATGAAGCCGTGCGGCTAAGAGCAGCGAGCTAATGCAGCCGTGCGGGCTTATCCTGAATGACTCAGCATTCTAGAACCATGCAAGGTGGCAAATTCTAGAACCCTCCTTCCTAATTAAGAAAAACGTGTTTCTTAATTAGGAAGGATCCTCTTCAGCCCTTATTTAATAAAAAACAGTTCCGGAATGTTTCCGGAACGCTGGAAAGGTCTGGGGAATTACCGGAAAACTTACCGAAATTGTCGGGAAAATTAACCGGAAGGCATGAGCCAGATTTGGGTACTTACAGGAATGCAAAATAAGTATCCAAAGGCAACCCTATCCCATCTTGAATACAACATAAAAGAATTCAGAATCAATCCATCCGCTGAATGTCTAGAGGCGACCTTAGCCCAGTTCGAGTGGAGGAATATCATGGGGCATAATCTTTCGAAAGATAACATGAATGAGTTGGATGATCTCGGAGATGGGGTGGCAAATTACAAAGAATACTTGGTCCAAATGAAGGAGGCTACTAAGTCATTATCGAAAGGGGAACTTCGAACCCTATACAAGATTAATGACGAGGAAGATGACGTTATTCTTGGAAAGGGTCAGCCCAAAATCACGATCATTTTTGTTGCATGTTAAGCTGGAAGGAACTCCGCGGGACTACTGGATCCACTCCCAACACCTGAAATATCGTAAAACCTCAACCCTTGTCTTGGGAGGATATTAGAACGGCAGTCAAACCCTCAGCAAAAGCAGTAACAGTTAACGAGTTAAGGAGTGATGCGTGGCCATGCGTCGTCAGAAGCCCACCTTTGTCTATGAGGGAGTTGAAAGGAGAAAGTGAGGAAAGGGTAAAGCCTGAAGTAAATGTTTTGACCCGTTCTGGCCAAATTTCTGTAAATCCTCCAAAGATTGACAAAAGACCCGCAATGCGAGAACTTCAAGCCGACAAAAGCCCCTATGTCAAGGAAACTAAAGTGCTTGATCCCAATAAAGAAGACCCGATCCTAACCCAGTTGAAGCGCACTCAAGTCAACATCTCTCTCTGGTCCTTGCTCGCTTCCTCTTATCCTCATAAACTCAAGTTGGAAGAAAGTCTTGCTCGGACCATGGTTCCGATCGATGTGATCCCAGACGAGGCAGTACAAATGATTGGTAACAATCACTATGCGAACATTATCACTTTTAATGACCTTGACCTGCCGAAGTTCGGGGCTAATCACAATGAGCCCCTCTACATTACTATTCAGCTTGATAAGCGTCGCCTTCCTTGGGTCTTGGTTGATGGAGGATAAGAAATGAATGTCCTTCCCGCTAAAATGATGGACCTATTGAGGATCAAGCCGACAGACTTGAAGCCTTCGACTCAGACTATCGAATGATGCCTACGAACTTTCAAGTTATTGACATCCCATCTACCTTCACCGGGGTCCTAGGCCGGCCTTGGTTGCACCAAATCAATGGGGTGGCGTCAACCTTGCACCAATGCGTAAAATTCGTGCAAGGAAATGATCTCACCATAATATACAGGGACTTTGTAACCACAGAAGGGAAAAATACAAATGGCATCCTGGTCTTAGAAATTAAGCACGATGATGATGGCATGATGTTGACTGGGTTCACTGTTGAGAATCCTAAGGTGCAAGTATGTTATGTGGATCTTCCTTTGTCTTAGGTCAAGATTTCCCCTTCTATGAAAATGATAAAGCTTATGAACTACATCCCGGGGCTCGGGTTGGGCAGACGTCATCAGGGCACTCACAAAGTTATTGAGGTCAAAGAGCAGACTACTCTTCATGGCTTGGGATATGTTCCCACTCCCGAGGACGCTAAAGAAGATAAGAAGATTGCACGTGAGAAGTGCTTGGCCGTTGACAAAGGAATCCCATACATAACTTCCAACCTCCGCCCCTACAGCCTCAACATGGCCCGCTATTTTGTAAGGAAGGTCAATGGTTTGAATGAGGACGCAGAGAAGAAAATGCCTGAAGAGATCATCAGCAAATGATGGGAATGGTCTGACACAGAAAACAAATGGGAAATGCTACAGAAAAACCTCAAGAATTTCAAGGGCTTTGAGGAAAACCCTGTTAGAAGAGCATTTCTTGACATGCTAAGTCTGTCGGGTCCCACTACTACCACCATTCAGAACAAATATTAGTTTAAAGAGGTTCCTAACATGGTCGAAGATTTGAAAAACACTCGGTAGTTGAACCTGCAATAAACAGAATGGATGAATTGATGTTCGAGTTGGTAATGGCAAAGATTAGTAAACAAGACTTTGGGGGAGACGCCTGGGATGGACCGATACTCCAGCAGCTCTTCGGTGAAGAAATCGAGATTCTGGACTTGATTGATTTGGGTTTCGATGACTCAATGGTAGACATAATTGGAGACAGCAGTGCGAAGACTTTCGACCCTCGCACCCTTGTGGACCAATTAAATATGCCACTAAGGAATTGAGTTACTTTCTCCGGACCCACAGCCAGCAAGAAAGAAATGGTCGAGCATCTTGGATTGACCACCCATTTCCTAGAGTCTAGCTTCGAAAAGTATTCAAAGTATGTTGTGGTTGAGTTCGAGTCTCTCGAGTCATCTGACGGCCTTACGCTCGAAGATTACGAGTTTGTAGCAAACATTGTATTTCCATTTGCTTTGAATGAGATATTCGACCTTTCTTAGTATCCTCTCACTGCCACTTTAACAAATGATAAATAAACTAATAAACCAGAAATAGTTAATAACGATTCACTTGATAAAGATGCAGACATACTAAATGAACAATACATCAAAGAAATATTTAAACATGTTGTTGAACGAGAGGAAAATCAGGCCCAAGCTATCGAGGAAGTTTTAACCAAAGTAAATTTGGGGACTACTGAAAAGCCTAAAGAGATGTAGATTGGAGGTTTTTTCATTGGCAGCTCTGCTAAAAGAATACGTGGATGTGTTCACCTGTTCCTATCAGGATATGCCCGCTTTGGATCCTACTATAGTAGAACAGTGAATCCCTTTGAATCCAGAGGTTAAGCCCATCAAGCAAAAGTTGTGCAGAATCAAGCCCGAGTGGTCTTTGCAGGTTAAGAAGGAAATCGAGAAAATGCTTCGCGTCGGCTTCATAAGAGTGATTGAATACCCAACATGGCTCTCCAACATAGTCACAGTTACCAAGGCTAATGGAAAGGTGCGTTGTTGTGTAGATTTCCGAGATCTCAATAAAGCAAGCCCAAAGGATGACTTCATACTGCCAAATATAGATATGATAGTCGATACCACAACCAACTTTGAAGTAAAATCTTTTGTGGATGGTTTTGCCAGTTATAATCAAATTAAAATGGCCGAAGAGGATCAGGAGAAGACCGCTTTCACCACTCCATGGGGAACTTACTCTTACACTGTAATGCCTTTTGGTTTGAAGAATGCTGGGGCTACTTATCAACAGGTTGCGACAGCAGTTTTCCATGATATGATCCATAAGGAAATTGAGGTATATGTAAATGATATGATCATCCACTCGAAGGGGTCAAACGGACAACATTTGATTGACTTGAGAAAATTCTTTAATCGCCTTCGGAAGCACTCAATGAGGTTGAACCCCTCTTAATGCACGTTTGGAGTAATCCAGGGCAAAGTTCTGGGTTATATGGTCACATAACAAGGCATCAAGGCTGATCCCCAAGAAATCAAAGCCATCGTCGAGATAAAGCCGCCATGAACACAAACAGAGGTAAAAAGCTTTATAGGTCGCTTGCAAAACATCAGTCGCTTTGTGAACCAGTTGACTTCCATCAGTGAGCCAATCTTCGGACTAATGAAAAAGAATGTGGATATCGAATGGAATCCCAAATGCCAAGATGCTTTTGAAAGGATAAAGGCGTACCTTGTGATTCCTTCAATCCTCTGTCCACCTCATGGGGAGAAGCCACTCCTACTATATTTAACTGTAACTAACATTGCAATTGGGGCCATGCTGGCCCAAGAGAAGAAAGAATAAAAAATCAAAAATGCCATTTACTTTGTAAGCCAGAAGTTCTAAGTCAGCGAGCTCAACTATTCAGACTTAGAGAAAACATGTGCGGCTCTAGTATGGGTGGTCAGGAAATTAAGACACCACATGCAATCACACTCGATGTATCTGGTCTCAAAGATGGATCCTGTCAAATATCTCTTCGACAAACCTTCGTTGTCAATGAGGCTCGCTAAATGCTCTTTCTTCTTGGCGGAATTCGACATCAAGTATGTGTCCAGAAAATCAATTAAGGGTCGAGTGATGGTTGAGCAGCTAGCCGACTTCCCAAGCAATGAAACCAGAGGTCCCGAACCACAATTTCCAGATGAGGGAATTTTTGTGCTTCAAGGCAAGAATCAATGGCAGCTTTTATTCGACGAGGCAGCCAACAAGAGAGGAAATGGCATTGGAATGATTTTGGTAGACCATAAGGATGAACACACTCCGATCTCCATAAAGTTAAATTTTGAGGTTACCAACAATGCGGCTGAGTATGAAGAAAGCGCCGCCGGGTTGGATGCTTCCCTCGAAAGGAACGTCAAAGAGTTAGAGGTCTTTGGGGACTCGGCCTTGATCATTAACCAAGTCTCCAAGAAGTGGAAAACAATGGACCCGAGTTTACAAAAATATTATGCATGTATGGAAGAACTCATTGCACAATTCAAAGAAGTCACTTTTCATTACTTGCCGAGAGATAGAAACCAATTCGCCGACGCTCTAGCCACTCTAGCTTCACTTGTAAAGATCCCTGAAGGGAAATCGGTGAAGCCATTCAAAGTAAGAAGGAAGGAAGGAAAATCCGGCCTATTGCTGCAAAATCGAGGTAGAACCCGAGCCAATCAATAAAACATCGTATAACCAAATTACCAATACCTCAAAAATGGGGAAACCTCTTTCATGGAGGGGGATGGAGTCAAAGCCAAAATCATTGTGGCTTTGAAACGCATGGCCTCTCATTTTGCCATCCCAGGAGATATGTTGTACAAGAAGCGCTATCAAGGGCCACTCCTACGATGCATTAGAAACGAAATGGCAGATGAACTTATAAATGAAGTCCAGAATGGAGCTTGTGGTCCTCACATGAATGCTCAAGCCTTAATGTAGATTATTCTTCGAAAAGGCTACTAATGGGTTTCCATGGAAACGGATTGTGTCCAATTTGTCAGAAGCAGCGACAAATGCAAGGATTCTCCAATCTTAACCACATTCCACCTCATGGCCTGTACTGCATGACCACCCCTGGCCTTTCGCCACCTAGGGAATCGATGTCATTGGGAAAATCACTCCGCCCGGTAGCAATGGCCATGAGTTCGTTTTGGTAGTCGTTGACTATTTCATAAGTGGGTCGAGGCTAAATCCAACAAGGTATTGACTTCAAAGAATTTCGTCCATTTTGTAAAAGAAAACATCATATGTAGATACGGCATCCCAAACAAAGTCATATCAGATAACGAGTCTTATTTCGAAGGGGATTTGACAGGTTATTGGCGTAGTTCAAAATCACCCGTCATAAGTCTTCCCCCTATATGCCGCAAACCAACGGCGTTGTGGAAGCAGCAAACAAAACCCTCGAAAGGATTATCAGAAAGATGGCAGTATGGGGATGAGATTGGCCAGAGAAGCTACACTTGGCACAGTTATGCTACCGAACATTAGTCAGGACAGCGACAGGGGAAACCCCATTCGCTTTAACTTACGGAATGGAAGCGGTGTTGCCCGTAGAATTGGAAATCCCATCGCTACGAGTACTTTTAAAAAATGAAGTCAACGAGGTAGAATGGCTCCAAAGTCGGCATGACGAATTGGCCCTACTAGACGAACGATGATTGAAGGCCAAGGAACACATTCGAGCCTATCAGATTCTGATGGCTAAAGCTTTCAACAAGAAAGTAAAGTCCCGAGATATCAAAGAAGGCGATCTAGTGCTTAAGGAAAAGCCTCCCACCCGAATCAACCCACATGGATTGTCCCGTTCGTGGTTCAGAAAATCTTCCCAGGAGGTGCAATGAAATTAACGGTTTGGATGAAAACCCTTTTGTGAATCTGGTAAATGGAAGCAAGCTCCGGCGATATTTCGCCTAAAGGAATCGAGTCCTCTTTTTTTCTATCTTCCCCCCTCTATACTCAGGAAAACAAAAAAAATGTATATATAGTTATTGAAGAATAGACCCAACTAGACTAAAAACCCTAAAAGGGCAGTCTAGATAAAAACCAGGGTTGCACCATTCTCCCCCCTTCTATCTTCCCCTTTCTTACAAATAAATAGATTCGAACTACGGAGACATGAGCCCCTCAGTCCACTTGTAAGAGAGGAACATAGGTAACCATCATTGGTTTGGCCTAAAAATTATATAAAATTTCAAATTTGGTACCAATAATGTTCAGAATATAATGCAAGTAAGGGGTTTGTGTCTCCAAAAAACTCTAAAGTAACCCACAAATCATTACAGTTAAAACACTTCTTAATGAGTTCAAGCACGGTCTACTCTAAACTCACAACATGCTAAATTGTCATAAAACATCTAATAACTAATGTGCTTGCAATGACGGTGGGCGGATGATCAAAATTCTAAAGGTCACTCCATGCCGCTCGTGCTCGTCCCCTCACCATTCTTTCCTTTCTTCCCTCGTCCTCGGCGAGTCTTCTTCCGCTCTACAGGAACTATCTCTGTCTCTATCCTTCCAAGCTCGAGAGTCCTCCCTGTTGTCTCTAGTATACTAGCCGCTCTCAAAACTTTGTTCGCTCTTGCCTCCGCTCAAACCTCCTCCCTACGAGTCTGTAAAATAGGGCCCCTCTCTGTCAATCTGTCTGCTTGGACCTCATAGTCAAACGTAGCATCTCCCGTGATATCCTGAGGGTTAACCCAAGCCTCGACACTCCTAAGGTTGTAGCTGGAACGGTAATCTTGCCCCAAAATGGCCTCGTGCCTACACCTCAGGATCATATGAGTCTGTCCCAAGTACTTAGTGCCTACACCTCGTGCCGCTCATACCAGTCCAAGTACTTAGTGTTCAGACCAGTACTCTCTCTGCACCTGAGAAGCACCCAAGGAGGAAAAGTAGAATACTTCCATATCCTCAGAACAAGAAGGAAAGTGGATGGGTCAGCCATAGGGAGAGGAATGTTGGTCCCAAAGGTGGCAACAAGGGTGAAAAACAGCTAGAGGAGGGTGAATAGCTGTTACAAATTTTTCGACCTCTTTTTAAAACTCAACCTCTTGCTTACAAAACCGCTTGCAGTGTGTTAGAACTGCAAGTAGAGTTGCAAAATGCACAGCGGAATATTGACGTTATAAAGCGGTTTTAGAGGTTCAATTTTGCAATGCGGTTTTCAGTGCAGTTTATAAAACTGAAAAATGAGGTTTGACAAAGTTAACTGCAAACACAATTTCACTGTAATGGATAACTGAGAATAAGATCAAAACAGATAAGACAAAATAATCAGTAAGCACAGTAAATAAAAATGCAGAAATAAAGAACACAATATTTGGAGTGGTTCAATCATTAAACGATCTACGTCCACTACCAAGGTGGTTAGTCTTGGATTTTCTAAGAGTGATTTTATATTGAGTATGAGAGATTACAAATTACAAAGATCAATACTCATATCTAAAATCTATTCTATGAAGATCAATCCTAGACTATAACCGGTGTATCTCAAATGAATAATCTATGTGATTAAACAAGTGAGGTGTGTGTGTGTATACAAGATCAAGGCTCTTTGAATCTAAGAGATGTAGAGCACAATGATTCTTGATGGTGTTAAAGGCTTGATTTCTGGGCTGAGAAATTTTTCTTGAAGTAGGAAGATGAAGATTCAAAGGACTGGAAATTTTCTGGGCAGAGCTTCAACTTCGTATGAACTCACAGCACTTTCAATTTTTCAAGCAATCTTCAAGTGTTGAAGATTAGGGGTATTTATACCCAAGCACCAAGGAACTAGCCGTTGGACACAGCTGTTGCAAGGACTGTACTGGTGCTTTCTGATTGGTCCACAAATTCACCTTTTGTCCCTTGTTCAGAACTTGCGCCAAAGCCGATCGACTTCACTGCAGCTTAAGGAGAAGGACACCTGTCACCTTTTCAAGATCCTTGCAGATCTTCTCTGACATTGAATCACGTGACAAGATTTGGTGGTTGACTTTTGTCATTTCTGATGTGGATTCCAACAGTCATAAAGTGGTTCACTTTAAGTCTTCAATCATTGGAATGCGGTCTGGTGTGAGTGTGGTTATGACAAGAGCGGTTACACCAGTGAGGTTGCTGAAATGCGGTCTCAAGATTGGAACTTGCACTACAATTTGCAAGTGTGGTTCTTAACCTGCGATTGCACAGAGGTATTCAAGGAGCGGTTTCAAAAACAGAATTCCACATGCGGTTTACATGTGCGGTTCATATGTGCGGTTTTGAAACTACTTTGAACTGCATCCTCATATCCAATGAGTCTTGTGCCAGTCTTCAAGCCTAAATAAAACCTATTCTATGAAATGGACTTAGCTAAAAAATTGAAGTCTAAGCTTCATTACATATGGGCCTAAAGTCTTTAAAATAGAGAAGAGGTTATGGTATCAATCAAATCTAATCTAAATCTAGGAGGGTTAAAGTATGCATACCCAACAATGAACTACCTCCATAGTGGCAATGTCACTCCAGCCAAGCAAAGGCTCCTGCCTCATCCCGAACTATCTGGAAATAAGGGACGAAATATAGATAGAAGACAGAGAGAGCCCTGGAACCCTGACAACATAAGAACCTTCCTGAAGAGTCCTCCTATTCTCTATCTTCCAATGAAAAAACCACCAGCGAATGTGATGTGTGCATAGTTTAGCCACCAATTCTCCAACCCAGACTGGTCATTCTCCAAGACCAAAGGTCGCTGAGCAAATGTCTACGGACTAAAAGATGACGGAGTCGTAGGTATATCTTGAAGTCTCTTTCTCAACCACAAAGTGAGCAAAGCAGGACTCCCTCCGCCCATGAACTTGTCCCCCATAGCCAGACAATCTATACCATGAAAGGTCTTTGCTAAAACCAAGGGAACGATGTCACATGAGGTGTTACTCTCATCATCACTCATACTCATGAATCTATCAGGCAGCTCAGAAATGTCAATATATCCAGAGTCAAGTATCATACCTTGTCCTTCCTCTAAAGGAACTCGGAGGGAGAACGCCAGCTTCTTGTCAATAGTCACTCCTCCGACTAAGGGAAGAGAAATTACATCCACCTCTGGTCCCCCTAGAAAAGTCCTGAAATTGTCAAAAGTGGGAGTAATCTCGTTGTACGAGAAGCTATAAATGTGCCTCCTCCTGTCCCAAAACTTTGCGGCATCTCGTAACAACTCCCAATCCGGGGATAACTCTTTGAGGGAACAAATGGACTTGATCTTGTATTTTGCCTCAAAAGCTTGCTTGTTATGCTTCATGTGATGCCTCATCCATGTCTTAAGCCTCTCGAGGAAGTACGCTTGCTTCTCCTTCGGAATTTTTGAAGAATTTCCCATGTTTGGTGTTGAATTCCTAACTTTGATGGAGATTTTCAAATTGTAGTTTGCTGAAAAAGAAGTGTATGCTGTTTTAAAATGAGGAAGAGTGAGCAAAACCAGATCTATTTCAGTATTTATTCCCTGACTGGAAAAGCCAACCAAATCTGTATGGACCTCCTTGCTTGCAAGGGAGATCCGTACGGATCTCTTTATACACACAACAAAAATAAAAAATCTACCGCAACAAACAGTTGCTGCTCGCAGCAAGGTTTTTCACCCCAACTGCTAAAAAAACCTGTCAAACCTGTTTCAAACACCATGTACCACAAAGAAACATTTTGGGCTCATGCGACATGCACGAAACAGTTAAAACACGTAGAAACAACTCCTAAGTTATTACAAATTAACTATAAATACAAAACTCATTACATGTGAATAAGATGTGGATAAAAGTACAAGTGTTTTGTTACTCTCCTCAATAACATACACAGGTTAAAAAAAATCCTACTCTGAGTCATCAGCAGCACCGCCCGGTGAAGGCTATCGCATCTATGTGCCTCCGCCAATCACAACATCATCATCCAAAACTCGACGCCTTCCTCAACTGAGTACTCCATGAGGAAAGAACCGTGGAAACGGCAGCGCGCCTCTACCCTCGTCAAAGGAGCTCTCATCATGGCTATACCTACCATGGGTCTGGATACCGGGCTGAGAGGAAGGCTTTGGAACTGTGCTCGCAATAGGAAAAGGAATGTCCATCGATCTCCTCGAAGGCATCGGCTCGTGAACTGCCGCACCCCTGGACGACCCGCAAGACATCCCCTGAATAAGCTTTTTCGCAAAAGCCTTCATCCCCAAATATTGGCGAGTAATCAAGTCCATGGTTCGTCCCAAAATCTGTATGACAAAGAAAAATGAGTCACAAAAAAGAAGAAGAAAGTGGAAATAAAACTTATAGAGGCATCCGGATCAACTCAGTAAGATGGAGGAACCTGCTCTAGGATGGGCACAAAGACCTGTCTCCTATATTAGTCCCCGTGACCTTAAGTGAAGTCTTCTCTCAGTACTGTAATATCCTGTGGTCACAGCGGGTCACCCCTTGCCTCCCTAGCCAGCACCTACGGTATCCTCAGCTTCCTCCTCACAAAGGCCCCGTACTCTTCACATGCCAGAGTGTAATCTGCGGCATCCACCCTGGTCCGGTATCTGTCAATATCAAAATAACTTATCTCTGAGGGGCTCAACATGGGTACCAGAGGATCCCTCGGAGCACGAGGTACAGCACCTTCACCATGCAGCAAAAAAACTCTCTCTCCTAGGTACATCACGTCATAAGTAAAGCCCCGCAAGAGCTTCCTCTTCCTCGTCACTCGGGGAGCATCACAGAGATCATTCACGTCATACCGAGACCAGGGATATAGCTGAAAACCCTCCGGACTATCCTTCTCCAGGTGCCTCTCCACGTCATCATAATTGAGCGTGACCTTCCCTCGGCTACCCCTCCTCTTCCTCCAGGGCCGAGTCCAACAGAGCATGGCGGATACCCCAGCAGGACCTCATCATGGCAATCCCACTCGTGGCACTAGAAAACCGCGTAGCACCACACCTGCCACAGAAACATATAACGTTCAGAAAAGAAAAGGATGATGACGATCGCAAAAGGGAAAGTGACATAAAAGGGCAAAAACAATAAATCCATACCTCAAGAGTAAACTCAAAACTTCCCAAAGATATGGCAGCACCCATGCTAAACTTATCCATAGCAAAGTAGAGATCAGCTAAACCTGCCTCTCCCCAGGCAATGTCAAACACCCTCTCCAAGTCAACCAAAGACTCAAGAACAGGAAAGAGAGTCATGGTAGCATGGTTCAGAAAGTAGGTCAAAGAAAGGGCGAACCACAAAAATGAGCGGGCCAACTGCTCCGTAGACACTCCCATGGGATCCCGCTGATACCTCCCAATGTTCATCGTGAACTTCGCCTCGATGTCAGAATACATCATGCCTAAGACCTTGCAAGGCGTAGGCGCAAACCCCAACAACTAAATTAAACGCTCGTCAGACATACGATATCTCCACTTTACCGACACTCCCTTAAAGGACAGACCGATAATAGTGGCATAATCTGTGGGAGTCACCGTAACTTCTCCCCAACTGAGATGGAACGAATGTGAGGCTACCCTAGCTAGATTCTCCACAAACACGTTCAACCCCGTATTAATAACCAATATCTTAGGACTAGGTTTCCCCTCCCAAGAGTTATCTGACATGCTCATCTAAACCTTTACCACAATCTCAATAGACACCCTCGTCTTCATATTTTTGGCCTTCCCTGACAAGGGCGCATCATCCTGCATGTAAACACAACAAAGATATGTTAATAAACTCCGTACCATTGTGCGATGCAAGAATAGCAATAATAAATGCTACATAAAAAGAGAATATCACATATCATTCAAAAGCCCATCCCAAAACGGCACATTTTATCTCAAAAGCTCGTTCCAAATGGCACATTTTACTCAAAAGTGTGTTCTAAAACGACACGTTTTATCTCAAAAGTCTGTTCCAAAATGGCACATTTCATCTCAAAAGCCCGTCCTAGCACATCACATCTTATTTCAAAAGCCCGTCCCAAAACGGCATATTCAAAAGGCCCGTCCCAATAACGGCATATTTCTTTCAAAATTCCATTCTATTCAACGACTTTTAACACACTTTGATTTCCAAAAATAACTAAATTCAATTTTTTTTTTCAAACAAATTCCATGCACTCATGCTTCATATTGCATAAAAAAACATGTCATATCCATCAAATCATCCAGGTACAAGCAATTTAAGCATGCAATACCCCATTCCAAAAGTGGCACACTCTATTTTCACAAATCATAGCTAGACTTCATATTTTTCAATAAAAATCACATACCCATGACCCATACACATTTAATTTCAATAATCCATCATCAATTTCACAAAATAATGATAATAAGAACAAAATCCCAAAATTGGCAAAACTAAACCCTAGTTCTAACATGCCATCTTTCAAAACAAAAATTAGTCTCTTACCACCACTTTTTCCTTCCCCTTCGAGTTATGTTTGTGTATATCCAGGTACAACTCGTCCGGATTGATTGTACAAGGCTTGTAAGTAGAAAAATTCCTTTGCAAATCAAGCCTCCTTTCAAGAACTTCTTGGCTACGTTGGTGACGAACCCGCCTAATTTCCTCTGCCATGTTAGAGAATTTGCAAAAAAAGATGAAGTTTTAGTGAAGCTTGGCTCAAAAATGGCAATTTCTTCTCCTCTCTCTCTCTTCTCTCTCGGCCAGAAACTTAAAAAAATATGGAGTGAATGCATTTTTCTAGTCTAAATCTGCTTAAATCCGTTTGTTTCCCTCTTAGATCCGTACGGACCACATTGAAATTGCATGGTGAATCCATACGGACCACCTTGCACACTCAATAAATTGACCTTTTTTCCCATATGATCTTTACCCTTGGCTGTCCAAAAGCCATCCCTTGCAATTTCATGCATTTTGATCCCCAAAATAACTTCGGTCGTCATCGTAAGCCCGAACCTTTTCTTCGTCCGTTATCGTAAGTCCGAACCTTTTTTCTCGGTCGTCATCGTAAGCCCGAACCTTTTCTTCGCCCGTCATCGTAAGCCAGAACCTTTTCTCGGCCATCATCGTAATCCCGAACCTTTTCTTCGTCTGTCATCGTAAGCTCGAACCTTTTTTCTCAGCCATCATTGTAAGCCCGAACCTTTTCTTTGACCGTCATCGTAAGCCCGAACCTTTTTTCTCGGCCGTCATCGTAAGCCCGAACCTTTTATTCGGCCGTCATCGTAAGCCCGAACCTTTTCTCGGCCGTCATCGTAAGCCCGAAATTTTCTTCGGCCGTTATCGTAAGCCCGAACCTTTTTTCTCCGCCGTCATCGTAAGTTCAAACCTTTTCTTCGGCCTCATCGTAAGCCCGAACATTTTTTCTTGGCCGTCATCATAAGCCCGAACCTTTTTTCTCAGCCGTCATCGTAAGTCCGAACCTTTTTTCTCGATCATCATTGTAAGCCCGAACCTTTTCTTCGGCCATAATCGTAAGCCCGAACCTTTTTTCTCGGCTATCATCGTAAGCCTGAACCTTTTCTTCGGTCGTCATCGTAAGCCCGAACCTTTTTTCTCGGCCGTCATCGTATTCCCGAGCCTTTTCTTTGGCCGTCATCGTAGGTCCGAACCTTTTTTCTCAGTAGTCATCGTAAGCCCGAACCTTTTTTCTCGGCCGTCATCGTAAGCCCGAACCTTTTTTTCTCGGACATCATCGTAAGTCCGAACTTTTTCTTCAATCGCCATCGTCGTAAGCCCAAATCCCTCTTCAACTGAGCGGCAAAGTATTCCCAACCAGGGAATCCCCAAGGTCATCAAATCTCGTTAGGTTTTTTGATGCCTAGACAACCAAGGTCAATCAACATAGGCCGAGGCCCCTACAAATCGTTCTCAACTTAGGCCAAGACCCCTACAAATCATTCTGAACATGGGTTCAGGCGCCTCCAAGTAGTCTCACCTAGGACAAATACCTCTGAATTTTCCTCACACCCGAACTATGATTGGCTTGATTCCCACTCAGGATACGCATGAATCCTATCAAATGGTCTAGCCGGCTGACCAACGCAATCGTTTATCTCTTTCTCCCGGCAAGCGATACAGATCGGGATTCTTATTTTTATCGACGACCCCACTTCCTCTGTAAGTAACGTCGCTAAGGGACTTCTGTAAGTACCCAAATCCGGACCGCTCTCCATCCAAGCATGCGGGAAGGACACCGAGGGTACACTTATCCAAAATCACAAAGTTCCGATACTTTCCGAGCATTAAAATTGACCAAGCGAGACAAGAATGGATCTTTTATACTTTAAAAACCTCAGAAGGACCTCACATGAATAACAAAAGTCAAAAAACATGCTGACTCACGCTTTGATCCGTACGGATCACCTCAAGGTCAATCCGTATGGATCACCTTGTACTTTCAGAAATCTATAAATACAACCCACTTGTTCCTTCATTTAGGACATAAGTTAAGGGCAATATTTAAGAGCATTAGGGGAGATTCTGCTAGAGTGATGGCAGAATTTTCTCTCCTTCTTATCACTTTCAAAATAACTAAACACATTTTTCAACAAAATCAAACAAACCCTAGGAATATAGAAAGAACCACATTGGTGAGATCTCATTTCAAACCCTAATAACACTCTAATCCTTCATTTCAAAGTCTTTAATTCATTTAAGAATTCTTGTTATTAAATCTATCATCTAAAATGTAGACCTTTACTTGTTCTTTTACATTGTAGACCCAAACTATCTAAATGATCATAAAAGGCTTTCTATGCACACCAATGTGCTTAAAAATGGAAGTCTAATGAAGATGATAGTTTGTTATTATATTCATTTCAATTATAGTATTTTCCTTATTTACTTTCAAATATCTACATCTCTTAAATCATCTTAGGATTCATACCCCTTTAAAGTTAATATGATACAAGTATCCATAATCTTAACGGATGAACTCATCGCTTATGTTAAATATGTGGTTCTAGTGATTAATGTTACAATGTCGATGTAACCTCACCTCCCACATTATCTCCTAAATATAACAATGTTCAAGATCATATCCAAAAATCTCTCATTTTCCTACTCAAACAACCAACCTCCACTGTTGTCTTTCAAGAAAAAGCTCAAAAACCATCATTATTGTACTATTTTAGAGCTTGGGCATGACAACATTGGGATTGAATGCTTGACTCTTCCATATTTCATGTTAAATTTTTGATCAGTTTCAGAAGTTGTCTATCTTTGCTGTTTTTAGTTCTAGTCCTAAAAACAGTATAAATAAACTGATAAAACACAAAAACGACATGCTTCACATATAGATCCGTACGGACCTATTTGTAAAGGAGGACTAATCCGTACAGATCAGTTTGCAAGTGTGACATTTGTTTAGTTTTTACAGTTTTTCTAGTTTCAAATTTATTTTAAATCTTTTCTGTCAAAATAAAATATTTTCTAAACTGGACAGTTTTTCTTTTTTCCTCTTTTAAATTAAAAAATCATTTGATTTTGAGTTGGTATTATAAACGCGTTTTTTTCTAATCCTAAGGACAATCCATTTTTACACTTTCACTTCATAATAAATGAACTGGCACTATTCATACTCTTTTTTTTATACTAACATTGTCACTTTTTTACCCTACACTGACACTCTTTTATACTGGCATTTGATAATATATGAACTGACACTATTCACACTGGCATTTATTTACACTAACACTGGCACTTTTTAACACTAACATTGGCACTTTTTTACACTAGCACTTAATAATACATGCACTGGCACTCTTTAAACTGGTCTGACACTATTTACACTGGCACTTTGTTACACTAACACTGGCACTTTGTTACACTAACACTAGGGTTGTAAACGAAGCGAACTTTTTTGATTCGATTTGATATTCGATTCGAGTATTCGGTATTCGTATTCGAAAATTTCGAATTCGAATTCGAATTCGAATCTTTATATTGATTCGATTAGTAAACGAATACGAATAATAAATCACGATATTCGATTCGAGTATTCGCGAATATTATTCGAATAATATATATATAAATATATATATAAATATATATATATATTTAATATTAATTAATAATTATATATATATATAATGAAATCTATTCTAATTTTTTTCTAACCCTAACCTAGAGAACAGAGATATTGGTTTAAGTAAGGCATGAAATCTATTCTAATTGTTTTAAGTAAGGCATGAATGAGAAAGTAAATTATAAATAATGGAAGTTACTGATGTTCTTTTTTTTTTTTTTTTTTTTTTGTTATTGCTGGGCCGGATATTGGTTAGCACACAAGGCTTGGTATTGGGCTGGGCCGGACATTGGGCTGGGCTGGGTATTGGGCCTCAAATCGAATACTCGAATCGAATCGAATAATTCGAATATCAATTTCGAATCGAATACGAATCAATTTTTTTATTCGAATACGAATCGAATACGAATACGAATCGATTTTAATATTCGAATACGAATCGAATACGAATCGAATACGCTGATATTCGATTCGATTCGATTCGTTTACACCCCTAACTAACACTAGCACTTTTTACACTAACACTGGCACTTAATAATACATGCACTAGCACTCTTTACACTGTCACTTTGTTACACTATCACTGACATTTTTTTACACTGGCACTTAATAATACATGTACTGGCACTATTTATACTGGCACTTTGTTACTCTAACACTGGCACTAGCGCGGAAATCAAAACACATTTTTTCTAATCTTAAGAAAAACAGCATTTTTTGTAAGATTTTGGCTTTGATTTTAAACACACACACACACACACAATTTTCAAAAGGATAGAAAGTCTCATTGATGATGCCAAAGACGTTCGAATCAGCCCAAATCCAGCGGGAGGTTGTATCCTGGATGATTGAATAGCCTGAAAAAGATGAACAAACACCTAAACTTAGTCGGGGCTTCACCGGCGAAGGCCCTCCAGGTTGAGAGTAAGTATTTGTGTTTAGAGAGAGAAATCAATTGACAAGAGTTTAGAGTCAAAAGTTATATTACCAAAATAATGTGAATTATGGCTTATATATATAGGCATAGCATTGTAGAATCCTTGTTGAATAGGAATTCATAGGTGAGGAGGTTATAATCCTAGAAGAATTATAAATGTTTAGTCCTTGTTGGATAAGAAAACGTGTGACATAAGATTATAATCCTAGGGGTATTATAAATGTTTACAGTCCTTATTTGAGTAGGATTGGTAAATAACAATCAGCACGTGCGCCTGAGGCGTGCTCTTCGTCGTACCAGGCCTGGTCGGCTTGGGTTGATGCCAGTGAAGTGGAGAGTAAGGATAGGTAATCCCATTTCCTTATATATATGGATACTAAGGAGGGGCTCCTCGTCTTTGAAGGGAGGCCTTACTCGGCCTTGATAGATGCCTTGCTCGGCATTGATGATTATACCTCATCGGCATTCAATTTTGTTGGGCCTCAGTAATTATACGCTCTTCTATGTCTAGTTCAACATAGTGGGAATGACGAGGAGGCATGACGAGCAAAGGTAGGAGAAGCCCACTCCCTTTGTCATAATTGAGACTTGTATGGATTATATTTTAGGCCCAATCCATTAGGTCTTGCCCGGCCATGGATCCACTTTCGTACCTCGGTTTATACCGTTCAGTGGCCCCCAACTTCCTAGCTCGGCTATGCCGAGGAGGAAGTGATGCTCTACCTCGGTTTAAACAAATATGAACGGATGCACACGTGTCATGAGATGCTTCATTTTCCGCTAGTTCAAGTCGTATAATGATGGGCGCGTTGCACGATGTCTGACATTTGCCTTGCGAAATCACTATAGCATTTAATGTGATGGGAAGGACAGCGTACCTTTACCTATTTTTGACCCATACCCGTTTTTGTATTTGGGTATATAAGTAAAAACCCTTTTCAATTTCAATCTTTTATCACCCTTAATCCTTGAGAGAGAATTAGCAAGTTTGAAATCGCCATTTAGAGTTCTTGGTTTCTTGATTCTGTTGTCCAGATTCGTGCATTTGTACTCGATTTCACCCCTGATTTCTTCATCAAACTTAAATTTAAGGTATAAATCTTTCTCTTTTACTAATTTCTGCATTTGTTCTTCGTAATTTCCGGGTTTTTTGCGTGTTGTTCTTGGTGGGTTTGTTAAAAAAACTGCCATTGTTGTTCTTGAAGCTTTTCTTGAGCAATCTGCATCTCCCTCATATCTAAAGATGGCAAGAACTTGGAGGAGTAACCCCAATGCTCTCTACTACTATCACACCCAAAATCTTAGGGTTTACCAACGAATCGATAGCCCTTGGATGATGCTGAGTTTAAATGAAATCGGTGAGATTATGACGAGGTACCAAGCACCTCAAACCGACGAGAGATATCCTATTCGGTTTAGGATAGATCGACTTAACGTTGGGACCCCAAATTGTGTTGTTCAACGGCTGGACCGAAATCATATATCACATCAACTTGTTTTATCTGACGTCTAACCATTTGGAGCATCATCCATTGTTGGGTAAGGATCCCTCCTCGGTTTAAGTTTATAGGACAAAGAGGAATGCTCCTCTTCGTCCTCATTTTCCATTTGCTTTGGCAAAAATTCTGATCCTTGTTATTTTATTGTGCAGCTATGACTGGAAGAGGTGTTGCTTGTTCTACCGGTCCCTCGAGTTCTGGGAGGATTGTAGATGCGTTTTTCCGATGGAGAGCAATCTGGAGGTTGAGGAAGAGGCCGGGGCAGAACAGCCCGAGGTAGGACCCATACCTCTAGGCCAAAACCCATTAGAGCCGGTGAGCCTATGATAGAGGAACTTTACTCCAAGTATGGAGTGTCGAGAGAGGAGTATAGACTTAGTTATTTCCCCAGTATTCCCATTAAGGACGAGGAATCCATGAAGGATTTCCTGTATTCTTTGAATCATGTTCACTTTTTCTTCAAATAGTTCCAGCTAGGTCATCGTCTGCCCCTAGATGCTTTCATAAACGAGTTTCTTGAAGATATACAGGTTATCCCGGTCATGCTAGGTGCCAATGCCGTGAGGTTCCTCACCGGCTTCATTGTCCTCTACCGTAGCTTAGGTTTTGAACCCTATCAGTTTGCCTTCCACAATTTTTTCACTGTTAGCTATAAATAGGATTCAAGACTAGTGGTGATTAGGAGTGATCCCAATCAACACAAATTAATTATTCCCATGTTGAGAAAAGTGTCGGGGTGGAATAATCATGTTATCCGGGCAGAAAGCCGACAAGGCTGGGAGTTTGCCTCTCCCTCTAAGTTTCCCAGTGTTCCCAAGCAGGTGTGGAGGCCTGAATGGAGTGGGCGATTAATTGAAAGGTTAAGGCAGTTTGCCGAGGTGGGCACCCTGTGCTGGTCGACCTTGGAGACTGACCATAGATATTATGTTCAGGACGGCATTATACCTTATCCCTTAGAAGGTCTAGTGTCCATGGCCCTGTATCTAGGGGAAATAGATATCGCGATTGGAGGGTACATCCCGGCCTAGTCTTACATGATGAGTGTGACGTGTGCAAGCTTTACGAAAATCGGTGCTTGACCGTTGATGATTTTCCCGGCTGTAATGTTTCTTTTCCTTCTCGTCTTTAATTGCTACATTGTCTTCTCGGCTTTGCTGATTTATCTTTCTTGTCTTTTCCAGATTTAACTGAGGCACAAATCAAACAAATGGAAGAGGAGATTCAGGACCCCAGTCAATTGGCTAAGTTGAAGAGGAGGACTTCACGTTACTCGGTCAAAAATAAGAGGCAGTCGGATGCCACAGAGAGGCAGGCCATCTTGGCCTCTAAAGAAGCTGGGGCTTTGCCTCTAAAGCCAGTGGGGGGAACTGAGGCTTCCATCGAGGAGACCCATGACGGGCAGGAGGCCCGAGCTGAAGGAGAGATCTCCTATGGAATGCGAACTCCTGAGGCCGAGGAGGCTTTGAAGGTGGCCGACCAAGGTGGGGTCGATGAAGAAAATGTTAGGGGAAGGACCCCAGCACCCAAACGTGAAAGGGTGGAAGTCGAGGTGGCTGGATCATTAAAGAGGGTGGCAACTGCTCCCTCTATTGTACTCTCTGCTCTGCATATAAAAACATATGTTGAGGCCGAGCACTTCGTACAGGATGCAAAGGAGGCACCGATCTTACAAGGCATGGATCTTCTTGCTCGTAAAGGTCTATCTCAGAGGGTCAGCCGGGTGTAGACATCCCATTCTGAGCCCATCGGAGCAGAGTAATGCCACTCTAAGTCTCGCCTTGAGTCAAGAGTAGAAATCCACCATTTCGTCATGTTTCGTTAAGTTTTAACTGACAACCGTTAGATTGGACTAAACTGCATACGAGATAACGAGGGGAGGACAGAATTGTCAATTAAGCAGCCTTGTCCCACGCGAGACATGGCGTGTCTCGCGCGAGACTAAGCTTCTGTAGGGCGTGCAGAAGCCAGTTTCCTCGTCGATTTCAACCTCTTTCTTGATAAATCTTAGCATCATCCGGTTCTCCAATAGCATTTGAGTTCTGGAACCTTCCTAGGGTGGTTTCCCTCTCTACCTTTACCTCTCCAACCTCCTATAAATACTTGATGATTTCTAGTATTTCAGAGGTCCCCGATCCCCGATCGAAAACACATAACACACACATTTTGTGGGTTTCTCTCCCTGAAAGATTCCTACAAAATCACCCTAAATCACCTAAAGTTTGTTTATCAACCTTGTTGATCAACAAACATTGAGATTCAAGTCAAAAATTGAGGTGAAGCTCTGTCCACATCAAGATTCGAATCTAGGATTGAGTCAAAACTCTGTCTGAATCTCTTCTCAAAAGGTAATCATCCTTTAGCTTCCGTTTCTCTTCTCAATCCCTCTATTGATTTTAGAGTAGTGTAATCCCATCAAAAGGATTAGCCTAGAGTCCCTTCAATTCATGAAGGCGATCTCGAAGCATAAAATCCGACATTCCTAATTAATAAATTAATTAGGATTGATTTATTTCTTCTTATTGTTCTTTGAATTGATTAGATTAATAACACCCAGTTAGCAAGACCAATCTCCGGATTCGATGGAATTGATGCTCCTTGACCTACCCATTTCATAACTTAATCCCAGAACCCTCAAATCTCTTAAAAATATCAAAAATGTTTTTTTTATTGTTTTCCATCAGTAAATAATAAGTGGCGACTCCTAGATATTAAAAATTCACCATCGCTACAGTGGCGACTCCGCTGGGGACAATTAATTAAGAGGGTTAGACTTGCGTTACAATTGGGTGTTATTAATCTTTTCAATTTTCTGTTTAAAAAGTTTGATTTTTATGGATTTTTTTGGATTTTTCTGTACTGTTTTCGTCAAAAAAAATTAAATGTCCGACTGCTTGTCCAGTGCGGGACAAGCTTCTCCCGCACGAAACTAAAATTATGTTTCTTTCCCTACATGTTTTCTTTCCCTACATGTTTGGCGGTGGCATTACAAAAGAAAAAAATTAGGTTTGTTGACTTTTTCACAAGGTTGACCTTCCACACACAAAAAAAGGACTTTCCACAGTTGACTTATATTTAAATGGTTGACTACACATTAAAAAAAAAAAAAACAAAAACAAACATAAAAGTTTTAAAAATTCAGAAAAGTCAAAATAAATTATTATTTCTATTTTGCTTGTATTAACTTTATTTTGCAGGGTAGAGTAATTATTAATTACTTGAACTATATACTTGCGTGAGATTGGATTATTTTAATTTTTACCGATCATCGGTTGACTCGGGCTTTGTAATTAATTTATTTAATTCTTTCTCTCTCTCTTCTCTGTGTGAAACTACGACGGCATGAGTCTTCCTGATTTGAGAGAAACGTAGGCAACCACTTGGTGCTTCCATTATTTGTTTTCTTTTATTTTCAAAAAAAAAATTCTCTCTATTTTTCTCTATCATCTAGATTGACTCTCACACACGCGCACTCATGCTATATCTGTCATTGCACTACATACCCTTGATAAACCCGGGACCCACACTAAGGACGGATGACGGTAACCACCTAGTCGCCGGTCTCTCTGAAGTTAGATCATCCCACTCCGCGTATTCAATCCACCTAGATTGTCATATCGCGGGGAGCCTAATCTTCCTTCCCTTTCTAACTAATTGTTAGAGTGGTGTAGCACATCTAATCTAGAATCGGCCTAGAGCCTCTCCAAATCATGGGAACGGTCTCGAAGCAATCGATCCTATATTCCGTTTAACCCCGTTAAATGGGTATTTTACTTGTTTATTTAAAATGATTTTTTTCTTTGAAAACCCCCTCTTTGCAAGACCGATCTCCAGATTGGGTGCAATGAGTGCTCCTTGACCTTCCCATTCCATAACCTAAGCCCCAAACCCAAAATCTTTCAAAAAAAGATTTTTTTATGTTTTCAATCAAATAATATAGGTGGCGACTCTCAAAACAAAACAAACAAAGTTCGGGAAAACCGAGTCTTTCCCACGCATCGCTACAGTTTGGCGACTCTGCTGGGGAGTAATATTCTCTAATGATGAGAGTGGGAAGCAAAAAGGAGAAAGCTCCTAATGCAGATTTGATTACTCTTGAGAGATTAAGTAGAGATTGACAGGGGGAGGAAAGGTTAGGAAGCCCAGTTTTGATGCTTGAATTTCAAGAGTGTGTATGAGAATGGCTAAAAGGAAGCCCCTAGACTCAACAAAGAACGCTACATGGCTCAAAGGTCTAGAAAAGTTGTTCTACCTTTAATGGACCTATGTATCATCTAAAAATTTCTTAACGAGTTTGAAAAGAAATCCAATCATTAGTACGACTTAAGGCTAAATATTTTTCTTTATGGATGAATGTTGAAAGTCTTCTTCATTTGCGTTGCCACTCAGGCTTCATTGTAAGAGGATGTTGAGGAATCCTCTTTTTCTTCGTTGGTATCACATGACTCTTCTCCTTTGTGGGAGAGTCCTTCTTGCCTTTGTTGAAATCCCATCTTTGTTGTGGGGTGATGAAAGCTTGAGAGTTTTTTTTTAATGTACTCTCAAAGCCTTGAATTGAGTAGCCCCACTCTTCTTGGGATGAATGTTGATAGCAGTGCCTTTGGCTTCCTTCGTTTGTTGATCTTCGACTTTCAACTGGAGTAATGTTTAGCCTTAAGCCTTCTAATGATAGTCTTCATTTCAAACTTGTTTAGAAGTTTCTATTTTTTGTGATGATTTAAAGAATCAGGGTCCACTATTCAGCAGGGATCAAATGATACTCATAAAGAAGAACAACTCTTGGGAAAGTGTTTAGGATAAAGAGATAACTTTTATTTATAACGAAATTCGAAGCATACTCGATAGTTCACTTGACACAAACTAGAGAGAAGAGAGAGATGGACTAGAATGATAGACCGACTCTTCGAGAACATACTAGGAAGTTGTCCTAATCTATTTTTATTTTTATTTTATTTTTTCAAAGGAAAAAAAGGAGAGGAAAATCGGAGCCCCAAGGTGGTGATGCTTCAGTTGATCTTGCCGGCTTCATACAAGTCTTGGATGGCATCCCTCAAATTATAGCAATTGTTGGTGTCATGACCACTAAACTGATGGTAATCGCAAAATTTGTCGTGGTCCCAATCTTCTCTCATTTTCTTAGGATGATAGTCTTCCATTGGCTTCAATTTTCCTTGGCCTACTAGATCATCCAACATTTCCTTAAGAGTAATCTCACCAAAATCATGATAGGTACGACCGGTGCTCCCCTTTGTTGGACGATTATCCATTTCTGAATTCTTTCTAAGACGGATCAATTCATCAATTCTAATGCCCGATTTATGGAGCTCGAGGAAACTAGGGAAGTAATTGCCGACAAGCTTCTCTTGGTACTCTTCGTGGAGACATTGAAGTAGGATATGAATTTGTTCGTCTAGGCTTGGCCTATCAACAATTTCAGTCAGTTTGGTCCTCCATCTTTTGACGAAGTCTGTGAATGACTCATTCTGTATTGCTTAGTTTGCTCAAGGTCTCTCCTAGTAGTGCGGTAGGTAGTGTTGTCCTCAAATTGTTCTTGGAAGGCACGACTGGCGAGTGGCAAATCAAGCCTTGTGGAGAGTGGAAGAGTCATGTACCAATCTCTAGCGGCACCATCAAGGTTTTGAGGGAAGCATTAAACTAGCAAGTTGTCATCGACACCCATAGGTAGCATGGCCCAAGAGTAGGTTTCCAAGTGGGCTTTAGGGCAAGTAGTGCCATTGAATTTTGCAATGTCGAGTGTCTTGTACTTTCTAGGAAGTTTTAACATGGATTGACGAAGAGTGTCATAGTCAATAGAGAGCGAGGCTCCCTTGCTCACATCGAGGGATGCGAGTTTCTTCTCTAGCATTTTCATGGTGAGGGGCTCACTTGCTTTTCTGTTTTCCCCTTTACTTTCCTTCTTGAAAGTTTGGCTTTTGTTATCGAAGGAGGAAGATGATGAGCTAGACTCATACACCTTTTTCTTGTGCTTGCGGTGGCTCTTAGCCTTCTTAGTGTATGATACTTCATCATCGGAAGAGGTCCCATTCTCTTTCTTCTTTGAGCTTAATTCGGTCATTATTAGTTTCATGGCTTGGAGTTCAAACAAAAAAACTGATTCAGAGCCCAGACAGGAGAATCGTCAAACAAAAAACCCGATTCAGAGCCCAGACAGGTGAATCGTCAAACAAAAAGCCCGATTCAGAGCCCAGACAGGTGAATCGTCAAACAAAAAGCTCGATTCAACGCCCCGACAGGTGAATCGTCATCCCCAGCAAAAGCCCGATTCGGAGCCCAAACAGGCGAATCGTCACAAAACCAACAGGACTCAAAGGACCGGACATGTAAGCCTTTGTTTTCTAACAATTTTTCCCCACAGGTTCGGAACCAAGACAGGCGAATCTCCAGACAGACAGGTATATTCAGAATTGGGTCTTGATTTGATTCCTCAGTATGAATTTTCCTTTTCAAAAATAAAATCTCCTCAATTTTCAAAATGATTTTTAAAATACCTAAAGAAGTCTTTTCGTGTTTTGGTGTCGAACTACGTTATGGTCTGATTCTCCGATAGAGATACGTAGGAAGCCATGCGGCTCGACTATCCCGATGTTCAGAATGATGTCTTTTCTATCGTCGACAAGACTTCTTCCATAAGACTTGTCGACGAGGGGCTCTGTAGACACCCCATTATGAGCCCATCGGAGCAAAGTAATACCACTCTAAGTCTCGTCTTGAGTCAAGAGTAGAAATCCACCATTTCGTCATGTTTCGTTAAGTTTTGACTGACAACCGTTAGTTTGGACTAAACTGCATACGAGATAACGAAGGGAGGACAGAATTGTCCATTGAGCAGCCTTGTCCCGCGCGAGACATGGCGTGCCTCGCGTGAGACTAAGCTTCTGTAGGGAGTGCAGAAGCCAGTTTCCTCGTCGATTTCAACCTCTTTCTTGATAAATCTTATCATCATCCGGTTCTCCAATAGCATTTGAGTTCTGGAACCTTCCTAGGGTGGTTTCCCTCTCCACCTTTACCTCTCCAACCTTCTATAAATACTTGATGATTTCTAGTATTTTCAGAGGTCCCCGATCCCCGATCGAAAACACATAACACACACATTTTGTGGGTTTCTCTCCCTGAAAGATTCCTACAAAATCACCCTAAATCACCTAAAGTTTGTTTATCAACCTTGTTGATCAACAAACATCGAGATTCAAGTCAAGGATTGAGGCGAAGCTCTGTCCACATCAAAATTCGAATCTAGGATTGAGTCGAAACTCTGTCTGAATCTCTTCTCAAAAGGTAATCATCCTTTAGCTTCCGTTTCTCTTCGCAATCCCTCTATTGATTTTAGAGTAGTGTAATCCCATCATAAGGATTAGCCTAGAGTCCCTTCAATTCATGGAGGCGATCTGGAAGCATACAATCCGCCATTCCTAATTAATAAATTAATTAGGATTCATTTATTTCTTCTTATTGTTCTTTGAATTGATTAGATTAATAACACCCAGATAGCAAGACCAATATCCGGATTGGGTGGAATGGATGATCCTTGACCTACACATTCCATAACTTAACGCCCGAAACCTTGAATATCTTAAAAATATTAAAAAGGTTTTTCTTATTATTCTCCATCAATAAATAATAAGTGGCGACTCCTAGATGTTAAAAATTCACCATCGCTACACCGAGCTGTTGTCTGCAGATCCTTTAACCAAGAGTATGTGGACCAGCTTATTGTGGCTAAGCCGTCCTTTGATCACCTTACTAATAGAAAGGGTCTTCTGTTGAGTGAAGTAGGCTTCCTCGTCCCTTCTTTTTTCTTTACTCGGTAATCCATATACTTGTCTTTTACTACCCTTTTTCCTTTCTTTCCTTATGCAGCTTGCCTCGATCACGGCTTATGAGGCCGTTAAGTCCAAGGCGGCCGAGGTCCACGACAAGAAGCTTGAGGAGAAAACGAGCAAGGACAAGTCCGACCTGAAGAAGGCCGGGGAGCTCCTCAAACAACTCATGGCTGACGCTGAAGCCTTTAATGCGGCTAGGGATAAGGTCGAGGAAGAAGGAAGGGTTGCCAAAGAGGCATTAACCTGTGCTGAAGAGGCGGCCAAGCTAAGGGAGGCCGAGCTGGAGAAGGAAAAGGCTAAGTCTGTAAAGAAGGCCGAGGAAACTGCTGATGCCCAGCTGAAAGAGTTGGAGGCAAGCATCCCATCTAGGAAGGCAAGTGTCATTGCTCATTTTAAGGCTAGTTCGGCTTTTAAACAAGCATTGGTTGAGAAGATGGCCACAATGTACACGGATGGATACTTACATTTGGCCAGGAGGGTCATGTCCGATACGTCTCTCAACCTTGACCTAGAGGTTCTTGCTCGGCTGATATGCCAGGATTCCTATGATGAGGCTGCTCGGTCTCTTCACTATCTCGTTCCATTTTCTGATAATTCCCTCAAGGTGATTGCCTCCCTTGATGCTCGGGTTGGCCGTCCTGCTTGGGTTCCTCCCCCTATCGATCCACAAAACATTAATGCCATAATTAAAAGGATTGAGGACGAGGTCCTGAGCGAAGACGAGGAGGGTGAAGCCGCGGTAGAGCCAACCGAGGGAACCCAAGCTGAGGAGTCCCAAGTTGGTCAAGTCATCATCTCAGATGCACCTGTCGATCAAGACGAGCTATTTAGAGGAGACGATCAAGCTTAGGTATTTTTTTTTTCTTTTGATGTAATAGAGTAGGGCTTGTATTTCAACTTCAATATCAATGGAAATGCCTTTTCTCTATTCTTTGTCGTCTTCAATTTTATTGCTTTGATATGAAACGTCTTTTACTTTATCATTTTGAATGTGTTGTATGATTGCTTGCTAAATATGTGTACAAGTATCAAACTGTCTTGGGGGCCGATGAGGCTCTTCTCGTCGACTGTATTTTATGGTTTTTAAACCGATGAAGCTTGTTCGGCCTTAAAACACGATAAATTTTAAAGTTGGTCGTTAGGCCGAGGAAGGTTCCTCGGCATGACTCTTTGATTATTTTGTCTTATCTCTCTAGGCCGAGGAAGCTTGCTCGGCCATAGGTCTTGGATAAATTTTAATGTTTTTCCTCTCTATGCCGAGGAAGGTCGCTAGTCATAGGTCTTGGGCAATTTTTATGCTTTTACCTCTATATGTCGAGGAAGGTCACTCGGTCATAGGTCTTAGGCAATTTTGGTGGGAATTTATCCCTGTGATGTTGAGGAGGAATTTCCTCGTTGACGAGCAAAGGTAGGAAAGATCCACTGCCTTTGTCATTGTTTATCTTATCACTCACTTGTTTATTAAGAAAAGCTGAATTTCATTAACTGAAACTGATTACATCAAATTGCAATCCTATCTTTAATTGAGAAAAAGACTAATAATGACTAAACTATTACATAAAGAATAGACTAAAACTAATGATAATACTTCCGTAGATGATCAGAATGCCACGGATGTTTAAGCTCTTGCCCCATCTGTAGTCTTCTTTCTGTAGGTCCCCTCTGATGACTTGAGTGATGATGTTGGGACCTTCCCAGTTTGGGGAGAGCTTGTTTTGTTCAGCCTTTCTGTCAGTTGCTTCAATTTTTCTAAGTACCCAATCGCCCACTTGGAATACTCTCTTCCTGACCCTTTTATCATGATAGGCTTTGGTCCTTTGCTTGTAGTTCACCATCCTCATCTGAGTAGCTAGTCTCCTTTCATCTACTAGGTCTAGGTCGAGGAGCTTGTTGACCTTGTTGACTTTCTCATCATAGTTATAATTTTTTGATGTAGGGATAGCCATTTAAGCTGGTACCATAGCCTCAGAACCGAAGGTCAGTGCGAATGGGGTTTCCCCGGTTGGCCCCCGGGTGGTTGTGCGAACTGCCCATAAGGATAAGGGAAGTTCGTCCAACCGTTTTTAGTTACGGCTGTTAGCACCAACTTGTTGGCTACTTTCGCTTGTCCATTGCATTGCGGTCTAACAGATGACTTGATATGTCGAACTCCATGTCTGTTCAGCTCTCGTGAATGCCTTAGAGAATTGAAGACCATGATCTGAAATGATAGTGTGTGGAACCCCTAAAGCGACACCAAATGAAGTCGTGAACAAAATTGATTGCATTCTCCTCTGTTATTTTGGCTAAGGACTTTGCTTTAATCCATTTAGAGAAGTAGTCAACTGCCACAATCACATACTTGTAATTACCTCGGGCGGGGGGGGGAAGGGTCCGAGTATGTCGATTCTCCACATGTCAAATGGCGACGTAGGTATTATGATAGTCTGCTCAACTGCTGGGAGTCTGGGAATGTCAGAGTATCTATGGCACTTGTCGCATTTTCTTACGTAGGCTTGTGTGTCCTCTCTCAGCTTTGGCCAATAGTAACCTAGCGCGATGATTTTATCAGCTAAGGATATGGACCCTGGGTGACCACCGCAAATGCCTTCGTGGACTACAGCTAAGAGATTTTCTGTTTCCTTAGGATAGACACACCTTACCAGGGGTTTTGTAAATAATCTTCTGGATAGAATTCCGTTCATCACTTTGAACCTTGCTGATTTCTTCTTAATAAGCCTGACACGTGCTTCATCTTCCGGGAGTTGGTTCTTGTTAATGAACTCCATGTAGTCATCTATCCAACATCTCTCCTCATCATCTAGGAGCATTACTTGTAGTCTCTCATAGGCAGGTTCTTCAGCAAAGACTACGAGTGGGATAGAATTAGGATCTGCCACATCAATAGTCGCTAATTTAGATAGAATATCTGCCACTTGATTGTCTTCCCTTCCTATCTGACTTATTTCAAAAAACTCCAATTTTTTCATCATGTCTAGGACCATGTCTTTATACTTTGTAAGTACAGGATGTTGCATGCTATACTCCATTTTATCTTCTTGACTACTAGTTGGGAGTCACAGAAAGCAGCGACTTTGGTTGCTCCATAGAAGGACGCCAACTCAATGCCAAATATCAGAGCCTCGTAATACGCTTAATTGTTGGAAGCAAGGATCTTGAATCTGATTATATCTTGGATGGTGTGTTCCCCATCGGGACTTGCTAGCATAATTCCAGCTTCGCTTCTCTCCTTAGTGGCTGAGTCATCTGTGTATAAGACCCAACAGTTAGATGGGAGCTCGATGGTCGATTCTTCCCCCACAGGTTTTTTGCGCTTACGGGAGGTGGGGTCGTGTTCAACTATGAAGGCAGTTTCAACCATGAAATCGACCAGAGGCTTTTCTAGGAGCGTCTTCCTAGGTTGGTAAGTAATGTCAAACTCAGTGAGTTCGATGGACCAATTAAGGAGACATCCTGAGCAATCCAACTTATGCAAGATT
Source organism: Adenophora triphylla var. japonica (assembly GCA_022495995.1). Lineage (NCBI taxonomy): Eukaryota > Viridiplantae > Streptophyta > Magnoliopsida > Asterales > Campanulaceae > Adenophora > Adenophora triphylla. The sequence continues at coordinate 143,759 of JAFEMH010003454.1, read as the reverse complement.
TTCTTCAGGGGCGCATTAGTATACACAGTTATGGGGTATGCAGAAAAGTATGCTCGTAGCTTTCTTGCCGCTATGACTAGAGCGTATGCTATCTTTTCTGCCTTGAAGTATCTGCTCTCTACATCGGATAATGCCTTGGAGACATAATAGATGGGTTTCTGTGTGGTTTCTTCATTTCGGACTAGTACCGCAGCTATTGCGTTGTCCGTGGCTGCTAGAAAGACATATAGCATATCTCCGGTAATCGTGCTGCTCAACAAAGGAGGGGATCCTAAGTACTCCTTCAACTGTTTGAATGAGTCTGAGCATTAAGATGTCCAGGAGAAGTTCCTGGCCCCCTTCAAGACTTTGAAGAAAGGCAGCGATTTTTCAGCGGATTTTGCAATGAATCTCCCAAGTGCAACTATCCTTCCGTTCAGTCTTTGAACCTCCTTGATGTTGGTAGGTTCCTTCATGTCAATCAAGGCTTTGATCTTCTCCGGAATTGCCTCAAAGCCTCTTTGCGATACCATAAAACTGAGGAATTTTCTGGCAGTCACCCCGAACACGCACTTACTTGGATTTAATTTCATGTTGTTGGCTCGTAGGTTGTTGAAAGTTTCCTCCAAGTCTGGAGCATGACTGCCATCCTTAGTTTTGATGAACATGTCATCTATATAGGCTTCCATGTTATGGCCTATCTGCTCCCCAAAGACTTTACCGACCATGCGTTGGTAGGTTGCGCCTACATTCTTGAGCCCGAAGGGCATCATAGTATAATAATAAATCCCTCTAGCTGCCTGGAAAGCCGTTTTTTCAATATCTTCCTTAGCCATTTTTATTTGCTGATAACCAGAATATGCATCTAGGAAGCTGAGTGTTTTATGTCCAGCGATGGATTCTACCATCTTGTCAATTCTGGGGAGAGGGTAACTGTCTTTCGGGCAGGCTTTGTTGAGGCCAACCAAACAGGGTATGTTGTTTCCCTGATAATTCCAGCACTTAGAAATTTTTGCACCACTTCTTTGATAGCATCTTCCTTATCATTTGCAAAAATCCTCCTTGTCTGCTTGATAGGTCTAGCAGACGGATCAACTTCCAACCTGTGGAGAGCTATCTCTTCCTTAATTTCCCTCATATTCTCGACTTTCCAAGCGAAGACATCAAGATTATTTATTAGTAGGATGATGATTTCTTTCGTTTCTTCTGGGGAGAGCTGGCCTTCGATTTTTATTTTTTGATTCAGATAGTCGGGATTGAGTATAATTTCCTCCAATTCATCTACGGGTTCCATTTATGGACCGTCTCGATACTGCAAGGTTTTAATGATTATTTCTCTAAGTCTTCTACCCTCCTCACCATCGATGTCTAGGTGTTCCATGTCCACTGGTTCGTCTACGTCTGGGAGCTCTCCTTGTCTCAAGTCAGGGTTGGACCCCGAGTTCTGGCTGCTGACGAGATGAGGGGCTACATCCAGGACGGATAGAACTGTGTTATTGTTTTCATGTATGTCCAGGATCATGTGGTCTTTATCCTCTGCTTCAAAAATCAGATTGAGCCTGGAACTGGTGTTGGTAGTCTTTACAGACTTAGAGATTTTCATATTCTCCTCCCGTGTATCCACTTCCACCTTTCTAGATGTTTTTCTGCTCCTCATGACATGCTCCAAGAAGTCCTTGGGGGTCGCCCTCACACATCCGACTCCGGCACGCGTAGGGAACATAACTCGTTGGTGAGGGAGGAAGGCGACCATCCCAAGTTTGCCTTGAATTGGAATGCCGAGTATGGCATGGTAGTCGCTTGCCAGATCCATGACCACGAAGGTTACTGTGGTCTCTACTCGAAAGGGATGATCACCCACTTCCGGTAATAAATCAACAGTGCCCATGGCGCTGACTTTGTGGTTTGTGAAGCCTTCTAGTCTTTCAGAGTATGGTTCTAGCATACTATCTTTCAGACCCATCTTTTGGAAGGTGGAATAGTACAGAATATCTCGGGAGGCCCCCGATTCAATGTGGAGTCTTTCGGACTCACAGTTATCAATCCTTCCCTTGATCACCAAGGGCTGCACGCGAGCCGCGCGACTTCCGGTTAGTTCATTAGGAGAGAAGCTTATGACTTCCTCTTCCTTATGAATCCAGGCGGGAATATGATACACTTTGCTTAGCTCATGGATCTGGTCTTTCAGCTTTTTGTTGAAGATGCTCTCCTCTCTTATAACATGAAGCTTAGCTCTAGGAGGCTTGTCCTCCCTTTCATCTTCCTTATCATCATCGTCGTCATCCTTTCTCTTCCGCATGTTATCCTTTCTCATAATGTAGCGGTCGAGCTTTCCCTCATCTACCCATCTCTGGATTATTCTTTTGAGGGAGATACAATTTTCCGTGTCGTGTCTGTGGTCCTTGTGAAAGGCACAGTATTTGGAGTTGTCACGGGTGTACTTTGATTTATCACTGAGTGGTCGGGGATCTGGTAGGTTCACCAACTGCATGATCTCCGTGATTGTTTTGTGAGGGGGTAAAGACCTCGGCTTTCTTAGTAGCCCGAGTTCTATTTTTCCCTTTATAGCCATTTCCACTGGAGGCCTGGTGGGTTCCCGTTAGCTCTGCCTCTGGCTTATCATACATCTTCTTACTTTTTTCCTCTATCATAGCTATGGCATAGGCCACGTTGTACAGGTTAAATTTGGATTTCGGCTCTCTGGCAAAAAGCTCATAGATTAATTTTCTGGATCTCAATTCGGAGTTAAAGCAAATGATCACCTCCCTGTCTGTCAGGCTTTCTTTAACTTGGTCTGCCATAGCTCTAAATCTGTTGTAATAACTCAGAGTAGTTTCATTCTTTCCTTGATCAATGTTAGCAAGGTCAGTCAGTCTCTTCTTTCTCTTCCCAGCTGTAGCGAAGTGATCCAGAAATCTCCTTCTCATGATCTTCCAGCTGTCGATGCTTCCCTTCTTTTGCTCACGAAACCAGGACAAGACTGTTCCAGAGAAGGTACTTGCAAAGGCCTTGCAGAGTATATCATCTGCCTTAGTGAGGAGGGCTATGGTGGATTCAAAACATTGCAAATGGTCCCGTGCATCGGTGGTTCCCGCGTATTTATCAAAACATGGGATTTTAAGAGCAGGGTTGGGATGTAGATCATTAATACGCTAGGAGAAAGGACAGGTAGCACTGGTATCATCATCATCTACTTCCTTTCTCCCTATTTCCATCTCATCTAGTCTCTTTATCAAGAGTAGTAATTCTCTAGCATCAATGCTTGAACTGAAACGAGAACTGTGGTGGGTCTTTTATTTGTTTTGGTGCCCATTCACCCTACTATGTTCCAAGTGTTCCTGGTGATTATCCACATGCCCAAATGGTGTTTTGTCTCTTCTGGGTGCCAATTCTGAGTGGGGAGGAGTCCTGTGATGAGGAGGGCTCCTGAGCCGAAGAGGGCTCCTGTGACGAGGAGGGCTCCTGAGCCGAAGAGGGCTCCTATGACGAGGAGGGATCTTGTGCTGAGGAGAGGGGTTACGACGAGGAGGGGATTTTTGCCTTTCCTGACTAAGCCTTGCTCTCAAGTCAGCAGAATCAACATCATGTTCCCTTGGGTGGTTCAAAGGACTTCTCAAGTCTACCTCATTCCTTACGTTGCTTCCCATGTGCCTTATGACGAGGAGGGACATCTTGGGGTTTTTTTCAGGATCTACTAGAGATGCCATGGTGAGGGGGATTTTGGCCACGAGGAGGATTTTCTCTATTCCCCTGACTACCGCGCCTGTCAACCTGGCTCTGCCCTCCAAGGGAATTTCCTGTCCTCGTAGGCCTTATGAATTCCGCCAGAGAATGTTCCGGATCTAATTGAAGCAAGGCATTTTGCGTTTCGTAAATGCGTTGCAAAGTTTCCATCTGTTGATGCTGCAGAGTTTTGCGATCAACCTGTGGGGGGAGCCCCAGTTCCTCCCTGGATAGCATTCCTCGTTGTCTGGCTGCCGACAGGCCTTCCTTGGCGCCGACGATGAGGAGGATTCGTCTGTTGCACTGTGTCAGTTACTGGTTGTCCCCTAGAACGCAGATTCATTCCTAGGGGCGGCAGCCCATCAATCAGCGGTGGTGGAGGAGGCAGTTCCCCATTAGGAAAAGTTGTCCTATTGTTGCCATGAGTCTCTTCCTCAAGAATGTTATCGTGTTCAGGAGTAACACTGGCAGTACGTCCGTCTTCCATTAGGATTAGGAGAGTAGAGCAGAATTTTTCAAGCTATTCAATGGGTGTTTCGAATCATTTTCCGGCAATGCAACCAAACTGATGATGCCAAAAATGTTCGGATCATCCCAAATTCAGCGGCAGGTTATATCCTAGATGATTGAATAGCCTGAAAAAGATGAACAAACACGTAAACTTAGTCGAGGCTTCACCGGCAAAGGCCCTTCGGCGTGAGAATAAGTATTTGTGTTTAGAGAGAGAAATCAATTGACAAGAGTTTAGAGTCAAACGATAGATTACCAAAATAATGTGAATTATGGCTTATATATATAGTCATAGCATTGTAGAATCCTTGTTGAATAGGAATTCGTAGGTGAGGAGGTTATAATCCTTGAGGGATTATAACTGTTTAGTCCTTGTTGGATAAGAAAACGTGTGAGATAAGATTATAATCTTAGGGGGATTATAACTGTTCACAGTCCTTATTTGAGTAGGATTGGTAAATAACAATCAGCACGTGCGCATGAGGCGTACTCTTCGTCGTACCAGGCCTGGTCGGCTTGGGTTGACGCCGGTGAAGTGGAGAGTAAGGATAGGTAAGCCCATTTCCTTACATGTATGGAGACCGAGGAGGGGCTCCTCGTCTTTGAAGGGAGACCTTGCTCAACCTTGATAGATGCCTTGCTCGACATTGATGATTATGCCTCATCGGCATTCAATTTTGTTGGGCCTCAGTCATTATACGCTCTTCTATGTCTAGATCAACATAGTGGGAATGACGAGGAGGCATGACAAGCAAAGGTAGGAGAAGCCCACTCCCTTTGTCGTAATTGAGACTTGTAAAGATTATATTTTGGGCCCAATCCATTGGGCCTTACCCGGCCATGGATCCACGTTCGTACCTCGATTTATACCGTTCACTCATAAATAAGAGGCGTTTCGGGTTATCACTAATATTCCTTTCACGAGGCATAACGTGACCTACGAACTCAAAATCTTAAATTAACTAAGCTTTTTTTCAATGTTTTGGGCTCACAAAACGGCGTGGCGACTCTCTGTTAAAGAAATTCATCCGTCCAAATTTTTAAACCATTTGAAACTTCCCATGCGTTCGAGTATCGGATCGGGTAACTTTAACTTGGTTATACTTGTATCACGTTACAATAGTGATCACTTTCCTTTATACATACAGGTTTCAACCTTTCTAATAGGTTAAGGTTTGCAACTTGTAATAAAATAGTGAACATTAATAGTGCACATTTTACAAATTCAAGTTTTCACCAAACTTGGTAAATGACGTAGCAGTTCGTTAACACTCGTAACTTCTTTAAATAATCGTGTCACATTATTCTTGTCTTGTAACCGGTTGAGCTCTATCACCGGTTACAGTGTTTGAATTTTTACTGCTTTGTTTTGGTTTAACTACTGGAATACAATTTGTATGATATTTTAACTTGTTTTTTAAACTCACTTTTATTTAACCGTTTTGAGTGTGTAAATCGGTAATATATTATCTGTTGCGTAACCGGTTAACAACGGTTTTGCATTTGATAAATTACTTGATAATTTTCAAAGATTTTTCAAAAGAAATTTTATCAAACTATTCACCCCGCTATAGCCTGTTTTTTTACCAGTTGGGCCTAACAATCAACATTTGCAATATGCAATATGAAAGTTATTTTCTATATACAGTTACATTGTCCAGTACTTATTATTAGATATTTTAGTCAAATTACTTAATTAGGTATTACCTAAGTAGGTGTTGTTGCATGGAAGTGATCTGGTAGGATAAATTGTTGCTCAACTTCAAAGCAGTTCTCTCTTGTTATTTTTTGTAATGCTCGATATTACATTGTTGGACCTTCAGTAAGTTTTACTTCTCTGACTAAAATTATGACTTTGTTTATTAATATTTTTTTTTCTTTCTCCCTTACCTTACTTTATTACTTTATTATCTAGTATTGTCACGCATCCCAAGTTGGAATGGAATGGGACAGAGATTTTCCGTTCTGTGAAAAATTCGGGATATCCCGTCCTGCGAAATTATAGGATTACTTAGGCCCATCCCGTTTCTTACCCTTTTTCCGAATTGACAACTCTAGCATCAAAATCAAACCAATACTGATATTAATTTTAATGATGTAGCACTGATATGGCGCTGACGTGATCCTGGCAGTGCCACATCATCATCTATATTAGTATTTTGAGACCCTGGTTAAAAAAAAAAAAAAAAAAAGTTGTTGCATAATTTGAAACACAAGTGTAAAAAAAAGTTGCTCATATATACAGTATGTCACTAACGAGTAAATGAAAATATCTCAGCATAATCCATCGGCCTAAATAAAGTAAACCTAACAAGCCATTCTTACTAGCATATACAGTAGTTCCGCTCCACTCGGAAACCATTGTACCGAAAGAAATGGGGTGAATGATCAAAATGTGCAACGTACTTACACTTACACGATTTTTACAATTAATGTAATGTAGAGTGAGATCTTAATGCAATGTAATTTATCACTATGTTACAAATAATGCAATTTACGCACTATTTCCATACAACATACTTTTAAATTTTGATTCAAATAATGCAAACAAATTGCACTATTTATAACAATATTAGAAAGCACATTTCATTATATTTTCATTAGATAGTACACTACCTTACTAAAATCGAAGATATAGTACATTGCATAAATTGGTAATCATATAATTATGATTAGAGGTGGAAGAATCCAGACTGAGAATAGCTTATTTTGCTGGAATCTGATTTTTTTTCATAGGCTTTATAGTTTTTCTGTCGTTATTTTCCCAATTCACAATCTTTTTATCCAACTTAGAGAAACCAACCACATTCGTCTCTAAGTTGAATAATTGTTAATTTACCACTTGATCTAAAAGTTTAATCTTGTTAAATCAGGACTGTATATTAAGCTTTCATAAATAACCCGCACAGGTGTAGAGATTAACAAACATGCATAATTCCGGGAATGCAACATAGTGCAATTATTGCACTAATAATTTTGGGTAACATTGCAAACAGACAAATTGAACCCAGAACCTTGCCAAAATCAGATCTATCAGATCTCTGATATCATGTTAAGTTACCACTTGATCTACCAGATTCAACTATTGAATCGGGGCCCCCACAATATCTATCGCACTTTCACATTAATACTCCCAAAATAATTTTCATTTTTATTTTCGAAGAGAGTATTCTGTTGTACTCCGTGTTAATAAAAAACTATCCGCAGATGATATAACAAAAAAGACTTGACAATAGTAGAGCAACAAAACTAGTGCTTGTAGTTATCTAGAAATGACATAGAATTTCTGCAAAAAGAGAAATGTAAAGCAGGTGGAGCTATGATTAAATTAATGTTGACTAATCTATAAGGTAGAATCCATGTATAAAATCTTCCAACCTCATTATGAGCCATAATGGGTTTTATAAGCCCAGCTCGATTCGAGCTAAGCTCGTCAAACGTACAAGGCTCACGAGTCTATCTAGCCAAGCTCGTTCATATTTGGCTCGGTTGGGAAAATGAGCTTGAATTTGGCTCGTCTCTAAAACAGGCTCGAGTCGAGCTGGACTTTACCAAGCCAGATTCTAGTCAAATCTAAGTAGCTTGACTCAGTATACTGCCCTGCTATACGCAACGAGGCTCTCGTTACTATTATAAGGATGTTCATAACCCTTACCTCCATCTGAATAACTAGCTGAAGTTGTACCTGATTCAGAATTAGGGTTAAAACCAGCTGATTCCATTATGTTCTCTATCTCCTTCACAACCTCACTCATTGATGGCCTTTGACTTCCCATTTCCTCCACGCATTTCAATGCCACATCCACGTACTTCTCTAACCCTTTCAGTTCCATGTTGACTCCAATGGTTGGGTCAACGACTTCATGGAGGTTGTCCATCACTTTGCTCTTGACTTCTTTCACAATGTTCTTTCCTCTCGCTATTGGACTTCTAGCTGTTATCATTTCCAGCATCACAACTCCAAAGCTGTATACATCGCTCTTTTCAGTCAATTGTTGTGTCATGTAATATTCTGGATCCACGTAACCCTGTACAAATTTTTTTTAAAAAAAAAAAAAAACATTTTTCAATATCCATATACGCTCTTTGTTAGAAGGGTAAAGATGGAATAGGATTTGAGGGAAACTTTATCACTAACCATTGTTCCTTTGACTTGAGTGGTGATGTGAGACCTATCAAAGTCACCCATAGGTTTTGAGATACCAAAATCAGCAACTTTTGCATTCAAACGCACATCGAGTAAAATGTTATTGGATTTGATGTCCCTGTGTATGATGGGAGGATCAGCAAGGTCATGTAAATATTGCAGGCCTCTTGCTGCACCAAGGGTTATTCTAAGTCTTCTCATCCAATCCAACCTGATCCCAGTCCTCCCTTTTAAAAAACATAAAATAAAAATTAAGGGGTTTAGCTAATTCTCTTAACGCATGCTTAATCAGTAAATAATGGATAATTTACTTCAGATGTTGTTAAGAGTGTGGAAGGAAGTACCTGAAAGACCATCTTTCAGCGTACCATTTGTTATATACTCGTAGAGCAGCATCTGTTCACCCTGATCAAAACAGAAACCAACTAGACTGACAACATTCTTGTGATGAACCCTTGAGAGAAGCTCGATCTCTGTTTTAAATTCAAGACCACCCTGAGTTGATCCGTGTTGAGCTCTTTTAATGGCAACTAGCTGACCTCTAGGAAGAGTTCCTCTATATACCTACAAAGATAAAAGCCTTCATTTCAGCATTCTGTGAGCTATGAAAAAAGTGAAATTTTGATTCGATCAGCTTGTATATGAATTGTTTGAACTCCAATTCCAATGATAAGAATCTATGCCCCCAAGAAAATATATTTTTTATTAAATTATGATTCTGATAAAAACGAGTTCATGAAACTAACCCTCCCATAACCACCAGCTCCGATAATGTTGGTTTCTGAAAAACCATTGGTGTATTTCTTAAGCTCTTCAAATGAAAAACTTTTCGGTCCTTTAAGTTGAGGAACATCACCACTGCCTTTGTTTGAGTCCCATAATGCTGCATCAGTAAGATACTAAAATCAGTTAGTCTTGTTTAAGGATGACGTGTATACTCTTGTTTAAGGATAAATTCTTGTTGTACCAAAAGGACTATTTCTCTTGTCAGCTTTTTCAGCTCTTCCTTTCTGACGGTAAGCATAATTTCCAGCGATGACTAGCAATAGCACAAGGACACTGCCACCCACTACTGACCCGATGATAATACCACTATGCTTGTGTGCAGCAGACTTATCTGAATGAAGATGCAGCGTATGGTTTATGTGCAGTATGATATAATAAAGATTGGAAAAAAAAAACTTTGTAGCATGAAATTTTATTGAGTTACCTGCAAAGAATGTGTAGGAGTTGCCAAAAAAGACGTACGGTCCAAAAGCATCAGGAGGTTTATAAATTTGGCTGCTAAACATAGACGCTATTGCAGACACTCCTGAACGATTGAATTGGTCTTGGCCCAATGGAAAAAACTTCAATGAAAGAACAAGGTAGTCATCACTTATATTCTTGGTTGGTATACTCAACGAGACGTCATCCACTGGTAAGCTGAGAGATTTAGCAGAAACCATGAGGGAGTTCTGAAGAGACGTGTAAATGCTAGAGTCTCCCAGGCCAGAGAATGAAGTAGCTCTGAAATCCAAGATGCCTGTGTAGGGATATCCACATTTAGTCAGACAATTATCTGGAGGAATTAGATACGAGCCATTAGACTGGGTAGGGAGACTGCAGTATTTTTGTATCTGTCCTGATTCTGTAGTACAGATTGGATTTCCGACCAGGCTGCAGAAATGGAACCTAAAATTAGCAAATCCTATGATCTAATCAAGCAACAAAAATAGAACAGTTCAACAACTTACACTAGATCAGAAGCGTATCCATTTTGCAGAACATCAGTAATGTAATTGCTCTGCATATCGACTAACTGAAGTCGAGTGCTATGGGTGGACCCAAAAGCCAAGGTTCCATTTAGTTGGTTGTTTCTTAGTACCCTGTGATGTTCAATATCCATATGGTCATGTGTTATAATATGTAATATAATGCTCAGATTGCGTGAACTTATATATACACTCACACTGTCTGTAGCTTCGGTATGCTGAAGAACTCAGGAGGTAATTGTCCTTCAAGTCCTGTATTTTGCATGTCCCTGCCATTACAAATATAATGAGTCGTTTTCATGATCACTTATTGTTGTACCCCAACCCACATCGACTAGGTGTGGGAGTTCAGTGTGCTATTTAAGCTTCCACACACTATTATTAGGCACCAACATCATCCATAGACTTTTCGGTGGGCCTGTGGTAAGCCCAGTAAGACCTAGTAAGAACTAAGGTGCTTGTGCTCAGTGGGTTAGTGAGTGGTTCTTATGTAGCGGACCGGGTTTACGGACTCGGGTTGTTACACTTAGTCTGAAGTATGAACTTGGCTTGCTAAGAAGAGATCACTTAGGGTGTGTTCAGCAACTCCAATCCAGCCTTGGGACTTGAATTGGAAGTACAAAATGGATTTTGCAAACCTCAAATTGCTCTTCTAGGCCAAATACACCCTAGCATTGTTGTCAGAGATTGTACTGTTGTAAACCATATAATCCCTCCGTCCCTAAATGAATGTCCAAAATTCAATTCAAGGGGCACTATGAAAATGTGATTAACGACAAAGTTTTTTACAACAAAGACATTAATTTTGAGAAAAATTTAATCCCTCTGTCCCTAAATGAATGTCCAAATTTCAATTTAAGGGGCACTATGAAAATGTGTTTAACGACAAAGTTGCTTTGTAGTGAATGTAACAAGAATGTTATTGAGTTTTTAAGCTTAATGACTTACAGATAGATGAGGGCACTCATGCCAGTGAGATCCGGGAAGGAGCCAGACAGCTTATTGTAGGACAGGAACCTTGAAGAATGTAAAATGCAGTTGATGTTGAGATTCTAACAGAAAAGGTACAAGCTTCAGAAGGTTTCAGTACTTGTTTTGCTACTTACAGCTCATTTACACGGTTAAGGTTGTTGAAGCTTGATGGCACCTCTCCACTCAATAAATTCCTATCTAACCGCCTGACGAGGAGAAATGTTATCTTGATCATAGTTGCAGATGATGCCAGAAAATGGAAATATAAATATAATTTTGAGTAAGATGAAGAGATGCTCACACTACTTCCAAATTAACAAGTAATCCAATCGTAGAAGGAATTCTACCCATAAGCTGGTTGTTTTCGAAAAGCCTGCTCAAATAAACAAGTACAGATTAACTTCTGATTCTCTGTCTCACCCCACTATAGAAAAGGATTTCTGTTCTATGGAAGCATGTTGAAACAGTTAGCAACTCTTGTGATGATTAGTCACGTACAAGTGTCTCAGAGTCATGTTTGCATTGAAGAGCTTAGCTGGGATTGGACCCGAGAGCTGATTCTTTCCGAAATGACTGTCAATCATGGAAAAAGGCCAAGTTCTTAGTTTAACTCGATATTCTGATCAAATAAACAAGAGATGCAACTGAGAAAGGGATCGTACGTACAAGTGATTTGCATTAACTAGTAAATCAAGTCCAGGACTGGTTGCACTGGAAACAGGTATTGTTCCAGAGAGTTTATTATCGGCTAGATCCAACCAATAGAGATTTATGAGGTTACCAATTGAAGGGGGTATCGATCCTATGAAAGAATTAGAATTCAAAGACCTGCAGGGCACACATTATAAAACATTGCAGATTTTCAGATGAAGATTATCAAATCAAGTAATTAGTACCAAAAACACAGAATCTGCAAGATTAGTACAAAACAGATCAAAGTCAAACTCCTTACAGATCCTTCAACCCTGTCAGCAAACCTATCGTGTTTGGAATCAAACCATTGAAACCGCAACCAATCAGGAGTCTGAAAAAGCAGCATTAGTACAAAAAACATAGAATCTGCAAAGATTAAAGTAGAAATGAAAAGCTCCTTACAAGTGTGTTAACTTCTTCAAATCTCCAATCGTTGGTGGAAGAGGACCGGTCAAGTTTGGATTATATGATAGATCCCTACATGAAGAAATGATCTCACTAAGAGGATTTTTCTACAGCTTTAATATTGCAACTAAAATGAACACACAAGAACGTACAGAAACTGCAATTCAGTTAACTGCGCAATGTCACCAGAGAGTACGCCATTCAAATTCATGTTCAATAACGCTCTGCAATTTAAAGTGAGAAAGTCAACTAAACAATATATCGAATTTTAAATAGAAGATATGACACGATGAGGACGGGCTCACATCGAGGTTATACGTGAGTCGGTGCACCCAATTCCTTCCCAGCCATCACGACATGGGTCTGAGCCTCTCCAATTGGGTGGGGTATACTCCCAAACAGCCATGAGAGACCGTAGTATTGCAGCTGCACCATAAATAAAGTTTCATTTCATTCCTTGATGTTTTAGTATAAATTTCATTCCATGATAATGAAAATAATATGGAATATGATCGTAAATCTTTCATACTAAACAAGCACTTAGAGATACTGGTACACGTTATATTTTGTTGTTTAAGAATATAGAGTACAAAACATATCAAGAATTGCTTTAACTGTGTATCAAAACAAGACAAGAGCTGGGGATCCATAAAATAGGATTTTCTTCAATTATGTCAATTGAATGAATGATTTAAAAATGAGAAGAAAAAAGAGTGGACTTACGATCATTCTGGGCAGAAATCACAGAAAAATGGATGAATATAATTACAAGAAACTGCCCAGCTCGTTGCAGCATCCTTTGTCAAGTCACAACCATACAAAGTTTCTATATTTGGTACTAGAAGCTATATATGTTAATGGTGGCTTCAATCTTCACACCCTAAAACCTAATTTGGGATGAAAATTGCTTACTGAAACTATGAAAGATTAGTTGTTGTTGTGAGTGCTGGGGTTTCATTTGACTTGTCCCCCATTATATAAAATGTTGCACAAAAAAAACAAACAAAAAAACATGCAACTAGCAGCCAAACAAGTGTAAAATATCAAAACCCCTCTCCATCCGGGGGGACGTAGTAGTCTGGAACCAAACTGTTAGCAAATATCTATATTTGCTAATGAGATTACGTATATCATGTTGTATCCCTATCATTTAGCCATGTATATATTTTAATAGCATAAGTCAAATATCAGTTCATATTTTATAGGCATAAATTACGTTAGGAGTTTTTGTATATATTGAGGACTTTTGGAATGAAAGAAAGCACGGAATCAATTCCTTTACAAACTTAGAAAGCCAAATTATTAATCAAAAATAACAATATTAAACAAATACTAATATTTCTTCATTAGAACCGTCACTAACATCAATAAAATTTGCAACCAAGTCAAATTATTTGATTCGATAATTGGAAAAATTATCAGCCCATGCAACTTGCAACACCTAAATTTACGAATAAGTATTGTAACAAATAATGCAATATAAATGGATATTGTCAGTTTTGATTAAAGGAACCAAGCCAAATAAGAAGAATACTAACCCACGTTAATTACTTTACGGATTCAGTTACACACCCATCCAATTCCTTCTTCTTCTTCGTCTTCCTCATCACCCCTAACACAAACCCATTTCATCCTCCCAATAGTGCAACAACATGAAAGCAAACACTCGTAATTAAAAACTCTTACATTTGCAATGCAAGCAGAAATTGAACTCTGCAGCTCACTTCCTCCATAACCTAAATCAGTATCAGTAAACCTTCGGCCATTTGGGGGAACTTCAACCCGAAGATTTCCTTCAATAACCCTAATTGGATTCAAAACTGAAGTCGAATAATTCTTCATCAAACCTTTCAATTTCAGAGAAAATGCAGTCGAGAACGTCCGAAAGCGAGCCTACAATCGTGCTCCTCATTAATGTGGAAGTGAGTACTTTTTATTATTAAACTAGTACATACCCGTGTCCAAGGTCACATTTTTAAAAAAAAAAAAAATTAAATTTTTTTTTTCATGCCCGTATCCAAGGCCACGTTTTTTTAAAATTTTTCTTTTTTTTTTAAATTTTTTTTCATGCCCATGTCCAAGGCCACGTTTTTTTTAATTTTCTTTTTTTTTATATTTTTTTTTTAATTTAAATTTTTTTTTAAGCAAGAAACGAAATGGGACAAAATAGTGAGGGCCAAATGGTAAAACACCCACTTGAAATTGTAGAGAGTACTGTTCAAAAGGCAGGTGCCATTTATAATATAGATGTTACACTTTTGTGATACATGGGGGTTAATGAAATAAATAGGTGGTTAGTGGAGTAGTGAGTAAATAAAAATCAGTGAGTGAGTAGATAGTTGTTTTGAATATACAAGTGATTTCATTGATTAAAAAACCATTTTAATTTTCCATTTTTGATAAAAGTAACTTTTAATGGACTAATTGTTTTTAAAATAATGTAATTTTTACTGGAATGGAAGGAGTCCAATGTTTGATTTTCAGGTTCAATTGAGTAAATTCCCTTTAGAGTTATTTTTAATTATCACTCACTTCGTTCACAGTGAATGATAAAGAAATTTTCAACATTTCTTTAAGCAAATTTCAATTTTTTTTAAATATTCATTTTGATACGAATGGAGTAATATACTAATATATTTTATAATGTTTTTTAGGATATAGTTTATAAGATTAAAATCATGTAATTTGTACTAAAATATTAATTATTACATTTATCATTGATATATAACACTTATGATTAACAAACATGTATTTTTTTTAAAATAATTTAGAATGTTAAAATAGTAAACATACACATTTAGAATATGAATTAAATAGAGTAATTAAGCAATTTGAATAAATCATAAATCAATTTTCGGATGCTATGAATTCAAGTAGCTTTAAATATGAAATTAGATTTTATGACTTAACGATAAAAAAAAAAAAAATTATAAATAAAATATTCATTTATAAATTAAAATCATGCAATTTGTGCTAAAATATAAATTACTAGTAAAAGCCCGTGTCCGAGGACACGTTTTTTTTTTTAATTAAGTCCGTGTCCGAGGACAATTTTTTTTTTTAATTTAAAAAAAAAATTTAAGGGCAAAATGGGAAAGGGACAACTTAGTGAGGGCAAAAAGGGAAATTCGGCACTTGATACTGTTCATTGTATTGTAGCAAAGAGGGTTCCCATTTATACTATAGATTAGATTTTATGAATAAATCAAAAATTTAGGGAAAGTGTGAAAAGAGTGATGTGTTGTGAATGTAAATAGTTGAGTAGGAGAGAAAAAATAAAGTAATTAAATAATTGTTGTGAGTACTCCCTCCTCCCAGCAAAAGTGTCACTTTTTACCCAAAATGGCGTCCCGTTTGAAGCGTCATGATAGATATATTTTATACATCCAAATTATGGCCTTAAAATTCTATTTATTGCAAAATTTCCGAGTAAAAATGTAGTTTAATTATTTTGTTAGTGTTATTTTAATTTCAGGTTGAAATGGTGAAAAGTGGGTGGTTTAGAGTGGAGAAAAGATTAAAATTCGAGACGGAGCGAAACGAATCCAAAAAGTACTAAAGAATTATTGAAAAATGCTAAGTTTGAATTTGGATCGCCCAAGGTTTTGGGCGGACGCCCTTGTTTGGCCGAGAGCATACGGCGGTCGCCCATGAAGCAACGGCGGTCGCCCATGAGGCAAACTTCCCCAAACGCCAGCAACGCCAAGTCGCCAAGGTTTTTTGTTCAGCAAATTGATTGGGCCAGCCTTGTTTATTATTTAATTGCTTGGGCCAAATCTCAATTCCTAAGCCCTTGCCCTATCAGCCTTTTGCTTTCCACTCTTTAGTATAAAATAGAAAATGTAATATTATTTTAGGTCAAGTTTTGTATTTTGGGAACAAGAAAAGGAGGCGGAGGAGGACCAACGCCATTGTTCCATTTTTATGAAGGTTTTGTTTTCTTTATTTTTCTTTTGTAATCTTTATTATTATGAGTAGTTAGTATTTTCTATTTCATGGATTGGATAGTAATTTAGTCATTTATGTTATGCCATTAAGTATTTTATCTCATTAATTGATGTCTTGTTCATATTTGCTATTTTCATGAAAGTTTCTTGGATTAAATTGTGGTTGATTCCGAATTTCTTCCTTGTTACTTTTTGGGTGTCAATTTCTTATATTGATTTGAGGATTTTGACTTAGACTTTGCTAGATGTTGAAATCTTTTGGTTTTCTTGATTGATGCTAAATGGGTTTTGGTTCATAAAAATCTTTAAAGCTCAAAGCTTTCCTTTTTAATTGCTTGGACTTGATTTGCGAAAAGTAATTGATTTGGAAATAATAGATTGTAATCCGGCGGCCTTACCGTACCAATCTTGACTTTGGTGATTGAACCCAAGATAGAAATTAATATATTTTTCTAAATTAATGGCATAGTATTTTGTGATTAAAAGAAATCCAATCCATGAAATCCCCCCTTATTATTGTTTTAATCTCTAGTTAAATTTGCTCTCTTTGTTTACTTGTCTTTCCTAGCGTTAATTTTTAATCTTGATAATTGTAGTTGTTTGTTAGTCTTAAATCCCCCCCCCTTTTTATTTGTTTTTATTACTTTAGTATACACTACTCAAATCGACTCAATCACCCAACAATTCTCCGTGGATCGACCCCTTACTTGTGTACGCTATCATTTCGACACTCGTACACTTGCGAGGTGTTTTTATTACAAGTGGGAGAAATATCCCATCAAGTTTTTGGCGCCGTTGCCGGGGAATTGTTTAGGTTGAATTTGTTGATTTAGGTAGTGTAAATAGCTTAGGTAGTGTAAATATTTGTGTAGTGTAAATTTTTGTGCGGACTCAAGGATGCATAATTATGGCATTTATGAGTCATGTGTTTATTGTGGATTATACTCTCATGCTTCATATGAGTGTCCTTCGAGGACGTTTTCTCTTGAGTGTTATCCACAGGTACAAGAGGGGAGTCCCTTCCATTCTCAAAGTCATGGATGGAACAGTTATGAGCCACATTACCATGAGCCTTCTCTTCCTCAACTTGAAAAGCAACCATGGGAGGAAGTTATAGAAAGATATAAGGAGGAAAATCGTCAACAACAACAACGATTAGATGCAACCATGGATAGGTTGGGAGCTCACGTGACTAAAATACTAGAGGCATTGGGAGGATGTGAGCGAGATACAAGTTCGGTCCCTCCGGAACAATATGAATGGGAGGAGGAATATCACCTCTTGAAGGAGGAGAATTTGCTTTTGAAAGAGGAAGCTCTTATGTTGAAAGAGGAGAGACGTCAACAAGACAAGCAATTTAAGGCAACCATGAGTAGGATGGAGGCACAAATGCAACAATGGATGGATATGATTCTTTCACAACCCAAAGAGCAACCATTGAGGGACACATTGGGGAACTTTGTCTATGAAGACTCCGATGAAGAACTTGAGAACGAACTACAACAAGAGCCACTTTTGGAAAATGAAACGGAGGATTTTGTCTATGAGACCTCCCATGAAAATTCTAGTGAAGTGCAATTGTATGATGGTTCGGGTTGTATGGAGATGGAAGAAATTATAGAAAAATCATGGCATGAGCAAGTTGATGAGATTGAATTTGCGTTATATGGTGATATGTGTGGCAATGAGCTTCAAGGTGATATGGACATACCCACCAAGATCAACGAGCCGTGTGTAGATGACTGCCTACCTCAACTCATGGAAAGTGCCAAAGAAGAACCCTCCATCATTTTGGTGATCCCTCCCATCTTTGAAGACGGAGAAAGTGGCAAGGACTCCCGGAAGAAGCCCAAGAAACGAAAAAGAAAAAATTTCCCTTGGGCACTAAATGAGCATATATTAAAGGGAATATTTATGGGGCTTGAACTCAAAGTAAAGACCCGCGAGAATGCAAAGTGGGCAAAAGGGAGAAAGGTGAAGGTTAAAGACAACCTTGGCATCGGTCTAGCTAAACGCCCTTAAACAAAGCGCTTGTTGGGAGGCACCCCAACATGGTATGATTTTACTTGCTTTTCATCTTTAATTTCTGTCTTTTATTTTATGTCTTTTACTTTTCATCCCCCCTTCCGAATTTGAGTTTTGCTTTCTTTTAGTTTTCATGCCATGAGGACATAACACTATTTAGGTTTGGGGGTGAAAGTATGTTTATAATGTTAGCGTATGATTCTTGTTTAGTTTGCCTTTTATTAAAAAAAAAAAATCGAGTCAAATTGTGTCTTCCTCTCATTTATTGAGGGGAAGTGTTTGAACTACGGTGACCTGAGCCTATTTCAATGAGTAGTCCGCTCATTGTTTTGGGGACGTAGGCAACCTTTGGTGCGGTCAACATATTTTACTAAAGTAGAGTAATTTAGAGTAGTTAGTTGGTTTTGTTTTAAATTGTTGAATTATTGAGTCATCCGAAAGGATCTCCCTGAGTTTGTGGGTTTATAGGGGAGTGTTTATAGTGTCACCCTCGAAAAAACATTTTAATTTTATGTCATTTTTATTTTGCATCAATAAATTAAAAAAAAAAAAATTGTTGTGTTTTTTATAAGAAGGTTTGCCAACCTTGTATCTTTTTGCGTTGTGAATCTTGATATTATTTATTTGTGGTGTATGTTACATGTTGGGACTTGAAATTTCATGAAAGCATTTGATTCAAAAAGTGCACTATATGTTTGGGACATTTTTCATTGATCTAGGTGACTTTATAGGAGCACTTAACATATCCGGGATTTCTAGAACACAATTGCATACTTGTCAATATCAAATCAAGAGGTTATGAGGCATTGAAGTCGGGTTAAAGGGTCAACTTAGGAGAATTTGCTTTGTATTGTAAATAGGGGGGCAAGTATCGAGTTATGTATGTTTAAAAAAAAAAAAAAAAAAAAAAAAAAAGAATAAGTGTCGCGTTAAGAAGAGGAAAGGAATGGCAAGGATTAAAGAAAAAGCACGAGAAATATCAAAAAAAAAAAAAAGTTGAATCCTTGGTACCGATTCCCGCTCCGAGAATGATTAAACATTCTTGTACCTACGTTGACACAAATAATGTGCTTTTATGTTTATCTTGCCCTTTGTGTTGTCTAAGTTTGTAATGACCAAGAAGGAGGAAGCTACTTAGTGTGGGAGTTGCTTTGTAGTGAGGATTTAATGTAAGTAGTGACCTTCCTAAGCCTTGCTCTCAATGTGGATTAAACGGGTTGGCAAGTGTGTGAAAGTGCCTATGGAAATCTTTTCTATGCTTAGTGCATCATCTTCTTCTCTTTTGATCTAGGATATGTTCTAAGTGATCTTATAAGGAAATTTGGGTTGGTGAAAATTGTCCCTGTGACTTGTTCGAAAAAGTTTTAATATAATTTGAATGCATTCATCTGGTTGAAAGTCCATGTACATGGTAACTCACATCTTGATTTGTTGGAGAAAAAGTTGAGACATTAGTTGGCAAACTCTTTTATAAATTGCACAACACCAAAAATATGTTTAGTTATTTTCTTTCATTATTGTTTTAAGTGTTTGTAGTTAATTAATTTAGTTATATCTATGTTTTATTTTACTCGGGGACGAGCAAAAGATAGGTTTGGGGGTATTTGATGGATGTATTTTATACATCCAAATTATGGCCTTAAAATTCTATTTATTGCAAAATTTCCGAGTAAAAGTGTAGTTTAATTATTTTGTTAGTGTTATTTTAATTTCAGGTTGAAATGGTGAAAAGTGGGTGGTTTAGAGTGGAGAAAAGATTAAAATTCAAGACGGAGCGAAACGAATCCAAAAAGTACTAAAGAATTATTGAAAAATGCTAAGTTTGAATTTGGATCGCCCAAGGTTTTGGGCGGACGCCCTTGTTTGGCCGAGAGCATACGGCGGTCGCCCATGAAGCAACGGCGGTCGCCCATGAGGCAAACTTCCCCAAACGCCAGCAACACCAAGTCGCCAAGGTTTTTTGTTCAGCAAATTGATTGGGCCAGCTTTGTTTATTATTTAATTGCTTGGGCCAAATCTCAATTCCTAAGCCCTTGCCCTATCAGCCTTTTGCTTTCCACTCCTTAGTATAAAATAGAAAATGTAATATTATTTTAGGTCAAGTTTTGTATTTTGGGAACAAGAAAAGGAGGCGGAGGAGGACCAACGCCATTGTTCCATTTTTATGAAGGTTTTGTTTTCTTTATTTTTCTTTTGTAATCTTTATTATTATGAGTAGTTAGTATTTTCTATTTCATGGATTGGATAGTAATTTAGTCATTTATGTTATGCCATTAAGTATTTTATCTCATTAATTGATGTCTTGTTCATCTTTGCTATTTTCATGAAAGTTTCTTGGATTAAATTGTGGTTGATTCCGAATTTCTTCCTTGTTACTTTTTGGGTGTCAATTTCTTATATTGATTTGGGGATTTTGACTTAGACTTTGCTAGATGTTGAAATCTTTTGGTTTTCTTGATTGATGCTAAATGGGTTTTGGTTCATAAAAATCTTTAAAGCTCAAAGCTTTCCTTTTTAATTGCTTGGACTTGATTTGCGAAAAGTAATTGATTTGGAAATAATAGGTTGTAATCCGGCGGCCTTACCGTACCAATCTTGACTTTGGTGATTGAACCCAAGATAGAAATTAATATATTTTTCTAAATTAATGGCATAGTATTTTGTGATTAAAAGAAATCCAATCCATGAAATCCCCCCTTATTATTGTTTTAATCTCTAGTTAAATTTGCTCTCTTTGTTTACTTGTCTTTCCTAGCGTTAATTTTTAATCTTGATAATTGTAGTTGTTCGTTAGTCTTAAATCCCCCCCCCCTTTTATTTGTTTTTATTACTTTAGTATACACTACTCAAATCGACTCAATCACCCAACAATTCTCCGTGGATCGACCCCTTACTTGTGTACGCTATCATTTCGACACTCGTACACTTGACAGGTGTTTTTATTACAAGTGGGAGAAATATCCCATCACGTCACCTTTCCTAAAAAGAAAATATTTTATTAATATTCTATTATCCCACTAACTATTCCCTCCACTAATTCTCTCTCCTCTTTTCAAATTACACTCACAACACATTTTAAATTCACTATTTTCTCCACTAATTCTGTCTCCTATTTTCAAATTACACTCACAATATTTTTTCTTCCCACTTTTGTTCTCAATTTGCGTGCCACCCTTAAAAGGGTGACACTCTTGTTGGAACGGATGGAGTATGATGAGTCTCATTTGAAAAATATATTTATAAATAAGATATTTATTTGGAAAATAAGTGAAGTTGAGGGAGGGAGTATAGATTATGAATGAGACTTTTGTAAATATAGTGGGATGAAAGGTTAAATGTCTCTTTTGCAAGCTGAATGTGAATGTGAATGTGACATTCAAGTTGAACTAATTCTTTATTATTTTAATTTTAAAGGTCCAAACAATTTTGCTTATGTAACCTGGGTTAAACTAATTGGCATTTTCTTTCTTTGATCAATTGAATTGGTATTTATGGAGTATGATAAAAACATGCTTACAAAGGTTTGGGAAGGTGGGTGGAAACTCTAAATAAAATGTGACTAGGTCATCGTTTGACTCTGTTTATACAAAAAAATTTAGAGAAAAAAATAATAATTTTCTAATATCTAATAAAAATGCTTTTTTTTTTAATGCACAGTAACATTTTTATATTTGATACTTCCTCCGTACCTAAATGTTTGTCCAATTTGACTTTTTAGTTGAACTTTGACCACAAATATATAACAATTTAATTATGTTCATGAAATTTTAAAAATTCCTATTGATTCACCATTAATAATATTATCAACAATAACTTTTAGAATTTCATGAACATGATTAATCTCTCATAAATTTGTGGTCAAAGTTCAACAAAAAAGTCAAATGGGACAAACATTTAAGGAAGGAGGGAGTATAATTTATTTTAAAACATATGGTGACATTTTAATAATACCTGAGAGTTATTTTTTAAAAAAAAATCGTAATAACATTTTTGTAAAATGAGCATAAAACGGAGCCCCAAAAATTAGTAGGAAAAATTCTCATAGAGGGCCACTCTGTCCAGATTTTTTTCCTTCAGAATTTTTTTTGAAAATCTCAAATAAAGAGTTATCACCACATTCAAATTTCTCGTACACTCCTAGGCTCCCGCTCTTCTCCCTCCCCTCAACTTCATTTATCACATCTCTTTCTCTCTCTAAAAATCACACATACACACACACACAAACTTTTCTCTCTCTAACCATCTACGGCGAATTCAGTGAATCTCTAGCGACGGCGAAGACAGTGGATCTCCGGCGACGGCGAAGTTCTCCTATGTTCCCTTCGTCTCTCTCACACAAGTCACCATTATAGAAGTTATAATTGAGAGTAATTCATAAAACAACTCTTGGATATTATTTGAGACCAGCCAAGTATTTATATAATAGAGTCTTGAAGAATAAGAAACATACTCCTAGCTATTCCTAAACCTTAAAGGAATAGGAAAACTAAATACACAATTTAACCTAGAATAAGGAAACAAAATATACTGGTCTTTGACTATATCTCTAACATGTCCCCGCAAGATGGACGATCGAGAAGTGAGACCAATCTTGGACATTAGGAACTGAAACCGTGATTTCTGTAATGACTTTGTCAAAGCATCTGCAAGCTGATCATTTTGTTGACGAGCGTGTTCAAGACAATTCTTTGCGCAAAAATATTTGAAAAAGTCAAACAAAACTATTATCATTTAGGAACAGAGGAGTATGTATTTATCCCCCCTCTTATAACGAATGTATTTAGACCTTAGTATCTCTTTATCTGCTATTTGGATAATACTAAATGCACAAAAAATGTCCTAAATTTTGGTTCACAAAATAATATGTCATGATTTTGTTAATGCTTTTAATTAGATTGTGATGGGTTCACAATCGATACACCCAGTAAAATATCGTCACCTCATTTTTTATCCATCTTTTTTATAAACTTTTTTTTTGCCCCTAAGTCTAACATTGCCCAAAGTTTTTTTTCATTGGTATTCACCTACATTGTATAATATTTCATATATCACATAATAAATGACGCATTTGATTTGTCAATTTTCTTTAGGAATGCGTTATACTTGTTTGTACATTGCTTGTTATACTCTTTTGTACATTGCTTACGCCATGTTAAAATTGGATAGAAATAATTGCGACATTTATTTTGAGACGAACTGAAAAGAAAAATGTGACATCTATTTTGGTACGAAGAGAGTAGATTATCAAATTTCAATTTATTCTTTCTCCCTTTCAAGATTGCACTTGGTCATTTTCTTTTACAACCGGTGTATTGGGTATTGTTTATTTTCAAAATGTCTTTTAGCGAGAGGACTAACTAGTTACTCCGTACATAAAATGACCGTAAAATCTAGGGAGAAACGCGTTTCTCCATAAGTTATGGAGAAACGGGTTACGGGTATCCAGAAGCTATTGAAAGGATATCCAGAAACTTTTTGTATTGGTCATGACCTTGTCCCATGGTTACTTACGGATATCGGTCCTCAAAGGTTACGGATATCCAGAACCCTTTGAAAGGATATCCAGAAGCTTATGAAAGTGATATCCAGAAACCTTCAAAATGATATCCAGAAACTTTCAAAATGTTTCTGGATATTCATTTGATGGTTTCTGGATATACATTTGAAGGTTTCTGGATATCCAGAAACCTTCAATAAGCATTTTCTGGTCTTGGCCTTGGATTTGGCTTCAAATATGTTTCTGGATATTCATTTGATGGTTTCTGGATATACATTTGAAGGTTTCTGGATATCCAGAAACCTTCAATAAGCAATTTGTGGTCTTGGCCTTGGATTTGGCTTCAAATATGTTTCTGGATATCCGCCCAAAGGCTTCTGGATATCCGTTCCAAAGCTTCTGGATATCCAGAACCCTTTGAGACTGATATCCAGAAATTTTCTTCTGGTTATCAAACGTATAGTTTCTGGCTATTAAAAACGCGTTTCTCCATAGTTATGGAGAAACGCGTTTCTCAGCAGACCTACTCTAAAATGACTATGGCTGTGAATAGTAGCGTACACTAATGTTTTCTGTTGACCTAGGAATTGTCAGGATCAATCCTAATTCAACCTATAGGTTAGGTTGTAATCCCGAGTCTTATACCTGAAATCACAAACAAACAACTAATCGGGATGGTTTTTGAGTGATACCCTTTGCGTCATGATTAGATATGGTGAATCTATCTATATATAATAATAAGATAGTGGTAAATAGAGAGACTATGAGGGGCATTTTAGTCATTTCACCCGGTGGCAAAGTGGCAAAAATTTTGACTTAAAGGACAAGTGGCAAGATGTGATTGGGCTGCATTAAATTTTTAATTTTTTTTTTTGAAATTTGGACACGTGTCACCAATTTGCTGAAGGGTATTTCCGTCATTTACTGGGCGCGTGTATGGGACGCGCCGACAATGAAGCGTTACTCGCTTGAACGCTGATGACTTTTGGTTTTTTTTTTATTGGACACTTGGCGTTTGCCTATTGGTTGGTTGAATTTTGGTTTTTTATTTCTCACCCAGTTCTTTTACCTCAATTATTTTATAATAAATTATTTTTTTTTTAATTTTATTTACACCAAAATTCATAATTTTTTTTCTCTTTAAATAGAGACTTTTTTCATTTGATTTGGACACAAAAAAAAAATCTTTATTTTTAAAAATAAATTTCTTAATTATCCTTTGTTAATTTTTCTTTTAATTTTTCAATATGTTTTTAGTCAAAATTATTTTTGACGAAATAAATATCCCAATTTTTTAAATATAAATTTCTTGATAATCCTTTGCTAATTTCCTTTTATTTTGTTATATTTTTAGTGAAAATTAATTAAGTTTGAAGTATTTATTTTTAATTATAAATGAAAATAATAATAATAATAATAATAATTTGACTAATAATAAAAATAAAGAATCTAAAATAAAGTAAAAGTGGTGGGACATAGAATGATGAGTTGGGATGGTGTTTAATTTTTTTAAACAAAATCATTTTGTATTTATAAAGTATATAGGGTTATTTAAGTTAATAATAATAATATATATATATATATATATATATATATGTTTATATATATATATATATATATATATATATATATATATATATGTATATGTTTATATATATATATATATATATATATATATATATGTATATGTTTATATATATATATGTATATATGTATATATGTATGTATATACATATATATATGGGGGAGTGTGATGAGTGTGGGTTTTGGTTTCTACTCTTTCCGTCCCAGATCAAGGGTCCTCGGGAGAAATTTCACGCTTCTTAAGAAATTTTTAAAAAAATGAATAAAAGTTAAATGTGGGATAGGGAATAGTAGTTAATGATTGTTTTTTTTTTTTAAATATGTTAACTTTATAAGGGTATAATGAATGATTTTTTTGTAATATGGGGTAGGGAATAGTAGGTATTGATTGATTTTTTAAAAGGAAAGAGAATGAGTGGGAGGAATAGTAAGTTAATGATTTTTTTTTTTTGTAAATATGTTAACTTTATAAGGGTATAATGAATGATTTTTTTTGTAAATATATTAAATTATAAGGGTATAAATATATTCAAAAACTTGCCATTTAAGAAAAGGGACTCTTGATCTGGGACGGACCAAAAGGAAAAGTAGGACTCTTGGTCTGGGACGGAGGGAGTATTTAATAAGTGGGATGGGCTAATATGATTATTTTCTTTAGTTTAGCTCGTTATATCAAACAATTTATTTAATTTTTTTAAATAAACCTTTGAAGCATAGTAAATAAAGTATTAATAAATTTGTCAATTTTTCTATTCGTCTTAAAAAATTGTGTATTTATAATATGGGAATTAATTTGATTGAAAAAATTAAAAAATAGTGAAGAAAATAAATAATATTTTTAGAGAAAGAAATTATTATTTCAATTTATTTTATTTTTTGATTTTTTTTTATTTAATGTGGGTAGAAAATGGTGTATGTACTCATTTTACTAAAAGCTTGGTCTCAATTTTTTTAGTCTCCATCTATATATTTAAAGTGGGTAATTCTTTCAAATCTATATCTATATCTATATATAATAACATGATTGTGGTAATGAAAGGGAGTTTGAGGCGCAATTTCGTCATTTCACGCCGTGGCAAAATGGCAATGAATCCGGCTAAAAAGACACGTGGCGATCTGTGATTGGCCTATATTGTTTTGATTTATTTTTTTTTGGAAATGAGGACATGTGTCGTCTGTTTGTTCAAGGGAGATTTGTCCATTTCCTTGGCGCGAGTGGGACACGCGTCGACAATGGCGCGTGAAGGCAGATGGATTTTTTTTTTTGGTTTGGACACGTGTTTGGCAGTATGATTTAGATTTTTTTTAACCCATTTCTTTTAACTAAATTATTTTATAATAAATTATTTTTTTAAAGAAAATAGTCTGTATTTAAATAGAATTTTTTTTTTATCATTAAAATTGGTCATTCTTTCAAATCTATATCTATAAATAACATGATTGTGGTAATTAAAGGAGGTTTGAGGGGCAATTTTGTCATTTCACGCCGTGGCAAAATGGCTAAAAAAACGACTTAATAGATATGTGGCAACCTGTGATTGAGCTTTAATTTATTTTTATTTTGTTTTTTGGAAATTTGGACACGTGTTGTCCTTTTGGTGAAGGGCTTTAATTTATTAATTATATATATATATATATATTTAATATTAATAATTATTAAATTTATATATATATATATATTTTATATTTAAAATTATATATGTATATTTTATATTTAAAATTATATATATATATGTATATAAATATAATTACACCTACCTTGAACTTGAAGCCTCTTTATATATCAAGGCCAAGGCCCTTTTTAATTTGTTTTTTTTTCTATGTGGGAAATCTGTCTTGGCCTTGGCCTAGCCTTGGTCTTGCCTTTGCCGGCCTTGGCCTTGGCCTAGGCTTTTATCCCACATAGAAAAAAAATCAAAGTATTATGGGTTGCCTTGGTTATATAATGAGGATGAAGCTTAGCCAAGCATGCATGGTTCGTCCGTGCCTTTATCCAATGGCCGGCTTGGCTTTGACCGGCTGTGGCCTTGGTTTTGACTTTGTATTTTTTCAGAAAGTAGGTCAAATCAAATATTTGAATCGAATAATTCGAATTTCAATTTTGAATGGAATATAAATAATTTTTTATATTTAAATACGAATTGAATACAAATAAGAATCAAATTTTATATTCGAATACAATCGCACGAATGTAACAGAATATTTATTTTAGTGACCTTCAATCTGATATTTTTTCTCATAATATATGTTACAAATAATTTTTTTACAATGTATACAAACATCTCTATTTATTTTGTATTCGTTTAGATTTTGATCAGTTCTTCGTTATTAATTGTCCGTGCATCGCACGGGGGTTAAACTAGTGAGAATATAAAACTGTAAATAAAACAGAATATAATTCAGTAGTCAAAGTGACGTTACTTTTTTAGGTTGAATGTGGATTGATATTTATAGTGTTGTCATTAAACTGATGTTATGAATCCCATAAATTATGGAGGTAAAATAGGTGTAATCGTATTCGAGAAAGTAGGAGTTGGTTATTTATGATGGCGCTGATTTACGCACGTTCAGTATGAGCGAGTTCGCCCGATTGATATAGGTTGACCTGAATTCGTGCCTTGATCAGGCAGAAATTAATTAAGGGGAGGATCGTATGTCGGACGAAACAAGAGTCACATGAAATGTCGGACCATACATTTGGTTGCCTGATCTAGCTCGATGAGGGCATTCAGTTATGGGCGCCTTAATGGGCCTTTTACGATTGGTGGGCTTTTGAGTCTGTTTGAAGGTAGGACCAGCCCGTTGGTCCTGACCCGTCACTTTTATTTCGTTCATTTTTGTATATTCTTCGAATTTAAGGTGTCGTTAAGACGTTAACCGTATGGAAACACCCAGAATGCTGCCATACGTCAACTCAACAGCCTCCGCTTCATGCAGCAAAGGTGGCAAGTGCCAGTGTAGTGTGGTTGTTAAGCTGCCTCTTGGGGACTCACAGGCAACATTCGACGACCTAGAAAAGGTAGTATGTAGTATGTAGCCATGGGTTATATAAGATGGCTCCAAACCAATGGAACCTCAATCAAAATCCTTCCAACGCCCTTTACGTCTCGATTCTGATGACACAGATCTAATTCATTTTCACACATTGTTCAAATATCTCAACCATTCTAAACTCAAGAGTCGCTTGAACTCCGTATGCATTGCATAAAGACTCTTTCTCTTCATCACCAACAATCATTGTTGTTACGGTAACATCCTAGTATTGTTTTAGTAGATTTTTTTAATAAAAGAAAAAAAAGTATAAAGCGAGGTGGGGGAAATGACAACCTCAACTGTCAAAAAGAAAATACAAGAGGGCTTAAATAGCCAAAAAGAAGAATGAAAATAAAACTAATCTATCAAAACCCAAACAAATGGGGAAACTAACGTTGAATATAAGGAGTAGAATCCTGCCTTATCACAAAGGTGATACCATTCACATCGGTGACGCAGGAGGCAGGGTCACCATAAAAAAGACAAAACCATTTCCAAAAAATAAATAAATAGAAAGTCACCTTAATTTCTGATCTGGGCGGATGGCCGACTCAAAGTTGGGTCAGGTTGTTTGGCTAGTTTACACAGGTCACCCAATAATTGGGTGGCATGTATTTATATAAATATATATTTAAAATTAATATATTTTATATAATTATATAAAATAAAAAAATAAAAAATATATCAAAATTCATTTTTTTATAATTGTATGGGTAATAATTTTAATAATTGTACGGATAATTTTAAAAATATTATTACTAATACATTATTTTAAAAAATAAAATGATAAGTATTTTAGGTAAGTTAAAGTAAAGAAAAAATAAATATTTTATTTTTAAAAGGTTGGGCTGGGCTGGGTTGGTTGGGTTGGGTCACTGATGGGAGTATAAATTATATAAGATTGGGAGTGTATATATGAAAGTGAGAAAAATTAATATTTTATTTGAGATTGAGTTGAGTCGGGATCACTGATGAGGATAGTCTAGGGTCCTCTACTGATGGAAGGTTATAGAATGAGTAAAAACCTAATTTGAAGTGGAATCCCCTGCATAATTAGCAAGTCCATTCGCCAATTGAGTAATTAACATCACGCAAAATTACAATTACAACAGAAGGAAATAAAATTATAAAAACTGAAATACTATTGAAACAGTAAATCAAATCAATCGACAATAATAATTCTTGTTGTTCACGAACCCTGATGAATCAGTCTCGTTAATACTTTTTCGTCCCCTCAACGATAGTTCTTGAGTCTGCCTTGGACGCGAGTCTCTCAGGATAGAACGTGTGGGCCGGGAGCACTTTGTACCTAAAGTTTTCGGCGAATTGTCAGTGTTCCTGGACAGTATCACCAAGTTGCGAAAATGCAATGAGGCCAAGGAAGAGATTTAACAATATGCAGCAAGAGAGAGAGATCAAAGGTTGCTGAAAAACTTGGGTGGTTTTCAAATGGTTTGTGATGGCTCCCTCTTATATGGCTGTTACAAGTCTATTCAAATCGAAGCCTAATTCGGACCATGATTTGCACCACCCTCCGCACCTGATCGCGAGAGAGAGCCTATATGACACACATTCATACTCCTTATCAAATTGTAGGAGTATTTAAACTTGTTAGTTTTTACATTCCCATTTCATGTGGGATAACCACATTTTCTCTCTTTCAACCCACTAACTTTGAGCCTTAATATCTCATTCATCCATTAACCATTTAGGACAAATAAATATTTGATTTCAACGTTATCATGTAGTAGAACACAAACCCACATTCAATTTGGTCATTTAACAAATAATCCATTTAAAAAAAATTCTCAAATTTCTTCCACACCTACTAATATTTTCCAACACATCAACCTTCAAATCTCTTTTATAATATATCAAATCTCCCACGACACCTTGTAGTTCTTAGTGATAATATTCACAAATACCTCCTAATCTACTTTGAGCCAAAGATATTGAATTCCAAAATCATGAGCTAAACGAATACCATCAAGAGCTGCCCTAGCTTCTGCAACCATATTTGTTATTTCCATAGGTGTTAGAAAAGCCAAAATGACACCTCCAGCCGAGTGTCCAGGGTTTCCACGAGCTACACCATCGGAATCCTACTTGAGGAGATTTGATTCATTCTGAAATTGTGATTTAAACCAATAGGCTGAACCACATGAATTCTACATCATGAACTTTGTATTGCGTACATCACTTAAAATCTTCGGCCAAATGAGCAATCCACAAAATCAATCTGAGCCTCTTAGTAATTTTGGGCCGAGAGTGGTGGTTGAAATAGCACAAAACAGGTTGATCCAAAAAAGAGTAATATGTTGTTGAGATTTATTTTGGGACGGAGGGAGTAATATGTTGTTGAGATTCCATTTGCTTTTAGTTTGCAGTATCAGATTTTGTTCCTGAACAACTTTTTTGTTGGATTTACCTGATCAGGTCAGAGGTAGTCCTTCTATGAAGAAAGATTCGGGAGACTGAGTGATATGCCTCAGTCTGAATACAAGCTTTACTGTTGCAAATTTAAGACAAAAGAAAGGTAGCAGAAGAAAGAGAACTAAGATCTCCTGAAGAAAAACATGTGCAGATGAGACTGAGGTTTCAATATGGAAGTAAGCTTAATTTTGCATTTTTGGTGGTTTCTGCTTAACAGTTGGAGTTGTTATCATGTTAGTTGATGTCACATATTCGAGCCACGAAAGCAGTCTATAGCATATAAATGATTTTTGTAGATTAGTCCTTCAGAAAAAAAACATTATTATAATTTCTTGATTCTCAATTCCATCGCCATATGAAGGCCCAATCATGAAATATTTCTTATTTGTTTCATCTTCTATTTCTTGTTTTCTGTAAGTAACTGAGCAGAGAATCATCCTACTCTCTTCCTCTATTTATGTTTTGGTAAATTACAGAAATATAAATGATGAATGTTTGGTTTGAAAGAGATACTGTAAAATGAACTCAAGAGATATGGAACCGGGGCTGCAACTAGCCAAACGATAAAAGAAAGAAAGGCCAGTTTCGTCAAATGGTTGTTGGAAATGGGTAACGAAAGTTAAGTTTGACTTAACGTTGACCTAACTTCCTAACGAAATTCGTTAAATAGTTAACGAAGCAAGTTACAAAATGTATTCTACATTTAGTGTAGTTTATGAAACTCATTTATTGTCTCAAAACCATTTTCGGGTGAATGAGAAATTAATGACAAAGGTTTGTAACTTAACGAGAGTTGTTTAAAGGGTTTTTGAAGTGATTTGATGTGCACGGCCGAGCAGAGTCCTTGACTCGGCCGAGCAGAGCATAGGAAATTGACCAAGTCTCTGGACAATCTTGCACGGCCGAGCAGAGTCCTTGACTCGGCCGAGCAGTTTGATTGACACGGCCGTGCGAGTTACTTGACTCGGCCGTGCATCTTGGTGCTCGGCCAAGCGAGTCCTTTGACTCGGCCGAGCAGATCCTGAACAGTCACCAATTCAAACAGAAAAGTTGTGTCTTTTCGTGGGAAAAGGCACAAACCCCTTAACTCTCTTTATATATACTTCCCCTCCGAATTTCAATTGTTACACACAGTAAATTGAGTCTTCCTACCCTTTTTGAGATAGATTAACATTGCCTAATCATCTTCATATTGTTGGATATAATTCCTTCAAGTCCAAAGTTCCAAATAGCCAATTGTTCGCTAGAGTTATTTATTTGGAGTGCTCCTATAGATAACTAGAAGTCGTTTTATCTTACGAGGAGTTCGCCATTCAACCGTAAGCACCTGTGCGGGGCAAATACTTCTTACGGAAAATGTGTTAAACACAAGACTCGACTATTTATGGTTTGCTTTTCAATTTCCGTTTCCTCTTCCATTAGTTTTTCGGTTAAATCCTTAAGAAGCCTAACAAAAGTCCAACAATCGTAAGAAGTATTTTACGTTTCTTAAGGCATTTCTACAATGGCAAGTGAGAAAGACACCTCCGAATCATCCGGGCTTACTCCTCCTCCTCTTCAAGGCAAAGCAACGCTAAAGAATGTTGCACCCGCTCCTTCACCGACTCACTCGGTACAAGGTAAGAAACCTCCTTCACCTGGCTCAGGTACAACCTCAAGTGTCGCACCTCATAATGCTCCCCCTCCGTCTCATGCGTTCGTGCATGCAGAAAGACCGGGTATTCTTACCGGGATGGACTTTAAGAGGTGGCAACAGAAAATGTTGGTCTATTTGACAACATTAAATTGGTGCGATTTTTTTGGGAATATTCACCATTGATATTCGAAGGGGATGATCCCCAAGCAAAGAATGACTTGGATACATGGAATCACAGCGATTTCTTGTGTCGCATGTATATTCTTAATGGCTTGGATTATGCACAATACTATGT
This sequence comes from Adenophora triphylla var. japonica, assembly GCA_022495995.1. Taxonomy (NCBI): domain Eukaryota; kingdom Viridiplantae; phylum Streptophyta; class Magnoliopsida; order Asterales; family Campanulaceae; genus Adenophora; species Adenophora triphylla. The sequence goes on along the minus strand of JAFEMH010003454.1, from coordinate 111,126 downwards.
GTGTTGTGACATAAAGACCGCAAGAGAACTTTGGGAATTTTTCGAAATGCACTATTCTATGTGTATAGTGACAAAAAGACGGCAAGTAAACTTGACGGAAACAAGAGGAAGAACACCGGGAAAGTAAAGAGGGGAACTACAACGCCAAGAAATTCAAAGGTAGTTGTTTTAATTGTGGCAAACCCGGGCATGTGGCTAGGAAATGTCGACATCTTAGAATCAACAACCAAGATGGAAACCCTCTTCAAGCCAATATGACTGAAGATCAATATGTTCCATTGGACTTTAATCAACTTAGCCTAGGGGCATAAGATTGTATTGACCAAATGTGGTCATTGTATTGTATTAGAAAAGGGTACCTTGTTGAAGGACTCTTTAATCTGAATGTAATGAATAATTATCCGCCTAAGAGCGAAGAATAAAATATCAGTTTTTATTTCCTACTTGGCTTGTGTTATGACTTGTTCATTTAGGTCTTGTAAATTTAAATTCATTCCGTCGACTAGTGAATTTAAAATTACTACCTAAGATGAAGTTTGATTCGCAAACCAAATGTGATTTCTTCTGTGGAAATCAGTTCTTCATTACTTCTATTTGATATTTGCAATGCAAAGTACATCTTTTGAAATAGTAAAGATGAAACCTTAAGAGGTTTAAGTAATAAAGAATGAGTTAGTGATTCATCTTAATTGGGGAGAGTATGTAGTATTGTTTGAAAAATAATTATTGGGACGCTGACACTTATTTATCAAACGAATACTACTTACACACCCAAAGGAAGAATAGAACTTGTAAGGAGAGGTTGAACTCCTTATTGATAAGTTCCGTCTTACTTGACAAAATGTGGGGATACCTAGTATAGGTAGAAATATCTAAACCTAAAGAGGTTAAGATAAGACCCAAAACCATGGATTACGTTTCCATTGGATATGCAAACAATTAGTGATGCATATAGATTTGTGAAGAACAAATTTAAAATTTCCGATATGACAAAGGGAACGATTATTGAAGTGAAGTTGCTATATTCTTCGAAACCAAGTTTTCTTAAAAGGGAAAGGGTTAAAACAACCTCACTTGAACATATCATCTCAAGGAAATGAAGTACCTTGACAAAGTAAAAAGGAAAATCTTAATCACGCAAGTGACTTAAGACATTGTAGATAACATGGAGCATATGCTAGTTATTACAATTGAATGACCCTGTAGCGTTGTGAGAAAATTTTCATCTTTTCATCTTTTTTTTGAGTCGCCACCTATATTATTCGATTGGAAACATAGGAAAACCATTTTGAAAGAGATTTGGGTTCGGGGCTTAGGTTATGAAATGGGTAGGTTTAGAAGGCATCCATTTCACCCAATCCGGAGATCGGTCTTGCTAAAGAAAAGAGAGGTTTTCAATCTTTTTAATAAAATAATTAAAGAAGAACAAATAAACCCTAATCAATTTCTTGATTAGGAATGTCGGATTGTATGCTTCGAGATCGCCTTCATTGACTGAAGGGACTCTAGGCTAATCCTTTTGATGGGATTACACTACTCTAAAATCAATATAGAGGTTGAGAAGAGAAACGAAAGTTTAAAGGATGATTACCTTTTTGAGAAGAGATTCGGACAGAGTTTCGACTCAAGTTTAGAGTCGAACCTTGATTCGGACAGAGCTTCGCCTCGATCCTTGATTTGGATCTTGATGCGGACGGAGCTTCGCCTTGGTCCTTTGATTCGGGCTTCGATGTTCGTCAATCAACGTGGTTGAAGGACGAATTTAGGAGTTGTTTGTGAGTGATTTGAAGGAGTCTTTCGTGGAAAGAAACCAAGAAATTGTGTGTGTTGTGTGTTTTCTTGATCAAGGATCAGAATTGTCGACCTCCGAAATACTGGAAGTCATCCAGTATTTATAGGAGGTTGGAGAGGTGAAGGTGGAGAGGGAAATAACCCTAGGAAGGTTCCAGAACTCAGTTCTGATTGGATACCCGAATTGATAAGGTTTTATCCAAAAAGAGAGTTTGAAACGGAGAAGGAGAGTGATTTACGCACATCTGTCGAGGGGATATCTCGCGCGAGATATGATATCTCGTGCGAGATAACTAGTCTCGATGACTATTTTGTCCTCTTCAGTTATTCCGTTAGTCCGTTAGGTCCAAAACTAATGAGGTTAGTTAGAAACTTAACGAAACATGGCGCACGAAACCTGATATGCTTTCATCAAAACATAAAGGAGAGATGAAGAGTAGTGTAATCATGTAATTATGAGTTCAGAATGGGGTGTCTCTGAGCCCCTCGGCGATAGGTCTTATGAAAGAAGAAGTGTCGTCGATAGAAAAGACATCATTCGAACTTTGGGATGGTCGTGCCGCACGCCGCCTACGTATCTCTATCGGAGAATCGAGACCAAAACGTAGTTCGACTCCAAAACACGAAAAGGTTGCTTTAGGTATTTTGAAAATCATTTTTTTGAAAATCGAGGAGATTTTATTTTTGAAAAGGCAAATCCGTATGCGAGGAATCAAATCATGACCCAATTCTGAATATACTGTTTATGCAAAGTGAGGTGACGATCTTGGCGATTCAAGACCGGGCTTTTGTTGAGGTGACGATCTGGCGATTCAAGACCGAGCTTTTGTTGAGTAGTACTCGACATACTACTTGTAGATGCTTGACACACCTACTTGGTGACGATCCTGGCGATTCAAGACCGAGCTTTTGTTGAGTAGTACTCGACATACTACTTTTAGATGCTTGACACACCTACTTGGTGACGATCCTGGCGATTCAAGACCGAGCTTTTGTTGAGTAGTACTTGACATACTACTTGTAGATGCTTGACACACCTACATGGTGACGATCCTGGCAATTCAAGACCGAGCTTTTGTTGAGTAGTACTCAACATACTACTTGTAGATGCTTGACACACCTACTTGGTGACGATCCACTGTAAGGGCGCCGAATCGGGCTTTTGATGGTGAGTACTTGACATACTTACCCTAGATGCTTGACACATCTATTTGATGACGATCCACCTGTAAGGGCGCTGAATCGGGCTTTTTTGTTGGTGAGTACTTGACATACTTACCCTAGATGCTTGACACATCTATTTGATGACGATCCACCTGTAAGGGCGCTGAATCGGGCTTTTTTTTTTTTTGGAATATGCTTGACGCATGGCACTTGAAGTGACGGTTGCTTGACGCGATGGATGCTTGATGCTTTGGTTTGCTTGACGCGATCAATTGGATGCATTGATAGATGGAAAGGTAGGCGAAATCCAAACACTCAACATGTTTGATCTAATTCTTGAAAGTAGGCACTTGACGTGCTTTACGCATTTTAATTCCTACAAGAGGGTTAGTGAATACATTCACTTAAGCATTTGTTTGTTCAAGACGATCAATGTGCACTCGACTCCAAGAATCAGCGGGGAGAATGAGTTTTGATATGTGAGAATTGAAAATTGTTTGTGATTTAGATTTTGGTTTTGAAGACCAACTCGTGAGGTCCATCTAAAGATCGAATGAGACAATCGTCTAATAGGATTCCGTTGAGATAACCCAAGTTCAACACTAAGGTTCGAGATGGTTCGAGGATTTCTTCGTTGTCGCAGGACCTTTTCATCGTCAAGCCCCAAGTTTCTCATGTGATGATCATTGACTGAACAAGGTTCAAACCACTCCAATGGCTTCTGCTATGTAGAACTTATGCTGTCTAATCCAAAGCGCGTATTTTTTAAGGCTTCTCTTGACATTAAGCCCCAAGACTTCTTGTATGATGTAGATGACTTCGCGAACAGGCTTGTGAGGTCAAGCGTGAATTGAAGAAGGATCCCCTCCTTTTTCCCTTTGAATTTTTTTTCTTTCTTAGTGACGCACCCTGGTTTTTGCCTAGACCGCCCTTTCGGGTTTTCAATCTAGCGGGCATCTCTTTTGCGTCTCTTGTTTTTGTTGTGCTTTAACTTTTGCCTAGGTCACTCTTTACGAGATTTCAACCTAGCGAGCCATTTTTTTTTTTTTGAAAAGTATATTTACTCGAAGAGGACTCATTTGGAAGAATCTCATTAAGGAGAAAGATGAGATCTCAAGTTTAGTTGAGGTGAGACGGACTCTATTTTTCCTTTGGAAGGTGATCCAAGCATTGACTCTTTTGGGAGAGTATATTCTCTAATGATGAGAGTGAGAAGTGAAAGAGGAAAGCCCCTACTGCAGATTTGATTATTTTTAAGAGATTAAGTATAGATTGACTGGGGGAGGAAAGGTTTGGAAGCCCCAGTTTTGCTGCTTGGATTTCAAGAGTGTGTATGAGAATGGCTAAGAGGAAGCCCCTAGACTCAACAAAGAACGCTATATGGCTCAAAGGTCTAGAAAAGTTGTTCTACTTTTAATGGACCTTGCATCATCTAGGAATATCTTAACGAGTTTGAAAAGAAAGCCAATCGTTAGCATGACTTAAGGCTAAATATTTCTCTTTATGGATTGATGTTGAAAGTCTTCTTCATTTGCGTTGCCATTCGGGCTTCATTGTAAGAGGATGTTGAGGGATCCTCTTTTCTTCATTGATATCACTTGACTCTTCTTCTTTGCGGGAGAGTCCTTCTTGCCTTTGTTGAAATTTCATCCTTGTTGTGGGGCGATGAAGGCTTGAGAGTTTTTTTTTTTTTTTTTTTTTTTTTTTTTTTTTTTTTTTTTTTTGATGCTCTATTTTTGCCTAGGACGATTTGAGGAGTTTCGACCTAGCGAGCTTTTTATTTTTGTACTCTCAAAGCCTTGAATTGAGTAGCCCCACTTTTCTTGGGATGAATGTTGATAGCAGCGTCTTTGGCTTCCTTTGTTTGTTGATCTTCGACTTTCAACATGAGTAATGTTTAGCCTTAAGCCTTCTAAGGATAGTTTTCATTTCAAACTTGTTTAGAAGTTTCTATTTTTCGTGGTGATTTAAGGAATGAGGATCCACTATTCAGCATGGATCAAATGATACTCATAAAGAAAACAACTTTTGGGAAAGTGTTTAGGATAAAGAGATAAATTTTATTGATAAGGAAATTCGAAACAAACTCGATAGTTTACTTGACACAAACTAGAGGGGATAGAGATGGACTAGAATGACAGAATGACTCTTCGAGAACATACTAGGAAGTTTACCTAATCTATGTTTTTTTTTTCAAAGGAAAAAGGGAGAGGACAATCGAAGCCCCAAGGTGGTGATGCTTCAGTTGATCTTGCCGGCTTCATACAAGTCTTGGATGGCATCCCTCAAATTATAGCAATTGTTGGTGTCATGACCACTAAACTGATGGTAATCGCAAAATTTGTCGTGGTCCCAATCTTCTCTCATTTTCTTAGGATGATAGTCTTCCATTGGCTTCAGTTTTCCTTGGCCTACTAGATCATCGAACATTTCCTTAAGAGTAGCCCCACCAAAATCATGATAGGTACGACCGGTGCTCCCCTTTGTTGGACGATTCTCCTTTTCTGAATTCTTTCTAAGATGGATCAATTCATCGATTCTAAGGCCCGATTTATGGAGTTCGACGAAACTATGGAAGTAATTGCCGGCAAGCTTCTCTTGGTACTCTTCGCGGAGACATTGAAGTAGGATATGAATTTGTTCGTCTAGGCTTGGCCTATCAACGATTTCGATGGTTTGGTCCTCCATCTTTTGACGAAGTCTGCGAATGATTCATTCGGAAGTTGCTTGGTTTGCTCAAGGTCTCTCCTAGTAGTGCGGTAGGTAGTGTTGTCCTCAAATTGTTCTTGGAAGGCACGACTGGCGAGTGGCCAATCAAGCCTTGTGGAGAGTGGAAGAGTCATGTACCAATCTCTAGCGGCATCATCGAGGGTTTGAGGGAAGCATTGAACTAGCAAGTTGTCATCGACACCCATAGGTAGCATGGCCCAAGAGTAGGTTTCCAAATGAGCTTTAGGGCAAGTAGAACCATTGAATTTTGCAATGTCAGGTGTCTTGTACTTTCTAGGAAGCTTTGACATGGATTGACGAAGGGTGTCATAGTCGATAGAGAGCGAGTCTCTCTTGCTCACATCGAGGGATGCAAGTTTCTTTTCTAGCATTGCCATGGTAAGGGGTTCGTCCTTGCTTTCTTTCTTGGAAGCATAACTCTCATTGTCAGATGAGGAAGATGATGAGCTAGACTCATACACCTTTTTCTTGTGCTTGGGGTGCTTTTTAGCCTTCTTAGTGTATGATACTTCATCATCGGAAGAGGTCCTACTTTCTTTCTTCTTTGAGCTTAATTCGGCCACTTTTAGTTTCATGGCTCGGAGTTCATCAACCATGGCTTTCATTTCCCCGGCTTGGATTTTCCTTTCAAGTTCTAATCGGGCTTCCATTTCATCGGATTGGGTTTGTAGCATTTCTTCATATCGAATCCTTTGATCCTCAATTTCCTTCTTGAGTGCTTCGGAATTCATCGTGTCGGAAAGAAATTGAGTTGTTACCGTTGTAGAGGTAAGGGAGCTTTACGACCTTAGAGATGAACTAGAGATATCCCAACGAAACGTCTTTTAGAATATTAGCCCCAAACGATCCTAGATGGAGAAAAGGATGATGGTTAAAATTACCTCACGAGCGATTTTTTTTGAAGCTTTATTCTTTTTATTAGAGATGAAGTTTTGACTCAAGGAGGGAGCGCACATCGATCATCAATTACAAACACAGATTCTGCAAATAATATCTCGCGCGAGACTAGGTAATCTCGCACGAGATAACCATTCGGAGAGATGGATTTTTCCTCGTTTGATTTCCTAGATTCATGGTCGGACGGACGAAGATCCGTTTTCTATCTAGCATCCTAGGTAAATCTTAAAGGTATATGTAATTCAAACCAAACCTAGGGACTCGGTAATTAACCATTCTTTGTAAAGTAAAGCCACGTAAAATTGACCGGAAGGATTTTTTTTTTCTTTAAAGGGACTTCCGAAAGGGTCATTCCGAAGGGACATTTCCGAAGGGACTTTTTCTTTTTCCGAAGGGACTTTTCCGAATCCTTTCTCGATAGTCAATTTTACATTAACTTTATTTTGGTCAAAGACAAGAAAGATTACCGAGTCAAAACCGACCGGTCACGGAGTGTTCCTAAAAAGGACAATCTACATGATATGTGGCGATGCAGGGCTGGAAGGCTAGGCTCCCCGCGATATGACAATCTAGGTGGATTGAATACGCGGAGTGGGATGATTCAACTTCGGAGAGACCGGCGACTAGGTGGTTACCGTCATCCGTCCTTAGTGTGGGTCCCGGGTTTATCAAGGGTATGTAGTGCAATGACAGATATAATATGAGTGCGCGTGTGTGATAGTCAATCTATGTGATAGAGTAAAATAGAAAGTTTTATTTTTTTTTGAAAGTTAAAAGAGAAAACAGATAGTGGCCGCACCAAGTGGTTGCCTACGTTTCTCCCAATCTAGGAAGACTCAGGCCATCGTAGTTCCACATAAAGAGAGAGAAAGAGAGATAAATAATTCAATTTACAACTCCCGAATCCCCAATGGACCGGACTTTAATTAAATAAAACCCAATCGCACGCAGTTCATAAATAATAATCAATTATTTAAAGGAAACGAAGGTTCGAGTTCTACACCTTAAGGGAGGCCTTAAGATGCGGGAACTCTGCAGATAATGAATTCTGGGATCCCCCTTGCGTGTTCGGCTCTCGTCTTGGATTATGAGATGAACGGGAGAAACCAGAAAACAACCAGATTGCCGAGGCGATATCTCGCGCGAGATATGATATCCCGTGCGAGATATGCCTCATCTGAGAGCAGAAAATCGAATTTACAAATTTTTTTTTTTTTTGAAAACCTCTCTTTTAATTTTGACGCAAGTTTAAGCCTCTTAATTTTAAGTCCCCAGCGGAGTCGTCACTGTAGCGTTGTGAGAAAATTTTCATCTTTTCATCTTTTTTTTTAGTCGCCACCTATATTATTCGATTGGAAACATAGAAAAACCATTTTGAAAGAGATTTGGGTTCGGGGCTTAGGTTATGAAATGGGTAGGTTTAGAAGGCATCCATTTCACCCAATCCGGAGATCGGTCTTGCTAAAGAAAAGAGAGGTTTTCAATCTTTTTAATAAAATAATTAAAGAAGAACAAATAAACCCTAATCAATTTCTTGATTAGGAATGTCGGATTGTATGCTTCGAGATCGCCTTCATTGACTGAAGGGACTCTAGGCTAATCCTTTTGATGGGATTACACTACTCTAAAATCAATAGAGAGGTTGAGAAGAGAAACGAAAGTTTAAAGGATGATTACCTTTTTGAGAAGAGATTCGGACAGAGTTTCGACTCAAGTTTAGAGTCGAACCTTGATTCGGACAGAGCTTCGCCTCGATCCTTGATTTGGATCTTGATGCGGACGGAGCTTCGCCTTGGTCCTTTGATTCGGGCTTCGATGTTCGTCAATCAACGTGGTTGAAGGACGAATTTAGGAGTTGTTTGTGAGTGATTTGAAGGAGTCTTTCGTGGAAAGAAACCAACAAATTGTGTGTGTTGTGTGTTTTCTTGATCAAGGATCAGAATTGTCGACCTCCGAAATACTGGAAGTCATCCAGTATTTATAGGAGGTTGGAGAGGTGAAGGTGGAGAGGGAAATAACCCTAGGAAGGTTCCAGAACTCAGTTCTGATTGGATACCCGAATTGATAAGGTTTTATCCAAAAAGAGAGTTTGAAACGGAGAAGGAGAGTGATTTCTGCACATCCTGTCGAGGGGATATCTCGCGCGAGATATGATATCTCGTGCGAGATAACTAGTCTGATGACTATTTTGTCCTCTTCAGTTGTTCCGTTAGTCAGTTAGGTCCAAAACTAACGAGGTTAGTTAGAAACTTAACGAAACATGACGAAACTGATATGCTTTCATCAAAACATAAAGGAGAGATGAAGAGTAGTGTAATCATGTAATTATGAGTTCAGAATGGGGTGTCTACAGACCCCACATAAAGGAAAATATTAAATATGAATTAAGATATTTATAAAATATTTGAAATATGGGGGTACACCTTAATTGTGGGGGTACAGGCTAAATACATAAGTTCTATATATAAGTGAACTTTTAGTATTAGCGGAAACTGTTAAAACTGTTAACAGTTGAAAGGATGTCTCATCATATATTTGGAAAATTAATAGATCTGCCTCCATAATGCTAACCATTGGGTTACAAATGGGTCCTTAGAAAAGAAATATTTTGATGAATTTGATAAAAACTCCTAACGAATTTGAAGTATTCGTAAGCTGTTTTATAAATACCTAAAATGTGGGGGGTATTCGGCTAAAGTAGTAATACTTAAGCAAGGCACGCTATATTCTTTAAGAATATACTTCCTTGAAATGATAGGAAATGTATAAATTTTAATAAGAAAATTTATAGAAAACTGTAAATGGTCTTCTTAATAAGAAGAAGAACCAAGATACAATTGAAGGACAAAAGTTATTACTGTTACTGTTAACAGTTAATAGTTCATCCTACTCTATTAGGAAGATGTTGATCTTCCCTATAACCATTGGATGTGCCAAGGACAAAACCTTTAAATATTAGACTCTTGAAATCAATAGGAAGAATTTTTAAGAGGTCTAGTCTAAAGAGTGAAAATTTCAAAAGATACAATTCTATAAGAAAATTAATCTTATGAAATAAACTCTATTGAGACGGACTTTTCTTGATAAAAGGATCTTGAAAGGTAGTCTCTACAGGCATAGAATCTGAAGAGATAGATTCTAAAACACTCAAGGATCACATCTATAAGAGCTCTCATAGATATTGCAACAATGCATAATCTTGAGATGCACCAAATGGATGTAAAGACAGCCTTCCTAAATGGAGAACTAGATGAAAAAATTTACATGGAACAACCCGAAGAGTTTGTGGTTCCTGGTAAAGAACGAAAGGTGTGTAAACTTGTAAAGTCGTTATATGGACTCAAACAAGAATGGCATGAGAAGTTTGATCGAACTATGTTATCAAATGGATTCAAGATTAATGAATGTGACAAATGTGTCTACATTAAAGGAACACCTGAATCATTTGTTATTGTCTGTCTTTACGTAGACAACATGTTGATAATGGGAAGTACTCATGAATTGATCATGAATACCAAAGGCTTGTTAAAGAAACACTTTGACATGAAAGATATGGGATTAGCCGATGTCATATTAGAAATAAAGATTTCTAGAACATCAGAAGGAATAGTCCTATCACAATCCCATTATCTTGAAAAAGTACTTCGAAAGTTCAAGTAGAATCTTGAGAGGTAATCTCTGTAAGATAGATTCCTGAAAGGTAGACTCTAAGGAAGTCAAACCACTTAGAGATACTGAATAATTGGGAAGTCGGATCGGTACAGAGATAATAACCACTTGAAGAAACTGACCGATAGAAGAATTTGATCACTCGAAAAGATTGACCGTTCTAGAGATTGTAATAAATCACTAAGGATAGTCAAAGTACTTGGAGTACTTAAAGATATTCTTGTGATTACAGATTACAATAAATAAGATATTCAATAGTATGAAAATGATATACTGATTGGATAACAGACACAAATAAACTCCAAGGTGAAAAATGTGTTCACAATAAATGGAGCAAGCAGTGTCAAACTTCCAAGACAACTTGAACAACTCAATTCAATAAGGAATCTGAGTCGATAAAGATAAAAGTTGAATGATCTTGGAAGATATTCCTGTGTGGAATAAGTTTGTGTCTACATGACCTAAGGCATTGTGACGACAATGAGAAATAGGAAAAGGTGTAGAACATCGTGATAAGTCAAGACACAATGGTCATTGACATATTACCATAAGACAATTGATCTCAAATGAGACTGTCACAACTGGCCATGTGAAGTCAAAAACCGGATCCGTATACCAAAGGGTATGAATAGGAGAGCAAATTATCGGTTAAGGGGAATGGGCTTAAAACCCACAATAAAAAGAACTCATAGTGGACACTCAACCTTGAGAATTGGAGATCCCATGCCCTTGGTTCAATGAGACAACCAAGCTATAAGTTCTAGTAGAATCACTTGGAAACAACAACTCGATTGAATAACCTGGAGATGTTGAATACTCATTCCCAGAACATCCAAGTATAAGCACATGCAACAGTGGTTATGATAAGTTGAGAAAACTTTTAATGATTTCTATACCTACGGGTGGAGTAGTGCATGATACTCCTTATAGTGAGAATCACCTATATAAGCGAGAGGTAATTTGGCCGCCTCTAAATGAACGCTTATGAATGAGATACGGTCCAAGGCCGAAATGGATAAAATGTGAGAACAATAACTGTTAGAGCTATTATTATGTGAGTATTATTGTCTTGGTATACATTATACAGTCACTGGTTCAAAGCGACTCGCTACCAAATGGCTAGTATATCCGATAATATTTCACTAGGGAAGATTCCAGGCCACAAGCTATCTATCCCGATGTAATAATAGTTCGCCGAAACTTTTGGAGGAAATTGCATACATGCATTAATTGTCATTCATGTGGGGGATTGTTGGAAATGGGTAACGAAAGTTAAGTTTGACTTAATGTTGCCCTAACTTCCTAACGGAATTCGTTAAATAGTTAACGAAGCAAGTTACAAAAATGTATTCTACATTTAGTGTAGTTTATGAAACTCATTTATTGTCTCAAAACCATTTCCGGGTGAATGAGAAATTAATGACAAAGGTTTGTAACTTAACGAGAGTTGTTTAAAGGGTTTTTGAAGTGGTTTGATGTGCACGGCCGAGCAGAGTCCTTGACTCGGCCAGAGCATAGGAAATTGACCAAGTCTCTGGACAATCTTGCACGGCCGAGCAGAGTCCTTGACTCGGCCGAGCAGTTTGATTGACACGGACGTACGAGTTACTTGACTCGGCCATGCATCTTGGTGCTCGGCCGAGCGAGTCCCTTGACTCGGCTGAGCAGATCCTGAACAGTCACCAATTCAAGCAGAAAAGTTGTGTCTTTTCGTGGGAAAAGGCACAAACCCCTTAACTCTCTTTATATATACTTCCCCTCCGAATTTCAATTGTTACACACAGTAAATTGAGTCTTCCTACCCTTTTTGAGATAGATTAACATTGCCTAATCATCTTCATATTGTTGCATATAATTCCTTCAAGTCCAAAGTTCCAAATAGCCAATTGTTCGCTAGAGTTATTTATTTGGAGTGCTCCTATAGATAACTAGAAGTCATTTTATCTTACGAGGAGTTTGCCATTCAACCGTAAGCACCTGTGCGGGGCAAATACTTCTTACGGAAATTGTGTTAAACACAAGACTCGACTATTTGTGGTTTGCTTTTCAGTTTCCGTTTCCTCTTCCATTAGTTTTTCGGTTAAATCCTTAATAAGCCTAACAAAAGTCCAACAATGGTTGAATCCAGCGTCTCGTTCCTTGGCCCGCTCCAAAATGTGGCGGACAAAAAATTGCCTCTGTTGTTGTTAAAACTCTGTATCCATACGGAAAATAAGAATATAAGGTGCATTTTCGACAGCGGTTTTTGCCTAAACTCTCCATGCATTAACTTGAATGTGCATTATATCGTATGTAATTTTTCTAAATGAACCGCCACCTTGTAACTTTGCAACATCCTAATCGTTTACGGTTGAAGTCTCAATTATTATTCCGTTTCAAAATAAATGTTACATATTCTAATGTGAAACGTATCAAAATAAGTGTTGCATATTATTTGGTTTTGTTTAATAACTAATTCATTGTAGTCTAGTTGGTCAGTATACTTGGATCTCACCCGAATGACCCGGGTTCGGACAACGTAAATTACAACTAATTACACGTCACCTTTTCGAAACCCTGAATAGGAGTATGATTGGATTACAACTAAATAGTTTATGATGGTCTTTTTTTGGCCAATTTTTCACGTCAAAAAAGTTTGGGTTGTGACGTATAGCTCTTGGGTCAAATCAATATTGTTGGATTTGGCTCAAGTTTATATACAATTGGTCCAAATATATTATCGCATGTGATCATTATCTATGTGATACATGTATGGATGTTGTTTGAGTTTTCAATGAAACTCTTGGGCTCCATTTGTTTAAGGAAAAATGACTTCCGAAAAATGATTTTGATATGACATATTTATACCATCTAGTTCCTATGTTTCCGTCCCTATAATTCTTTATTTTCATGTATTTAGTATAAGTTTGATGTAATTTGAGTGAAATATGTATTGAGAGAATTTAGTGAGATTTTAGTGTAATCTGAGAGTATTTGAGTTTTTTTATTTCATATTCGGATGTAATATTATCAAGAAGCAAAAGTCAAGCAAAAAGGGGATCAAGATTGTGAAGATGGAGACTGTTTTGCAGAAATTTGAGTAATCCAGGAACCAAACTGCAATTATGAAAAACTGGAAAGAAAACTGAAATTATGAAGTTCAGGGGCTAAAATGCAAGTCTGAAAACTTGAGTGACCAAATTGCAAAAGAAAAAAGGAATCAAGTCAATCTGCAACGCAAGTAAACCAAAACAAAGAAAGTCACGAGTAGTGACACTCTTCACGAGTCATTTCCATAAACAGCACGATTGAAATTTTTTTCTCGACTCGTGCTACGAGTGATGTCAGCGTGTTTGAAAATCTTTTCTTTTTCTTTATTTTCTTTCCTGGCGTGTGGCGTATGTTTGGGAAGTTTTTTTTCCCTATCCCTATCCCTATCCCTTTCCTTTTTCCTTTTTATTTTCTTTTTCTTTTCCTTTTAGATTTAGGTTTTCAGGGTGGAAGATAAATACTTCCTTTTGGAAAATAATTAGGGTTTCAACTTTTATTTGTCTTAGAGATATTTTATTATTGTTCATGAAGAACTAATTTCTTTTGCTTTGGATTTAATTATTGTAATTGAACATACCAAAAGTGTCGAGTTGGGCCAAGCAAGTAAAGCCCGGTCCTCAAGCAATTATTGCTACCACATTCTCAGTGGGTTCAGCCCAATTATCTCGTGGCCCAAGGCCCATCTCATTGATCAGTCGACTTAAGTTCATTGTCCGACCTACCAGGTTCCGACCTAACTTAGTCCGACCTTATGATCCAAGTCATAATATGGGTACGATCCAACTCTACCCGTCAGTCAGGTCGACCAAACCCCAAGCGTCGACCTCGACCTGCCAAGCAAGCGTCGACCTAACAGTTACAGGCGCACGTGCTTGTACTCTTTCCATAACTGCTTCCCTACAAATCAGGGACCGTTTAGGGACACGTTCACATGATGTATATCTGTCCCACAAATCTCGGAGCTCATGTAGCCCTGCCAAATATACCACCTACATCAACTATAAATACATTACCACTACCACGGTGATAAGGTAACTACAATTTTGTTATCTGAATATCGTTTGTTCAATACATTTTTGCTCTCCAATTCATATACTTACTCTCACGTCCGAGGGTCTAAGCCGGAGACACATCCGGCTAGTCGTGGGTTCTGGTTTTCAGGTCAAGGAGCTAGGTGATCAGTCCTTCCACGTGGAGGAAGATTGATAAGCACATTTCCTGCGGCATCAGTAATCATTCTGAATTTCAATTGAGGTTAATTTCTTTTCATATATTTTGTCCTATTTATATTTTCTTTTGTATTGATTGATTGAATTGATTTATAGGGTTTTACAATTAGGCCAATTGTTGAATCTTGGTTATTGATTTATTGCTAGAATCTCCTAAGATTGTGTCAATTTAGGGTTTCATAAGTAGCAACTTTATAATCTATGCATATGTCATGGTGGATTGTGAAGAAAGAGAAAATAAACAATTATCTAATTTAAATAACATTAGAACGCGTTCTCGATCTTAATCTCTTAAATATGTAATCAATTGGTATTGTAAATCTAAACTCTGTCAGTTAGGTTTAAATATTGATTAGGGTTAATAGTGAGTGTGTCACTGCTATTAACTAATATCAAAGGAAGAGATAGAGATTGAAATACATCTCGTGATCGAGTGAATAGGATAAAAGTGAAAAGAGTTAACTGATGATATTTGAATGATAGACAGGAAAAATAATTGATCCAAAGTGCTTTTTCTTAAATTGTTTACAATCTAGTTTTTATTCCAGTCTTAGGAATTAATCAAAATAAATCTTAGACCCCCAATCTTGTCAAGTGACAATTACATAAACAAATAACCGTTCTTCAGTGAATCGACCCTGAACTTGTCCTTGCTGCAGTTTTGTAGTCGAGTCTTGTCTTGGTAAGTAATTTGTAGGCCTGCGACTTTAGCCTATCAAATTTTGACGCCGTTGCCGGGGAACGGTGTTTATTTGTTTGTGTTCTTATTTTAATTTCGGTATTTTTCTTTTATTTATTTTCTTATTTATCTTTTATCTCTTTATTAGTTTCACTCTTATCCCTTCGTGGTGTGGATCATCGTATGGTCCATACCCGTTCAACTAATAATCTTCGTGAGCTTCGTGATTCAGAAATAGAAAAGACTTTCAGGAAGAGAAGGAAAAATTTATTGGTAGATAAGATGGAGATTGAGGGTCCACTGCCGCTTCCACCCCAGACCCTAAGGCAGAGAGTAGCTCCTAATTGGGGGGTAGCAACCACACGCAGTCGTATTTCCAGCTTTGCCTGACGGTGTGACCTTTGAGCTGAAGCCTGGATTATTGAATCAGCTGCGTCATTTTCATGGTCTGCCGGGCGAGAATCCGAATCAGCACATTTCTCAGTTTGTGCAGATCTGCCAAAGTATGAAGCCGACATCACTCCCAATTGAGCAGCTTTTGTTGAGAGCGTTCTCTTTCACCTTAAAAGATAACACTAATACTTGGTATTACCACTTGCCTCCCAACTCCATTACCTCTTGGCAGCAGATGAAGGAGGTATTTCTTGAAGAGTTCTTTCCACCTGACCAGATAAATGTTATGAAGAGAGATATCAGCAATATGGAACAGAGGGCAGATGAAACTTTATATGAGTACTATACTCGGTTCCACAGTCTGTGCAGGAGCTTCCCGTATCATGGGTATAATGATGACTAGCTGGTAGTTTACTTCTACGGGGGATTGATCATGCAGGATAAGAGAATGGTAGATTCTTGTTGTGGGGGCAGTATTCTAAATAAGACGATTGAGGAGGCACATAAATTGCTAGAGTATTTGGCTAAGAGCACAAGGAATCATGGCAAGAGGTCAAGTATTAGACAGGTCAGTGCGGCAGATTCTAGCAGGGGTTCTCCAAATAAGCTTGAGACGGATGTACAGGAACTGAAAGACATGGTGAAGGCAATGGTGTTGAGCAAACAGCCTAATCAGTGTGGTATTTGTTACAGTATCTCTCATGCGACTGATGCCTATCCTTTATTGCAAAGTGGAGAGTTTGAAGAAGTTAAGACAGCAGGATTTGGACAACCTCAAGCGTGGGGGAATTCTCAGGGTTCTAAGTGGGGTAATCCACATGCTTTTACACCTTACAAGTCATCTTATGGGCCACCACCACAGGTTAATCCTCCTAAATCATATACAGAGGATCTACTTAATTCTCTAGCTCAGTCGGTAAGTACTATGAATGTGAACATGCAGCAGTATCAACAGAGGATCGATGCGAGCATTAGTAATTTGGTGAGGCAAACGGGTTAGATTGCAGAGGCAGTGGTAAGAATTGAGGCTAGAGAGGAAACAAAGACTGAGCAACCTCCAAAGTAGAATGTAAGTGCAGTATATGTGAGGAGGAAGAAGAAAGTGGATGGGCAGAGGGTGTCTATAGAGCCTGAACAGAAGGGTCAGAAGAGAATTTGGAGGTGGAGAAGAAGGTGGAAGTGAATTTTTTTGAAGAGAAGTATATTCCACCAGTGTTTTCTGTTTATGATCCAGTCCCTCCGTTTCCTTATGCATTGAGGGAGGATAGAAAACCGGAGCCTGACAAGGCTATCTTTGACACCTTCAAGAGATTGGAGGTGAACATTTCATTTTTAGATCTCCTTCAGACAGTTCTGAGGTATGCAATGTTTCTTAAGGAATTGTGCACTTTGAAGAGAAATCAGAAGGAAAGGATTCAGAAAAAAGTGAAAGTGGTTGAGCATGTTAGTGCAGTTTATCAGAAAAAGATGCCCAAGAAGTGTAGTGATCCGGGCATGTTCGTGGTTCCTGTTTCATTTGGAGGTGGTCATGTTCATAATCCTATGCTCTATTTAGGAGCTTCAATCAATGTGATGCCAAATGCATTGTTTGAAGATCTTAAGTTGGGTAAATTGGAGGACACAAGGATGGTAATTCAGTTGGCTGACAAATCTAACGTATACCCAAGGGGGATGGTTAGAGATGTGGAGGTGAAGGTTGGTGATTTATTATTTCCGGCGGATTTCTTTATTCTTGACATGGAGAATGATTCTGAGGCTCTCATTTTATTAGGGAGGCCTTTCATGTCTACCTCGGAAACCAAGCTTGTTGTGAAGAATGGCTCGTTAACTATGGAGTTTGATGGAAAAGTGGTGAGTTTTAATGTGTTTGGTGATAATACTTTTCCCAAGAATGTGCGCAAGGTTTGTGCCATGGTTTTGAGTGAGCCTATTATCAAGGATAGGGCCAAGGCAGATGATATAGATGTTGAAGCTCCAAAAGTGAAGCCGGAGGAGAAGAAAGGAGAGCCACTAAGGGAGAAGAAGAAAACAAAGGAAGTGAAGACGAAAAAGGGGAAGCTTAAATGACTCCAACGGGGAGGCATGTCATTGAATCGAATCATCTTTTAGAGGTAAATCGAAAAGATTTATTTCATCCCCCTTATATTGATGAGGCCCATGTTTGTGGGGCCTCCCGTCCCATTACTTAAGTTCTTTGGTGCCCCTTTCCCCCATGTTTTATTGTCGCGTATTTAATGTTTAGTGTCATTGAGGACAATGTCTAGTTTAAGCATGGGGATATTGGGGAAGGATGAATGTTGTATCATTGTATATATATGTTATTTTTGGTTTTCATCAAAAAAAAATTAAAAAAAAAGTTATAAAGAAAAGAGAGGCTAGGTGAAAATCGGAAACATCACCTAGGTAAAAGGTGAGGAAGTGAAATGTATACTATCTTTTATATCACCGGAGTTGGAGACATAAGGGAGGTTTGGAGTGTTGGGTAAGATCACTATGGAGTAGGAGGTTTTGATAGTGGTGCCTAGGATTTAGAAACCCTCATTCATTTTTGAAGTTATAAGGGGTTTTGATGCTTTTCACGAGATAAATCTTTGTTTAAGGATCGCAACCTTAACAATGATTTCTTTTTATGAGGGTGTATGTAGTGTGAGCCAAGCGTGGGGGAAACATAGGACATATTTAGTTTCCCTTGGCTTTTATTTGTGTGGACCTTAGTTTGGATACCGTTTTATTATGGTAGTTGGTATCAAACTAAGGTCATTATTTTCATTGTTTATATTTTGGTGCTATAAGGAGACGGAGTTTCTATTACTCCGATGGTTATTATTTTTCATTGCCTTGTGTTGGCGGATTAGAGGAGACTAGGAATCATTTACCCTCCATGCATCTGTTTTAGACCGGTGTTAGATTGGAGTTTAGGATATTACTCAGGGATGAGTAATGGTCTAAGCGTGGGGGTATTTGATATGACATATTTATACCATCTAGTTCCTATGTTTTCGTCCCTATAATTTTTTATTTTCATGTATTTAGTATAGGTTTGATGTAATTTGAGTGAAATATGTATTGAGAGAATTTAGTGAGATTTTAGTGTAATTCGAGAGTATTTGAGTTGTTTTATTTCATATCCGGATGTAATATTCTCAAGAAGCAAAAGTCAAGCAAAAAGAGGATCAAGATTGTGAAGATGAAGACTGTTTTGCAGAAATTTGAGTAATTCAGGGACAAAACTACAATTATGAAATTTGGGGAGAAAACTGGAATTATGAAGTTCAGGGGCTAAAATGCAAGTCTGGAAACTTGAGTGACCAAATTGCAAAAAGAGAAAAGAAATCAAGTCAATCTAATCTGCAACGCAAGTCAACCAAACCAAAGAAAGTCACGAGTAGTGACACTATTCACGAGTCGTTTCCATAAACAGCACGATTGAATTTTTTTCCCGACTCGTGCTAGAAGTGATGTCAGCGTTTTTGGAAATCTTTTCTTTTTCCTTATTTTCTTTCCTGGCGTGTGGCGTGTGTTTGGGAAGTTTTTTTTCCTTTCCTTTTTATTTTCTTTTTCTTTTCCTTTTAGATTTAGATTTTCAGGGTGGAGGATAAATACTTCCTTTTGGAAAATAATTAGGGTTCCAACTTTTATTTGTCTTAGAGAGATTTTATTATTGTTCATGAAGAACTAATTTCTTTTGCTTTTGATTTAATTATTGGAACCGTTCTGGATTTCAATTGAGGTTAATTTCTTTTCATATCTTTTGTCCTATTTATATTTTCTTCTGTATTGATTGATTGAATTGATTTCTAGGGTTTTATAATTAGGTCTATTGTTGAATCTTGGTTATTGATTTATTGCTAGAATCCCCTAAGATTGTGTCAATTTAGGTTTTCATAAGTAGAAACTTTATAGTCTATGCATGTGTCATGGTGGATTGTGAAGAAGGAGAAAATAAATAAGTATCTAATTGAAATAACATTAGAAAGTGTTCTCGATCTTAATCTCTTAAATCGGTAATCAATTGGTATTGTAAATCTAGACTGTGTCAGTTAGGTTTAAATATTAATTAGGGTTATTAGTGAGTGTGTCACTGCTATTAACTAATATCAAAGGAAGAGATAGAGATTGAAATACTCTCGTGATCGAGTGAATATGATAAAAGTGAAAAGAGTTAACCGATGATATTTGAATGATAGACGGAGAAAATAATTGATCCAAAGTGCTTTTTCTTAAATTGTTTACAATCTAGTTTTTATTCCCGTCTTAGGAATTAATCAAAATAAATCTTAGACCCCCAATCTTGTCAAGTGACAATAACATAAAAAAATAACCGTTCTTCAGTGGTTCGACCTTGAACTTGTCCTTGCTGCAGTTTTGTAGCCGAGTCTTGTCTTGGTAAGTAATTTGTAGGCGTGCGACTTTAGCCTATCAAATTTCCTGAAAAAAAAATTCCGAAAAAGAAAAATATTTTCCGAAAAATATTTTCCGATGTTTGATAACTTCATTAAAATAAAATCAAATTTCTCTTGCAACTAACTATTTTTTTTCCCAGAATAAAGATCCAACAGCATACATAATCATTCAAAAATTCAATTCTCAATTTTCATATTACACAGAAGACATATTAACCTAAAGACTGAGGGATTGTAGAAGTAAATATTTAGAGGTGGTGAAAGTGGTGGGAGCCGGAGCCGGTGAAAGCCCAGTGGCGTTAAGGAGAGGCGAAGAAGGCAAACGGAGTTGGGGGTTGCTCTACCAAATCAAAATTACAGATACAAAATCAAAATATGGATCTGAAAAAACCATTAAATCACATAAATACATTAAAATTTTGATTTTTTTTAAACCCTAGAAAAATCCTAAAGATTTGAATGATACAAGGGTTGTAGATCTCATAAAAACAAAGAAGAAGGGAAGATGATGAAGAAATGAGGAGAAGAAATGAAGAGATAGATGGTTTACCTGAGAGATTCAAGAGACGAAGGAGAGAGAAAAGAAGTGACCTAAATTTTGGAAAATGATTTCCCGAGGGCGTACTGGGGAAGTTGTTTTTCGGAGGAAAGTAGGCTTTTTTCCGTTGACCCGGAAATTGTTTTTCCTTTGACCTTGTTTTCCTTTGCTTCACAAACATCGAAAAATTGGAAAACATTTTCTGAAAATCATTTTCCTCCCATTTTTCCCAAAACAAACGGAGCCTTGGTGTTCTCTCTTCTCTTGAATACATCCTTATCATGGATGGTTTGTGCCTATATATAGGCTTGGCTAGGACTCATTCTAGCAGTGTGGTAAATTGCAATTGTGTGAGAAACACTTTGAGAGAGAGAGAGAGAGACATTTGTAGTGTGAGACGAGTGTGAGTGAAACACTTTGTAATTACCTTGATAATAGTGATTTTGTTTGGTTGCCACCCGTAGACGTAGGAGGACTTCTCCGAACCATGTATATATTGTGCCTCATTTGTTACTTTGTTTGTGGGTGTGTGGATTGCAAAGATCCGTTCCGCATTTGGTTATAACAATTGGTATCAGAGCATTGGTCGTAGAAGTTGGAGTATTAGATTTGCTCAACATATGTGTTTGAGATTGAAGTCGTGTACGTCCAATACAACATTGGAATCGACCCCAACGACTACTTGGCATTCCTATACATACTCACGGCAATTGAGATAAGTCCCAACATTTTTTCCATTTTTTACTCTGTTCTCTGCCTACTCTACTACATATACGTGATTAAGCTTAAGGCTTAAATTTTGTGGCCTATATTATTCTTGAAAAGTGAACAGAAGGCAGTAGTTTGGTTTGTTTTTTAATAAGGGGGCACTAGGTGTTTTGGCTAAAAACAGTCTATAATGATAGAAATTGAAATAAAGTTAAGGAGGGTGCAATGGAGTATAATTGGTACAATAATGTAACTAGGATGGCTCGATCATGTAACGAGGAAAACCCTTGAGATAACTATCTCGCCGGCACAAAATCTCGGGAGGTGATTATGAGCACCTACCTTCCCAAACAATTGTATTATGACTGAGTTACAAGGTAGAAAGCTATGGCGGAATTACAAAGTATTTGTTAGATATGTGTGGGTAATGTGTGCGTTCGTGTGTTGTGTTGTGTGTTTCCAGTCATGAGCTTAAATAAAAAAGAAAATAACAGAAAAATCAAATCCTAACAAACTCCCCTACAATCTCGGTAAGTTATCTTCATCTTGACTTAGTCTTCCAAGCCGTTGAAAGGAGTCTCTTGGACATGTTTTCTCCCACTTACTTTTTATCCCTGTAATTAAATATAACAGAAATAAATAATTAATTTAAGTAAACAATTTTTACCTTGCCTTCGAGTGTGAAGATGTTGACATGCTGATAACAACTCAAGATGCATCGATCCTGAATTTTATCCATAACAATTGTCCCAAAAAAACTGTCTTTTAAATGAAATTTTAAAAGGTCAGTTTTTTCCACGACCTTCTAGAAGCTCTGCGGTTAATTAATTGAGAGGATACGTGGCGGTTGAGGAGTTAATCTCCAATTAATTAACGTAACCACTCCCAAGATATAGGGCTTAAAACCGAAAACTCTTTTCACTTTCTCCTTTACCTTTTCCAATCACTTTCATCCATTCTTCTTCACGGCGGTGATTTCTCCCTTGAAGGTAAAATCCTTCCCTCTCTTTTTTCTTCCTGTTTCTTTTTTCGAAAATGGTGTAATCAAAAAAGGGAAAAGCCGCGAAAAATCCTCCGAGTTTACACGAGGACGGGGGTTTTTCGTGTGAAGGTTTGTTGACAAAACCAGATGAAGAAATCTGTGTTTTTAACAATGAACTGATCGAATCCATCAAAGATTGACACTGCTTCCCGGATTTTATCATCTTTAGGCCGTTTGATGTTCTTCTTAGGTCTGATTTCGTTTCTCCGAAATGGATTTGTTTTTATGAGTATCCCTTTACTCTAGGTTTTTCCTATCCTTTCCCTGCAATGATAAACGAGTTTTTTAGAAAGACTAACCTTGCTTTTGTACAACTAATGCTCATGGTTTGGAGGATCTTTTCTTGTGTCTTGAGGGTGAACTGTGAATTTTGTTTAGATATAGGTTTGAAGGAGTTGGCCTTTGTGTATGAACTCCAAACTTTTGGTTCCATGAGATACCTTCTTAAGACTAGGTCTGGAATGAAACCCTTGTTCTTAATAGTAACTGTGAGTGATAGGGGTTGAAAATCGAAATATTTCTTTGTCGAGAAGGATTCTTTGGAGGAAGGAGACTTCTTGGCGACTGAATGGAATAGGGAAGGTATCCCTCTTCTAAATTTCAATTTTCCCTTCTTTCCCGCACTTACCTGTTGTAATTTCTTTGTTGGTTTTTTGCAGCTATTGATTGGGTGAAGCTTTTCCCTCCATCTGCTGAAACGATTGGGAAGGTGAATAGGTTGCTGGAATTTTCAGAGGAGGAAAGATCTTTCCAACCTTACGAAGACATAACCGTCTCTTAAAATAAGGAGATACCACCCTCCACTGAAATGTCAACTGGTAAGATTTTTTAATCTTTGTGCAAATTTTTTTGGTGTTGCTAGATTTTACATTCTTCTGACAGTGCATTTCTTTTGACAGTTTCGAAATCAACTGCTGCCTTTTCTCTCAAGGACCTTCAAGATTTTGTGGGGCAAACCCATGCGAGCAGTCAAATGTTGGTGCCCAAAAGGGAGATGGAGGCACCATCTGTAGGAGCCAGGGTAAAGAAGAGGAAGAGCAGTTCCAAGGAAGTAATAATTGTGGATGAAACAGGTCTAGGAGATGTGGAAGAAGCTTTGGCTAGGGCTGCAGTGGTAAGTTTCTTTTGAAAAACAGAGGTTCAAATATATTCTTTATTTGAATAATGCATTTTGGGGTTTTGATCGAATATTTGTCTTTTGTAGGGTGTTGACACTGCTAAGATGAAAATGAACAATCTCGAGGAAAGAAATAGGAAGTTGGTGCTGGAAGTTATTCAAGTCAAGAAACAGAGGGAAGCTGGGGCAAAGAAAATTGAGGATTTGTAGAAGGAGGTGGAAAGTTTGATGACAGGAATGTCTTCCCTTCAAGACACGCAGCTGCATGAGATTGAAGATTTAAAGAAGAACATGATGGCCTCTGCTGCCCGAAGCATGATTGAGATCAAAGTCCAAATGATGGAAGAATTTCAGGATGGGAAGCACAAAGAGTGGGACGTTGAACAACAACGTTCCCTTTTAAAGGCTTTGGATGCTAAGGAAGAGGAGGTAGGAGATGGTTCTTCAGCAGCCAAAGGTGATGATATCCTTGATGAAGGAGCAGCAACATCAGCGGCAGTAGCCACCCCGTGAAGGAAAATGGTAAAAAAAAACTTTTGGTTTTTGTAAAATTTGGTTTGAAAACTTTGGTTTTAACTGGGCTGTGTCCCAAAGATAATATTTTTGGTTTGTAATGGGCCCATAAGGGTCAAGATAATTTGTTTTTCAAGTGTTGGGTTGATCCAACACTTTTTATGCTTTCTGTAGGAAAAACCTTTGCTTGGGTTTTGGTAAAAACTTTCCCCAAGTATCTTTATGAAAAATGTTTTTAGGAGGTTGATATGTTAACCTCTTCATAGATGGTAACAACTTGCGAGTGGATGTAGAAATCCTTTGCAATTACTTAGATTGACATGTAAATGTCAATAACCGTTTGTTCTTAGATGACACGTATGTGTCATAACCAATTGTAAAGATCTTAGGGTCTAACACATTGATTGTGTGGTGATGGGTAATTCGTATATATTAAACATATGGGCCCACCACACACCTCAATCAAGGTTGACATCGTGCACTCCAGGAGAGGTGTTTAAACCTTAATGCGGTGAAAGAAAGTAATTTCTTTAAACCTTTGAAGGGATTAAGTACCTTAAACGGAAGTGAGATGGCCATTCTCAAAACGATTGTTTTCACGAGGATTTGGACTGAATTTGAAGACTTCCTATTTAAGGTGTCAACTCCTTGCAAAATAATAAATTAATGAAAGATTTTGACATCTTTTCTGATGTCGCATTTTATTTGATTAAAGAACTATAAAAAATACTTTTTAAATAAAGAGTAAGAGATAGTCTGTACCTGATTTGAGATGTTAAGTTCTTGGGAGGATGCTTATATCTTAATTAACCAATGAGTTTGTTTCTTGTTTCCTTGCAAAACAGAAACATGTTAGGGGTGGGCGTTAGCTTAGCTAACGCCCCTCCGATGCTTAAGTCAGTAATTATTCCAAAAAATAGATAAAAACGGAAGCAAATACTTTTATTGAATTTAGAATGGTAAAGATCGTACCTTGGTTTTATTTGCATTGTAAAATAATCATGCAAACTTACATAAAGTAGGTTTTGAGATGGATGGCATTTCAGCTTCTGGGAATCCTTGCTCCCTCTAGAGTCGATAGCCAATAGGAACCTTTGCCTGCTTCAGCATCTACTAGGTATGGCCCTTCCCATTTGGGAGCCATCTTTCCAGCATTGGGCTCTCTTGTATTCTGAAACACCTTTCGTAGGATCACCAACTTGGAATTTTTGCAATCTAACATTCTTGTTGTAGGATCTTGCAATCTTCTGTTGATATGCTGCTATCCTGATCTTAGCAAGGTTCCTCAGTTCGTCAATGGTGTCTAGATCATGACTCAGGTTGGCATCATTTTGCTCGGGTGTCACCATCTTGAATCTGGCAGTAGGGACGACAACTTCTGCCGGGATGACCGCTTCTGCTCCAAACACTAAGGAATAGGGGGTTTGACCTGTCGCGTTCTTTGGTGTGGTTCTATCTGCCCAAAGGACATAGGGAATCTCCTCTGCCCATCTTCCTTTCTTTTGATCTAGCCTTTTCTTTAGGTTATTGATGATTATTTTGTTGCTTGATTCTGCTTGGCCATTAGCTTGAGGATGCACAGGTGAAGATGTCACCATCTTAACTCCCCACCTAGCAAGAAAATCTTGGGTCTTCTTGCTGATGAACTGAGAGCCATTGTCACATATTATTTCAGATGGGATGCCAAGCCTACTAAATATATTTATCTTAATGAAGGATATGACTTCCTTATCATGAACTTGCACATAGGATTCAGCCTCAACCTATTTAGAGAAATAGCCAGTCATAGCAAGCAAGAAAACTTTTCCCCCAGGAGCTTTAGGCAATTTTCCCATTATATCCATTCCCCACCTCATGAACGACCAAGGAGAGAGGATTGGATGAAGCAATTTTGCGGGCTGATGCAAGATGTCGCTATGTCTCTGGCAGGAATAACATTTCTTGGCAAAGATGGCAGCATCTTGGCGCATTGTTGGCCAGTAATAACCCATTCTTAGAGCCTTTGTATATAATCTTCTCGCCCTGCAATCGGTTACCACATGATCCTTCGTGTAACTCTCTCAGGACTTCTTTGGCTTGGTCGGCTTCGAGACATCTCAAATATGAGCCTGCAAATGATTTCTTAAATAGCACATTATCTATTAATATAAATCTTGAAATCCTTACCCTGAATGATCTAGCATTCTTTTCCTCATCAGGGATGGTACCATCTTGAAGATATTTGATTATTGGCCTCGTCCAAGATATCTCCATCTGACTGTCTGGAACGTCATCGTCTATGCAGAATAGTTCTAACATTTCCACAGCAGGGATGTCAACATGTATGATTGGGATATTAGTCTGAGATAAGCTTTTGAAAGCTGATCCAAGATTAGCCAATGCATCTGCTTGAGAGTTATCTTCTCGGGGTATTTGTTCGAAAGAGAATATTTGAAATTTGCTTGCCAAAATTTTTACAATACCCAAATAAGCTGTCATCTTGGCATTTTTTGCTGCATAGGAACCGTTAAAATGATATACAAGTAATAATGAGTCACTATATACATGTATTGTTTTAATGTTCATGTCTAGAGCCACGGTTAGGCCTACGATTAAGGCTTCGTACTCTGCTTCATTATTGGTGGCTTTAAAATCACAACTGATGGCCTGGGGTATGATGTCCCCTTGTGGTGACTTTAGGACAACACCTAGCCCTGTGCCCCTCATATTAGAAGCACCATCTGTGAATAGAGTCCACATCCTCAGGATGTCCCCATCTTGAAGTTGTTGAACTTCAAGTTCTACTTCTGGTTGCATACTTGGACTAAAGTCTGCCACAAAATCTGCAAGTACTTGTGATTTTATTGCTGTTCTAGGCTCATATTTGATGTCATAAGTGCTTAACTGAATGGACCACTTGGCCATCCTTCCTGACATTTCTGGTTTTCTCATTACACTTTTTATTGGATAGTTAGTACGAATGACAATAACATGAGTTTCAAAATAATGCCTTAACTTAATTGAAGCAGAAATTAAAGCTAATATTAAATTTTCAAGGTGTGAATACCTGGTTTCCGCATCGAGCAATGTTTTACTTACATAGTATATTACCGCCGGATGCCATCTTGATCACGGACCAGACGGCAATAACCGCGGTTTCGAGACGGCTAAGTAGACACACAATGGCTCACCTTCTTGAGGCTTTGAAAGAAGGGGAGGTGTTGACAGTACAGCTTTCAAATCTTGAAAGGCTTGTTCATGCTTATCACCCACTCGAACCTAGAATTCTTCTTTAAGATGTCATAGAACGGCTTGCATCTCGTCCGAGGATTTTGAGATGAATCGATTCAATGCTGCCACCTTCCCTGTCAATCTTTGAACATCTTTTATGGATTTGGGTGACGTTAAATTGATGATAGCTTTTACTTGTTCTAGGCTTGCTTCTATCCCTCTTTGTATCACCATGTACCCCAAGAATTTCCCGGACTTCATGCCAAAATTGCACTTTGCTGGGTTCAGCTTCATGTTGAACTTGTCTAGAATGTCAAATGTTTGAGCAAGATCTCGAACATGATCTTCAGCCTTCTTTGACTTTATCACCATATCGTCGATGTATACCTCCATAGTGTCCCCAATCTGGTCTTTGAACATCATGTTGACTAGCCTCTGATATGTAGCACCTGCATTTCTTAGTCCAAAAGGCATTGCAATATAACAATAAATACCTGTTGGGGTGATGAAGGCGGTATCCTCTTGGTCGGATTGCTCCATCTGGATTTGCTGGAATCCTGAAGATGCATCTAGGAAAGTCAACACTTCATGTCCAGAAGTAGCATCTACCAGAGTATCAATGTGTGGCAAGGGGAAAGGGTCTTTTGGACAAGCTTTGTTTAAGTCTGTGAAGTCAACACAAACTCTCCATTTTCTGTTCTTCTTTTCTACTACCACCACATTTGCTAGCCATCTTGGGTATTCGACCTCTCTGATCATCTTAGCTTTGAGCAGTCTGTCCACTTCTTCTTGAATGATAATGTTCCTTTCCTGTGCGAACTTCCTTCTCTTTTGGTGGATTGGTCTAAAGGATGGATCAATGTTGAGTTTATGGGTGATTACATCTTTACTGATGCCTGTCATATCTTCATGTTCCCATGCGAAGCTTCTAATCCTGCTTTTCAAAAGATTAATAAGGTCTTCTTCTATTTCTGCTGGAACATCTTGGCCAACCAAAGACCTTGAGATCTGGGTTTGAGGGGTCTAAGAGTATCTCTTTCAAATCATGCTCCTTCGCCTCCAGAACCTCACGGGCCTTTCTCTGTAATTGCTATGCCATCTTAGGGGTTGTTGATGCCTTCATGGAAGTCATATAACATTCTTTAGCTGACTGTTGATCACTGTAAACCTTGACAACACCCTAAGGTGTCGGTATCTTGACACATTGGTGATAGGTGGATGGTCAGCCTTCATCCCATGGATCCATGGTCTTCCCAAGATTACATTGTAACAAGTTACACTATCAATTACACAAAATTTCTCCATGGAATTGATACCCTCGATGTAAACTAGAAGTGTAATCTCACCCACTGTACTTTTGGTTTCTCCACTGAAACCCACGAGCACCGAGGTCCTTTTTACAATGCTGTCTTCAGGGATCTTCATTTCCTTCAGAGCATCCAGCATGATGAGATTCACAGAGCTGCCCCCATCTATTAGGATACGTCTGACCTTGCAATTGGCTATTTGAAGTGCAACGACTAAGGCGTCATGATGTGGATCCATAACATTGTCCCTGTCACTTTCTTCGAAGGAGATGACATCTTGAGATGTGAGTTGTGACGTCTTGGAAGATCTTTCGGGCTTCTCGTCCTTAGCTTGCTTGGCGAATCTCTTAGCTGTAGAATAAGAAGTACCACAAATATCAGAACCACCACTAATAACATTGATTACCTTTTGAAATTACCCGGATTCGCGCGAGCGAAGGAAGTTGTCTTTCGCGGAGGGGTTGGTGTCTGAGACCTCGCTTCATGGGAAGGAAAAATGAGGAGTCGCCACGCGGTTTTTGTATTTTGAGCCCAAACGTTGAGAAACGACTTTAGAAAATGGTGTCATTTTTATTGGTAGCAAAAACTTAGGAAAAGGCTTTTGAAAACGGGGATCATTTTTATTGGCAGCAAAAACGAGTAAAAAGATTTTTTTGTACCAGAGATTGTTAGGTTCGGAGGTCAAGTTACGTTTCGGGTAGAGTATGACGAGATCGCCCGAAATGCCTCGCATGACGAGTCTTTCTACCTTTCTCGAAATCGTGTGTGTGTGTGTGTGTGTATTGTCTTTTGAAATGGGGGCTTGAATGACAAGCTTAATCTTGGTTTGAATGACAAACGTTGATTAGGTGACTTTGTTTGAAAAGACGAGCGTTTGAATGACAAACGTCGGTTTTGAGTTTGAAATGAGCGTTTGCATGGCAAACGTCGATTTTGAGTTGAAAAGAGCGTTTGCGTGGCAAACTTCGATTTTGAGTTTGAAATGAGCGTTTGCGTGGCAAACGTTGATTTTGAGTTGAAAAGAGCGTTTGCGTGGCAAACGTCGATTTTGAGTTGAAAAGAGCGTTTGCGTGGCAAACGTCGATTTTGAACCGTGCGAGTCATTGTTAACGATTTTTACGGGAAAAATGTGTATTAAATGATTTTGAATGTCAAATGGCGGCTTTTAGTTTGAAGATGAGCATTCGGAGGCCGAACGTCATTTCGCGCATTTTGAAAGAGAGTTCGACGGACGAACTCCGGTTTTGAACCGGGCATTACATTGTTAACGATTTTTACGGGAAAAATGCGTATTAAATGATATGCGATCAACGAATCGGGTTGCGACTCGTACTTTGAAAAGTAAATACTATCACGATCCAAACGGGTCGGACTTTGTAAATGACAGTATTTAAAGTTCGGTATCAACGGAATCAAACGATTCGGATTCGTAAATGACGATCAACGAGGCCAAACGGCTCGGATTTGTAAATGACGATCAACGAGGCCAAACGGCTCGGATTTGTAAATGACAGATCGATCCGGAATTGGTAAATGACGATAAAAGTAAACGAAACGGGGTCGGAACGTCGTTTTAACCCGTGATTACTTCTCTTACGGAAAGAGAAGAGGATCGAGGGGCTAAAACGTATCGAACCCCGTTAGACGGAGGCGTCTACATTTCGATAACGACGTTCGAAACGGTTGTAGCGACTGGCGCGTAAACCGAGACGGAACGAGAGATTTAGAGAGAGGGAGTTATACTTATGGCTGTGGTTGACTCCTTTGGCTCCTGGGAGGTGTGTAAGGACACGGAAAATGGTTCGAAAGGTTGTTTCGAAGTAGTAAGGTGCGTATTTGATCGAAATACGAAGGTTTCACGCGAATCGAGACGTAATCGGAGGCTCCTAAGGGGTGAAAACAAGCTTGGGCGAGGGGGTGGTGAATTTTTGGTGTTAAAATCCTCTTGCCTTTGACAAAGAACTTCTATTTATAGGGTGAAAATTGCGTAGGAGTCCCACGGACTTGACCGAATCCAGGGGGTTTTCGGGTATTTTGGAAACTGGGACTTGGCCGGGCAATTTCAGAAAAGTGCACAGTGAGTCCGGCTTGACTTTGACCGTATACCAGGGGTATTTTAGTCTTTTCCGTTTGAATTTGATTGAAGGGTGACTAGAGGGAGGTGGCATGCGTGCCAAGTGTCCCTCGCGAGTCACCACCATGTGGGATTTTGTCCCCGGTCCCGCTTTTGTCCGTTTTTTAAAATAACAAATCCGAAAATGTCCGAAACGCCCCTGAAAGTGCCGAAAAATGCATTTTTCAGGAAAGCCATACTTTTACGTGAGATGACACGTGTTAAGTACGGTTCGACGTCGGATGCACGGGCGCCCCGGACGTCTCTCTGGCACAAGAATCGGGAGTTTAACGAGTTCCGTTAACCTCGGGAGCGGGCCGCTTAACGGATTTCGGTTAACTTTCCGACGGATTTGGACGATCCGGATTTGGGTACTTACAGCTTAGCCCTTCGCCGACGTCTCCTCCGAAGGAGGTGGGGTCGTTGAAAAAGATAAGGATCCAAATCGGGATGCCTTACTTTGAAAGAGACCCGGGCGGTCACCGATGGCCGGACCCTTAGCGAAAAGGATTCCTACGTATCCCGAGCGGGAATCAAGCCGATCGTAGTTCGAAAGGGGGCAAGGGCCGCGCATGGGGACCTTGACCCGAGCGAGACCGTTAGGAGGCGTCTAAACCCGGGATGAGACCATTCGCGAGGTACCCGTACCGAATGGAGACCGTTGGGAGGCGTATGAACCCGGGACTTCGAAACCTTCGAGGGCGTGTGGCGCCTCAAACCGGAGTTGCGATGCCGACGAGGGCGTTAGTGCCTGGGTGCCGGGCTTATTGTCGTTGCCAGTTTATCCCGCTGGGATGAGCGTTCGCTTACTCCGGGATGGCCGAAGAGGGATTGTTGTGCGGGCTTATTGCAACCGCCGCCGAGGTGGAACGATCGGGCTTACGACCGGCCGGGAGATGAATGTTCACTTGCTGAAGTGAAAAGGTGTTCGGGCTTACGAGGATGGCCGAAGAGGGATTGTTGCAAGGCGTTCGTGCCTTGGGGTTCGGGCTTATTGTTGTTGCCGGGAAGACGAACAACGAAGGTCTTGATAGGAGAGTGGAGGTCGGACCGCGAAGGTCGGGATTGACTGTTTGAGATGGGACCGTGAAAGGTCGAGATGGGGGATTGAAATTGGACCGTGGAAGGTCGCGATTAAGACTTTGAAATTGGACCGTGAAAGGTCGCGATTGAGACTTTGAAATCGGACCGTGAAAGGTCGCGATTGAGGCTTTGAATCGGACCGTGAAAGGTCGCGATTGAGAATTGAGATCGGACCGTGAAAGGTCGCGATTGAGAATTGAGATCGGACCGTGAAAGGTCGCGATTGAGACTTGAAATCGGACCGTGAAAGGTCGCGATTGAGAATTGAGATCGGACCGTGAAAGGTCGCGATTGAGACTTGAGATCGGACCGTGAAAGGTCACGATTAAGGATTGAGATCGGACCGTGAAAGGTCGCGATTGAGACTTGAGATCGGACCGTGGAAGGTCGCGATTGAGAATTTGAATCGGATCGTGAAAGGTAGCGATTGAGAATTGAATCGGACCGTGAAAGGTCGCGATTGAGACTTGAGATCGGACCGTGAAAGGTCGCGATTGAGGCTTTGAAATCGGACCGTGAAAGGTCGCGATTGAGGATTTGAATCGGACCGTGAAAGGTCGCGGTTGAGACTTGAGATCGGACCGTGAAAGGTCGCGATTGAGAATTGGAATCGGACCGTGAAAGGTCGCGATTGATAATTGGAATCGGACCGTGAAAGGTCGCGATTGAGACTTGGAATCGGACCGTGAAAGGTCGCGATTGAGAATATAATTGATGGTAAAAACCATTATTAAATTTTAACGCCGAGACGGAATAGTAACCGAATGTCCGTGAGACATGATTGAACGTTGAATGTCAAACGTCAACTGGATCGAATTTAACGTCAGAGACGCAGCGTTAGTGAAAACTAACCGGGAATTTATCCTCGGGGATGGGTGTTAGAAATGTCTAATCGGGAAATTTTACACTTTTGGGGGCCAAAAGTGGTAAAATTGAAACTGCGAAAAACTGAGGGGCCAAAGTGGCAAAAATTTTTCTGGTGCAGTAAGAGTCCGGCCGGACTTTTACTGAGTTTGACAAAGTCCTATTCAGCGCCGAGGCCGAGGAAGAAGAAGTCATTTTCTTTCATTGTTGCCGGCGAGAGAGGAGAGAAAAGAGAGAAAAATTCCAACCCAAATTGCAAGTTTTGCTCAAATTTGTGAAGGAAATTTGCTATGGAAGGTGAAGGAGGACCAATGGCTCGCCACGGAAGGACCGATGACGAAAGAACACGGTTGGTTCGGACCATTCGAACCATTGTGCACCCATTGAATCCGGCGGAGTTTTATCCGGCGAGGGATAGACACAACTCTAAGGATGGGATCGAGAGACAAGTAAGTTTCCTAAAAATTCCATTAATTTTAAGAATGTGCATTCTTTAAATGTTAGAAATTTTCTAGGAATGAACTTAGGGATTTTGGTGCTTGAATTGGGGCTTTTGACTTTGCCATGAATTGTTGTCGAAATTGACTAGGATGTAGTTCAATTGACACTATGGGTGGATGACATAAAAATTTTGGTTGCAAAATTCCATGTCTAGATGCATTTTCCAAAATTAAAGTAGCTTTAATTCGGGACGGAGTAAATTTTCGAAAAATTCGAAAGAGATTTGAAAGTTCCGGATTCAACGGAGTTTTCGAAAGATTTTGAAAGTTCCGGATTCGACGGAGTTTTCGAAATGTTTTGAAAGTTCCGGATTCGACGGAGTTTTCGAAATGTTTTGAAAGTTCCGGATTCGACGGAGTTTTCGAAATGTTTTGAAAGTTCCGGTTTTGACGGAGTTTTCGAAATGTTTTGAAAGTTCCGGATTCGACGGAGTTTTCGAAATGTTTTGAAAGTTCCGGATTTGACGGAGTTTTCGAAATGGTAGGAATATACGTAGGAAATGAATGAGAACCGTATCCGCATTGCATCCTTTTGACATGCATTGGTGCATTTCGTTGACGTTGCTTCCGTGCCGTTTGTCTCATAGGGACAGGACGGTTAATACTCATAACCGTAAGAGTCGGGGTGCCTTTGAGGCGGTTCGAGCATTGTGGGACATTATCCCGGACGTGGCTCGAGAGGGAGAGAGGAGTCCGCGGCAGCTGGTGCTTGACTCCGGCCGGGCCGGGTTCATCGCCGTGGCCGCGACACCGATACGCCGAGGGCCAGGTCCATGTATGTTGCTCGAGTGAGTATTGGTGGGATACGACCCACACTTTCCATTTCGTATGGGGAGGCGACGGTGACTCCCACGGATTTTGCCGCTATCACCGGGTTGCCGACTTATGGCAACACGCCGGTGCTGGGTTGATGGTTACACCCCTGAGCAGCTTGTCCGGGCCGCCGGGTTTTGATATTACCGATGCTGTGGGCTTAGGCATTCTGGCATGTGCCGATGGAGAGGCATCTCGGAGGCGGGTGTCGCCGCTTATCCGGCCGGGTCCTCGAGGATGACCGCGGAGCGCCCGGCTCGAGGGTTCCTTTGGTTTGCGCCGCCGCCGACTTTATTCCCGACTTCGACACGTCTTGTCACTTCCCTTGCTCGGCCGCCGGTAGACTTGGATGCCGTGAGGGGGTTCGCGTGGGGGAGGCCGGATCGGCCGAGCTCTACCATTCCCCGGACAGTTCTCGCGGGAGAGGAGCACTCCTTTAGCCGCTTCACGCCCGTCTTGGATGTAAGTTTACGTACTTTTCTCTTCCTTGCCTCTTTTATGTACTCGTATGTATCTCGCTTGTAGCCGACATAACTTTCCATTCTCTTGGTGTCCGGGTGCTACGAGGTGTTCACCCGTTGTGCTTGGGACATCAAGGAGCCGTACCGACTCCTCGTTCCCCGCCATGCCGATTTGGCGTAAGAAAGCGAAGAGGGCGGTCTCTTCGAGAGTTGGCACTCGAGTGTCGTACGAGGAGGTGTCTCTGCACCGAACCGGGAGTTCTCTCGAGAGGATCCACTGACTCCGGTGGAGTAGGTTCGATGCCGTCGCCGTTCGCATTGCTAGCGAGACTACACGGCGGCGGAAGCTCCCGGTGGGACTTCACCGCGACGCCATGTATCCGGGGGAGAGGGTGACTTGCCAAGCATAGGCCGGATCCCTTCCTTCGTGCCGGTGGATCCTCCTTTGTACATGCAAAGATCCCCGGGAGATGCCGATGGATGAGCCGGAGGGGTACATACAGTGGCGTGTACTACACCGAGTACATCATAGCGGGGCCGCCTATGATGTTTTCTTGAGGATGAGGCCGAGGAGCCCGCAGTGCAAAGATAGAGAGGGCGCAGGTCCCCGGAGGTCCTCGAGATTTTCCGGTCCCGCGAGCTAGGCCGGCGTACGAGGGGCCGGACGGTTCGCGTAGCGACTTGTGATCCCGCTCCCGGCCGAGCCGAGACCACGATACAGGCGGACCCCAATGCTTCGGTGAGCACCCTTTTTGATTTTCTCGCATTTGATAGTAGCATTCTCGCAAATGTTGCATCCGTACTTTCGCTTGCTTTCCGATGACTTTCCCGGTTCGTGTGTATCCGGCCGTACGTACAATGATGCCATGAGGCCGGTGGACGGGTGGTCCGCCTACGCTAGGAGGCTCGTGGAGTTCATGCGGTGCGCTTCCTGAGGAGCGTGGACGTCCGTGATCGGGGCCGTCTAGGCCGAGAGATTCGCCTGCTCCCACAAATCGGCGGGGAGGACTTTACACAGGGGTTCGCCGCCTCGCGGGCGGAACGGCTGGATTTGGAGCTTCTTCTTCGCGCACTCGGGCGCGAGAGGGGGAGTCCTCGAGTTCGCGTACCCGAGGAGGCCCTTCGCCTATTCCCTACTGGGAGGAGTTTGGCGAGTTCCCGTTTGCGACGGATCCGGCAAATGGGCTGAGCAAAGACGTCGAGTGTACGGATGACGAGCAGTGACTCGAGTAGTCCTACTTTTACCGCTTTCTTTCTTTACCGCTTTGTTTAGACAAAATGCATGTATTTGTCAGAACAAATTTTGATTTGAACCGTATTTGCAAAAAGGCGCCCGGGCGGAACTCCGTATTTCGCATATTTATTCTCGTGATCACCTTCGTTATTTTTGGCAAATAAGGAAGTAGGTTAATCAAAAATAAATAAAATGAGAAATGCATTAAAAATTGAACGGGTCAAAAATTAAGCATGTATGCACTAATTATTAATTATTTGCACCGCTGCACGAGCCCTGGGCGAAGGGATACCGATATTTGTTGCATGAAACCATGGGCAGCACGCAGATTTCTCAAAGGTGAACAGGAGTTGCTTGGAAATGTTTCCAATTTAGGGCAATGGCCGCAGAGTTGACCAAGTCAATCGCAGAGGAGTCCGGCCGGACTTGGAATGAATTTCCAGATTCTTTAAATTGCGCTTTCAGCCTTTGCAATTGTTTAAGAAACTGCGCATAGTTTTTTGTTCATCCGGCTGAATTCCTTTCCATTTCTTAAGGTTCCCTTCATTTTCCGACATGGCTCCTTTCCCAAGTTATCGTCTCGGATGCAAGAGCGATATTTGGACAACTTTCGCCGTGGGTACGGAACCACACGAGGCGTAACAAAAGGTTTTTCGAAGGTTGATTACGGATTAAATCTGTTTGGGCTTCAAGGAGCTCATGCCGATTGGGATCTTTGAGAGCCGCGTCTCGGTTCCGGGACGTACGGAGGAATGTGTACAGCCTTTTCGTACAACGAAATCACTCCTACGTTTGAAGATTTCCGGCCATTCGGGAGGACCCGAGACGGAACAGCCTAGTTCTTCCATATGCCGGTGGCATGGCCACCGTTGAGAAGCTAGTGTCTTTGTTTGGTATCTCTACTGAGAAGCATACTGGATGCCGATACAGATACCGATTACGTTGACATTTCGGGACCGCCCGAAAGATTTGCCTGAGCCGAGGGGAGCGTCTTTTCGTGGGACGCGTTTGCTTCAGGCGCGATTGCTACTCGTTCACATTCACGTCTCGGGGTGTGTGCCATCACAGCCCCGGACTCGGTGAGGCAAGGCCGGAGTGGGGAGACATCGTGCCGCCGGTCTTGGGCGAGACGTTCTCGGGCATAGGTCGGATGGCGACCGGTAGCCGATACATGCGGGGAGGGAGTCCCGCTATGCCGACCATGTGGCCGAGGGAGAGGCTACAGATGATGCCCGAGGTGCCAATGTCCCGTGACGCTGGGTCTTTCTCGCGACGTCCCTTCCGGTGATAGGGGGCGATCAGCCGAGCCGGAGCTCGGATGGCCGACTTTGCACGCATCATTTGCGATGGTGGGTTCCCCATTGGAAGTTACAGACTCTGCAGACCACTCAGAGGGTCCGTTGATCGTCAGAGTGCCGGGCCGTCTCGCACGCCTTTCTATATTCCATCATTGGTTCTCGCGACAAGACGGGCCGGGAGCAGTGCCACCGATCGATCCGAGTTATGCCGCTACCTTTGAGGTGGGATCTGCGGATGGAAGATCCTTCGACGCTATTGCCGATCACCCTGGTGGCAATACGCGTCCTTTCCCCGCTGTGGTTCTCTTTCACCGAGAGAGAGGGCATTGTTCTCGTCGACGCAAGATTCGAACCGGTACGAAGAGTGTATAGGGAGACACAGATGGCTATCTTGTGGAGACGGAGTGAGCCGTTGGGTGCCGATCACCTCGGATGCCTCGACCTTGAGGAGGACAAGCAAGGGCTAACCCCGGGAATCGTATCGGCGATGCCATGGCCGATTATGAGGCAAATGCCGATCGGGAGGCCAATCAAAGCACCGTGATGATGGCTCGAAGCGAGGCGGCTCGAGACAGAGCTAGAGAAAGGGCTGCGCTGGATGCCCACAGTGCTTGACGGAGGCATCGGGAAGAGTCCCCGAGCCAGTAGAAGGCCTACCGGAATATTTCCCGCGAAGGTGAAGAACACTCGCCGGGGAAAAGGGAAGGGGAAGAAGGATGAAGGACCTAGTACGGGAAACTAGGTTGACCTTGCCGTCCGTAGTATCCACCCATTGTCATTGCGTACACATTAATTGATTAATGTTTTATTGTAGTTTTGCTAGCGTGTAGCGAGTCAAGAGTTGACCGTGCTTGAACTCATCAAAGAATCTTTTAACCGTTATGAATTTGTAGGTTAAATGAAAAGAGTTTTTCGAAACACAAGCAATTGATGCTTATTGTATTTCTTTGTTTGTTTTTTTAGACCGAACCAAGGATGGCTGCCTACGTTCCCAGTTTACAATTGGACTAAGGGGCTCAGGTCACCGTAGTTCGACACTTTAGGTGAATTTGAGAAAACAAAGACAAAAGAAGTGCGACTGCTTTTTACCCGGATCATTAGCGGGAATGTATCCAAATGGGTATTACTCTTTAGCACTTTAATTTACCGAGGGGGACGGTGTATGGGGAAGGAGAGTTGACTCGTGCTCTTCCTCAAACGAAGTATCTCGCGGAGCTTGCTTCCGTTCACGGGGTTAACGAAAGGGTTTCCGTCCAAGTCTCGCTAGCTTCATGGCTCCTCCGAGAAGATTCTTTGTACCACGAACGGTCCTATCCAGTAGGCTCCCACTTTCCGAGGGGATTGGTCCGCGTAGGAGGCTTTTCCTTTAGCACCAAGTCGCCTTCTCCGATGTCTCGGATCTTGACTTTCTTGTCGAATGCTCGTGCCATTCTCGCTCCGATAGGCTCGAGTGTGTTCCATGGCTTTCAATCCGCGCCGTCGAGTAGAGCAAGTTCGTCGTGACGGCTCGTAGCCATTCGACTTCATTGATCCCGTTTTCCAAGAGGACTCCTGAGGGATGGAATTTCCAATTCCACGGGCAACATCGCTTCCATTCCGTAGGTAAGCGCGAACGGAGTCTCCCCGTGGCGGTTCCGACCGATGTTCGGTATCCCCGCAGGGCTAGATGTAGCTTTTCGGGCCGCCTCCCGACCTCTCGGTGGTCATCTTTCTCGATTATCATGGCGAGAGTTTTGTTGGCCGCCTCTACCGCACCATTGGTTTGTGGTCCGTAAGGAGAAGACTTGTGACGTGTGACTCGAATTCGGCCGCAGCTGGTCACAATCTCCTTCGAAGTGAGTCCCATTGTCTGAGATGATCTCGCTGGGCACTCCGTATCGGCACATGATGTTCTCTCTGAATGAACTCAGCCACCTTCTTAGAATTCGCACCTTGTACGATCCGGCTTCTACCCATTTGGTGAAGTAGTCGATCGCGACTAAAATGAACTCGTGACCATTGCTCCCTCGGAGGAGTGATCTTGCCGATGACGTCGATTCCCCATGTGGCGAAAGGCCATGGCGTAGTCATGCAATAGAGTTCATGAGGAGGGATGTGATTGAGGTTGGAGAACCGTTGACATTTGTCGCAGCCTTCTGACGAACCGGATGCGCCTGTTTCCATTGATATCCAATAGTACCCCATACGGAGAATGATCTCGTGTCAATGCTCGAGCGTTCATGTGCGGACCGCAGTTCCGTTGTGAACTTCGCTCATTAGCTCGCCGGCTTTTTCTTTTGTTTACACACCGAAGGAGTGGCCCTCGTGGCGCTTCTTGTACAACATACCCCTTAATGACGAAATGGGATGCCAGCGTTTTAATGCCATCATGTTTTTGGCTTTGATCCCTTCTTTGTATTTTCCATCTTCATTTGTGAAGGAAGCTTCTCCGCTTTGGAGGTACTCGGTAAATCTGATTGTACCAGTGGTTCGTCGATCGTTTCTTTTTCTTTTTCGATCTCACAAAGAATAGGCGGGTGTTTCCCGTCCGCCTATTCTCGAGGGGTTTTACCGTTTTCCATCGGGAATTTTGACAAGAGAGGCGAGGGCTGCTGTATGCCTCGCGGCGGTTCCCGTCTCTTGGCAAATAGTGAAAAGAGATGTCCTTGAACCGAGCAATGAGCTCCTCCATGTACGCGTGGTACTTCGAAGGCGCGAATCTACCGTCTTCCATTTGTTGGATACTTGATTGATGATCACGCCGAGTCTCCATATACATCCAGCCTCGAGATGTTGCGCCGAGGGCGGCTTCCAAACTCCGCCGCACAAGCCGTATTCTCGCCGCATTGTTGGTTGCTTCGAAATTTAGCTTGACGGCTATGGGAGTATGCTCGCCCTTGGGATCGACAAGGAGCATTCCAATACCATTCCCTTCTTGTTGGCTGCCCCATCGAAGAAGAGTTGCCGCCGGTTTGCCGCTGTCAAGTGAAAAGATTCCGTCGTCCGGAAATTGTGGATCGTGACCCTTAGGTTCATTGCTTGGGAAGTCGGCCACTGATCTCGCCATTACTCGCCCTTTGTTGATTTTCTCGACCATGTACTTGATGTCGAACTCACCAGAAGAATGACCACTTGGCTAGCCGCATCGACAGGATGGCTTGTCAAAGAGATATCTGGACGGGGTCCACTTTGGAGACCAGGAGCACCGAATGCGACCGCATGTAGTGTTTCAGCTTCCCGACTACCCATACCAAGGCGGTACAAGTTTTCCGATGCCGAGTAGCCGAGTTCACTTCCTTGAAGCTTTCGGCTTACGAAGTAGATTGCATGCTCAACCTTGGAATCTTTCTCTTTCTTGTGCCGCATTGCTCCGATTGACGTGTCCCGTTATCGCGATACAGGAGTAGTGGCTTGTCTTCATGTGGCGGGCACAAAATTGGGGGATTAACCAAGTAGGTCTTGATTTTCTCAAAAGCCGTTTGGCACTCTGAGTCCCATTTGATGTCGGCATTCTTTTCATCGCCAACATGGGCTCGCAGAGAGATGTCAACCGGTTGATGAAGCGACCGATGTACCGAAGCCTTCCCATGAAGCTTTTTACTGTCAGTGGTTTGAGGCGGCTTCATGTCGATGATGGCCTTGATTTTCCCGGGATCGGCTTCGATACCTCTTTTCGTAACCACGTACCCCAAGCACCTTGCCGCGCTTGACGCCGAAGGTGCACTTTGCCGGGTTTAGCCTCATGGAGTGCTTTCGAGTTTGTTGAAGAACTTCCTCAGATCCGTCATGTGCCGCATGTCCGATCCCTCGAGTGGATGATCATGTCGTCGACATATACTTCGATTTCGTGAATCATGTCATGGAAGAGGGCCGCTGCAGCCCCGCCGGTAAGTAGCCCCAGATTCTTCGACCGAACGGCATGACCGTGTAATGCATGTCCCCCATGGAGTGGTGAAGGCAGCCTTGGCCTCGATCCTCCTGACATCTTGATCTCGGTTGTATCCAGCAACCCGTCCACGAAGGACTTTACTTCGAAATTTGCCGTGGTGTCGACCAAAGATGTCGATGTTAGGCAGGGGGAAATCATCTTTAGGGTCGGCCTTGTTGAGATCCCGGAAATCTACGCAAAGATTCGACCTTTCCGTTGGCCTTGGTGACCGTCACGATGTTGGAGAGCCAAGTCGGGTACTCAATCACTCGATGAAACCAACTCTGAGCATTTTCTCAATTTCTTCTTTAACTTGCAAGGACCACTCGCTTGATCTTGCGCAGCTTCGTTTGACAGTGCTCGATTCGGGATCCAGGGAATTCTCGTGCTCCACGATTGAGGGATCGAGTCCCGGCATGTCCCGGTATGACCAGCGAACACGTCAACATACTCCCGAGGAGGTTTATTAGGGCTTCCTTTTCTCGCATCGGCAAAGAAACCGCCCACTTGTGTCTCTTTAGGCTCTTGCACCGACCCCAGTTCACTTTGGTCATAACCTCTTCGGCAGTCTTGGGCCCGGTTGTCCTCTTGGTCAACTACACGCTCGAGAACTTCTTTAATGTATTGTTCGTTTAATGTGTCTCGCTTCTTTATCAATTGAATTATTAACGTCTTTTAAGTTGTTTGTTAACTTATCGCTGTTAAAGTGGCAATGAGAGGATACTCCGAAAGGTCGACTTTTCATTAAACAAGAACGGGAATACATGATTGGCTACAACATTATAGTCCTCCGGCGTAAGGCCATTGGATGACTCGCAGGACCGGACTCGACAAGGACTCGACTCAGAGGGTTTGAGACCGGGTTTAGGGAGATGTGGGTGCGGGCCCAGCCTTGTCTTCCAGCCCCGCCCGGCTTGCCCTCGGTCCGGTGAAAGTTACCCAATTCTTCAGTGGCATTGCCGGATGCTTGATGAGGGTACGGGGATCGAGAGGCTTGGCTTCGCCGTCCCTATCATGGCGATCATGCCGTTGTCTGAGCCCCGCCGATCAAGTTGGGCCTCCATGACTTCTTCAAACAGACTCAGTAGAGCCGGTCCACCGAGAGCGTCTTCTATGAATTCCCGGTTCCTTCGCTTTGGACTTACCGTCTCGAATGTGGCCTCTGGCCGATCCGAACACCTGTTTCCCATGGAGAGTACCTTGAGTTGCTCCTCCAAGTCTCGGGATTCCTCAATGTGTACTCATGCCGGACTCGTGGTGGCAGCTGGTCCAGGTAGAGCCGTGATGTCGAGGAACGCTCCCCTTATCGGATTAGCTGAGTCCTCTCAAACGCTTGAGGTCCCGTGCTAGCCGTTCCATTCTTCCCGTAGTCTCCGTATCGACTATCCCTCGCTTCTTTCTCATCTTCATCGGGCTTCCACTGTCGGTCCCCCGCTCGCCGGGTTTCATTGCCGGCCCCCGCCCGCCGTCGCTCCTTGCTGCTCCCCGCCCGCTGGCCGCCGCTGCCCCTCGCTTCTGTCGGTTCCCTTGTCGGTCCCCGCCCGCCGTTGGTTCCCTTGGTGAAGTAATGAGCGAGGTCAAAGCCGTAAGGCCGGAGATTGGGTGTGCCGTCGGAGGTTCCCCTTTGCGGGCCGCCGCCTTGGTGCGGGCGAGCCTTTTGTCTTCCTTGATGTCGCCCGGTGTTGGCATCGTAGCCAAGCCCCCGGACCGTGGTGTGGTCCTTGACTTCAATAACTTGGTGTTGGCCTTGCAGCCTCTTTGCCGAGCCCCGCCCCGGGATGAAGTTCATGAGTTTCATCATCCTCATGGCAGAGGAATCTGATCGTGAGACAAATGGAAGGTCCACGTTGCATATTTGGATCTTGGAGGTCTCCAGAGTGAATCCAGCTAATGGCATGTCATCATTATGCTTGATTTCCAACACCGGAATGTCGTTGGTGCCGGTCCCCTGGTGGTGACGCCGTCGCCGTAGATCGTGGTTAGCTCGTTGCCTTGCATGAACTTAAGGCACCGATGAAGGGTGGATGCCACGCCATTGATTTGATGCAGCCGTGGACGCCCAGATGGCTGTGAAAGTGATTGGAATGTCCAACACTTGGAATTCGGTGGGGATCACCCGCCACGAACCGCATGTTAAGAGTAGCAACCCCGAGAACTCGTACGGGAAGTAGAGTCATAGGCCTCGATGGTGGATCAAGGCTTAAGATCTGTGGGCTTGATGTCAAGCAGGTCCATCATCTTGGCGGGCAAGACATTCATTCCATAACCTCCGTCTACCAACACGCGGAAGGCGACGCTCGTCCACTGGACTGTGATGTAGAGCGGCTCATTGTGATCGCCCCAAATTTTGGAAGGTCCAAATCGTGAAGGTGATAATGTTGCCATAGTGGATGTTGCCGATCATCCGAATGACTTCATCCGGGGTCAAGGCCCACGGGGACCATGGTACGGGCCAGGCTTTCCTCTAGCTTGAGCTTGTGAGGATAAGAGGAGGTGAGCAGAGACCAAAGAGAAATGTTCGCCCGAGTCCGCTTGAGCCGAGTGAGGATCGGGTCCTCTTCAAGGAATTTGCGTCTTCGGGCCGGCCGGATTGCACTCGCCCGTCGGCTTTTTGGTGGCCTTAGGTGGTAATGCATGGATTTGACCCGATCGGGTTAGGACGCCGACATCGTTTGGTCCCTTCGAACAGCCGCTCCGAGTTGAGCCATGGTTAGAGGAGGATTCCTCGTAGCATAGGGCCATATGTCTTCCTCAACTCATTGATTGTGGATGAATTCCTCGGGAGCTTCGGCAGCTTGACGGATTCTCGTCCTGTGATACCGGCTTAG
The DNA here is from genome assembly GCA_022495995.1 of Adenophora triphylla var. japonica. NCBI lineage: Eukaryota > Viridiplantae > Streptophyta > Magnoliopsida > Asterales > Campanulaceae > Adenophora > Adenophora triphylla. Next base: position 67,605 of record JAFEMH010003454.1, on the reverse strand, counting down.
GTGCCTCCGCGGGAGGTAGCCTACGCTTGACGCAGCTTGTTCGAATGTCGCTGCACAACAAAGCTGGTTGCCTCGAACCGAACCGTGCTGCTGACCCTCCGGGGAGGTTGGAGAGTTCTCGCTTAAGCGAACGGTCTCCTTGATCTCTTCACGGTATATCGCGTTCCTTTCCTTCTTGCCGAGCATACTGTGGCATTCTCGAGTTGGGTCCGGCGATACTCGTGGTTTGCTAGTTTTCCTCCGCTCCGGGCCCAGATCAACCTTCTTGCAGCGGAGCCTCGCGTCGAGAGTGAGTGCCTCGCGTTTCTTCCCATGTGAGAATGGCCGTGCTTCTTTGAACCGCGTGCGGCAGCCTAGGTAAACCTCCATCGGGGAGAGTTTTCTCCTCTCGCTTTATCTCGAGTGGCGGGTATGTCGGAAGGTGAGTACACGGCTTCCCGAACATCTCGCCCATGTGACCGGTTGTCGCCCGCTGATCGTTTCGTAAACGAATGCCGTAGACCGTGGAATTTCCCCGAGTAGTTGCTCGAGACGAATTTCCATCCTCCTCTTGTTTTTAAATAGACCTTCCTCCCCGAGTTGGCCTTTCAATTTGAGTGCGGAAATGATCCGTTCCCATCCTCCCGTGACCTCGGGAGTCCGGTTTTGTTGACTTCATGCCCGGCTTGGAAGAGAATGGTTTCATCGTCTTCGTCGCCGCTTTCACAGCAGAACTTGCTTTCCCGGGAAGGTAAGCGCCGGGATTCTTTCGCCGTGACGTTCCATCTCCTAGGTCATCGGGACCGTTGACCACCCTCGCCTCGGCAGAGGGGTTGGATGAGAACAGACGGTAGTCGTGGAAGTTGCCATGAGCAAAACTTTGAGGTCGAACCGGTCTAGAGTGGCCTCTAGCTTTCTCGTCCGAAGCCGCCCGTGACACTTTAAGGGCTTGGTCCCCGTAGGTCTTTCGAGCTTGGTCTTCGTCCCAAAGACGACTTTCTTGAGCGGCTAGTTCCATGAGGGCTTTCCTCGCGAGAGCTAAGCAGCTCCGTAGGTGCGCACCGTCCGGCTAGTGTCCGTAACCGTGATTACGTTCAAATCGCCGAATGGCGGGAACACTTGGATTACGTTGACGAAGGAAGTCTGATCGGGACATTCCATGCGGCCTTCCTTGATCTCTGCTACCAAGAAGTTTGCCCATATCTCGCTTGATTGACCCCACGGGGGTATTGAATTCCCGCAATGTTGACAGCCTCGTGATCTCGCTCGATCGCCAAGTCTATCGCAGCTAGCAGCCGATCGCGTGATGTCTCGAATCCGGGCCGCGACTTACCGGGAGTAGAATCGAACCGGAGCATGTTGATGCCGAGGTGGTCATTTCCTATGTCGGAAGCCGACTCGCCTTGCGGGGAAGGCTTTCGCGTATGTTTTCGGCGGCCGCCAAGCGTTCCCGAGGTTGATCTCGACTCGTAGCAGGTGAGGAGCTTGGTCTCCTTCGCCGCCCTTGGCCTCGCGGCGCTGAGGGTATAAGCTTGACTGACGGCACGGGCCGGTTGCCACTGGGGCCGGTACTGGAAGTAGTGATGAGCTCGAGCTCGCTTGGCCAGTGGCCTCGTTTACCATGAGCAGCAATGCCGAGGGTGACCTTGGTATTGCGTAATCCGACGATAAGGACCGGATCCTTGGTATCATTGGGATATCTGGAATAGATGATGTTGACGAGGTCGTCGTCAACCACTTGATCGAGGGATTCTTCGTCGTGTCAACCAAGAACTTCCAATTGTCTGGATAGCCGCTTGTACTGGACGTTGAGCTTGACAATTTCCATGGTATTGGAACCTTGGTCGTAGGTGACCTGATCGGAAGGAGTTCCGTCCTCAAAACTGAGCATGTGAATGCAGAGGTCTGCCTGCGGGTCTGCCGCGTCCTCGACTCCGGAGAGTCCTGATTCATCATCATCTGACCGCTTAATCCAGGTGTAGGGACGTATTGCGTCCGGTTGCGTTGCTGGAGCAGCTAGAAAAATTTCGTACCCCATGCTTGAGATGAAAGGATTAGCGGGTTATCCCTCTCGTAGGACAGCCCATACAACTGTCATACATTCGAGATGAGTATGACGGTGCTTGTCAACCTTTATCACAAAGATCTCTTCGCCTGGCAGGGCCAGAGAATGGGTTTGGAGAATGCTGACGAATCTCTGAGCAGAGACAGGGGGTTTATGTGCCCGCATCATGGCGATATTCAGCGTTTCCTTCCTCTCTGCCTCCAAATGTTGGAAACGACAGTTGAACTTGATGTATCGGATCGCCTGTGGTCCGCCCGCTCGAGTACGTTTACATAGTTAGCATCTCCCACTCGAGGGATTCTCGATGAGATTTGCCCCGATAGTCCCTCGGTTGATTCGAAGGAGGTAACCCCGTGCTCGAGTGCGGACACGCTTGGCTACTCGCTCGGCTTTGTTTCCTATGAGGAAACTATCCCCTCGGATGACTTCGAGATCTCCCTGCCGGTTAATGAACTTAACACACTGATGGAGAGTGGAAGCTATGGCTTTCATGTGGTGTAGCCAAGGGCGTCCTAAAAGAGCCGTGAACTCGGATGGGATGTCCATCACATGGAATTTTGCCGGCACCATTTGGGGTTTCGAACCGTAGTTCCAGAGTCACCGTCCCTGTGATGGGACGAGACGAGTTGTCGTAGGCCTTGATAGTCCGAGCCGACGGAATCGTATGGCTTTCATTGATACTGAGAGCTCGCATCATGCCGAGAGGGAGAACATTAACGGGCCGACCCGTTATCTACCAATACTCCGGGAGTGATATGGTGTTGAGTTTGAGAGTGATGTACAGAGCTTCGTTGTGCCCCGAGGCATCTCTCGGTAGGTCTTCATCACGTAACGTGATCATACCGCCATACAAACGGGAGTCGTAGATCTCGTCTCTATCCGTAGAAGGAGAGTCATCCGCCCATCCGTTTCCTCGTCTTCCTCTTGCGAGGTAAAGCCTTTGGCCGGAACCTCGTGGAGTGTGTTGAGGTTGCCCGTGGCGGTTGCCGCGCCTTGGTTAGCACATTGATCGAGTGCGATTGCCAAGCCGACCTTGATCTTCCTTTACCGGTCCGAGCTCTAAGCCGGACAAATTGAATCTTGGCCGATCCCGCGGGGATTAGGCTTCGACCGGCGCAAGATTACCAAGATCCGAGGTATTCCTGTCCTGTGGTCTAAATTCGGTTTCACGGGACTTTTCGGCTTTCCCACCCCCGTTTGCTCTAAAGCCGCATGGCCTGGAGGCAAGGAGGACTGGCCGGAGTACAAGACGTAGTAGTCGAACCTCCCGAAGGTTCTCCGAGCGTACCTACACCGGTGTCCCCGCCTTCGTATCTTTCTCTCGCTTGCCGTTGAGAGGATTTCTTCTTTTGTTTTCTGAGGATTGCTCCGAACCGCTTTCTGGGACTCGTACTCTGTGCAAAGTGAGTGCCGCAAACATCGTAGCCGATGTGGACATTAGAGGGGGATCCGGCTAAAAGAGGCGGAGAAACCGGTTCTCGTGGCACTCCTCTTGGGCACCCACTCAATGGAATTCACGCCGTTATTGTTCGGAAAGGGGTTCCCGATCGTATTGCCCACGGGGCGCTCTAACTTGCCTTCTTCTATCAAGTTCGATTTCGTATCGTAACCCCAAACAGCTTGTCGCTGGTATGGCCGTGATACCGATGGAAGGCGCAAAGATTTGCTCTTGTCCGCATTGGCTACGGGAATTTTGGGTTTGTAATTGGCAACGGGCTTAAGGAGACCCTCCTTGATTAACCCTTCCAAAGATCTTGCTTCAAGGGCATGTCCAACTTGTCGAAGTGTACGGCAGTCGCTTTCGAGTAGAATTGTTGCTTGCGGACTCGGGTTTCGTTACCCGACCGTTGTCCCCGATGGACGTAGTTGACGACGTATCTTTCCCTTTGCCGGGGCCTGCGGGATTGAATGCAACCGCCGAGCGGTATCGGTATGGGCCGTGCAAGAGCCAACTTTTCCTTGAGATCCTTCTCGAACCGTGAGCCGGCATTGACCATGGCCCTGAGATCTGGGAAGAAATTGTGACTCGATGAGAGTTCCCGATGGACGGTCTTAAGCAGACTTGAAGATCCGCATCTGCTCGTCTTTGGAGAGTGGCTCCATGATCTCTGAGAGTTTCCACCTCCATCTCTTGTAGAATTCCCCAACACTTTCATCCGCTTCGCTCGCTGGTGATTAAGTCCTCGCGACTTGTTTCCCACTCTAAGTTGGATCCGTACTGCCCAGTGAAGATGTTACCGATCCGTTCCTGTGTGTGGCGATCCGCAGTGCTTGACCCTCAAAACCATCGTAACGCCGAACTTTTAAGCGTATGCCGGAAGTGGTCGGCCATTTGCCGGAGGGTTGCTCCTTTTGCTCTCATGCCGAGAACGTAGGTGTCGACGTGCGTTTGAGGACATTCGGTTCCGTCGAATCGGTCCATCTCCGGCATTCCCGAACTTGGCAGGGAGAGGCGTGACCATTCCCTGATCTCGTGGATTTGAGCGTTTCCTGCTTTGAGCCGCTCATGGTGGCTTTCAGTAGGTCTTTCATCCGCTCGACCATCCAGGCTAAGGTTGGGTCCAGTGGTGGACTCGTGAGGCTCGGCGCCGGTGCTACCACGTGAGCGGTAGTGATTGGAGGTGGAAGGCTTGGTACATGAGAATATACGGGGCCTTTTCGAATCGTATCGGGGTTTGTCCCCGGTGTTTAGGATTCGTGTATAGGCAACGGGACTAACCCGGGAGGGTATTGAGGAATATTGGCATCCTCGAGATGGTCCACGGTGCGCCGGTGATATTGAGTGATAGGAGTAGCACCGGGCCGACCAAAATGGCGTGGTTGCCCCGAGAGGTGGCAACATGGAGCCTAGGTCGGCTGCTTCCTTGGTTGGAAGGCATCCCGTAAGTTGGCGGGGGAGGAACCCGATTGAAGGTTTGGTGAACCGGTTTCGGGAATCGTCATCCTCGACTGTGACAAAAGTACCGTCCGACTGGGATAGCCGCTATACCACGCTCATTCGTAAGTTGTACCACGAAATTCCCGCCGATCTTCTTTCGCCTTCTTGTGAACCTCACAAGCCCGGATGGCTTCTTCCAATGTCATATCTATTACCGGTGGCGGGGGTCCTTCCCCGTCACGATTTCTCGGTGAGCTAGACATGTCGGAAATTCCGGGCCGAGGGAACCGAGGGAACCGAAGAACCGTCCGACGCCGCCGTTACGGTGATCCCGGCAAGGCGCCGACCCGGAAATCTGAACCACTTTCTCGCTCGCCGCAGGGAACGAAAGGAAGGGTTTAGGCTTCGGAAAAGGGTATTTGGCTCAAGATTTTCGGGCTTGTGCAATGTGCGCTTACCGATTAATGTTTACTTAAAGCGCGTTTTCTCGTAGTCCTAATCGGTTGGAAAAGAGCGGGTCTTCTTTTTCGCAACTAATCCTAGAGCTCTAATCTGGATCTCGTCACTACGCTTATAAGCCCCTCGTTTCCATTGTAGATCATCTTTCTCAGACGGACTATCCCGAGCGAGGTCCGATAAGGCAAGCGAGTTCCACCGACAAAGGAAAAAGTGAACTTAAGGCTAGCCGATCACGCAAACTTTCAACGTGTGTGACGTACGGGCCACGCCGAAGTCAACGTCCTTAAGTTAAGGCGGGATCGTGCCAAAATTTGGGCATGACCTCTCCCGACTCGCTTGTGCGAGAGACCTTAGCTTTTAGCGTTGGCCAAGTTGTGGCCGGCACGATACATACGGCGAGTTTTGGTGACACGGCGTCACATCAACCTTCGGGTATATTTTTCTACAGAGCTCCGCGTCAAAGTCAAGGCCGAAAAGCTCAAGACTTTGGGTCGGGAACGACCTTTGGTCTCAAACTCTCGAGCTTGACTCGGAGCGGGGGCCCGGCGTGAAAAACATAGACTTAGGCTTTATGACACGAGCTAAGCCAAAAACCAACCGGGGTCTTAGACAAAGTGTGACACAAAGAATGCATGGCTTACACGGGAGAGGATGGGATGTTTGGGACAACCCCGTGCGCCCCGAAAGGTGTCCGCACCAATCGGGGTGCAACCGATAAGGCCATCCCTGGGTTAGGGGTCAGAGTGTGCAAAGGTACCGAGGCAAGCAAGTGCACGTGAAGTGCGGTGTTCCGAGGCAAGTGCGCGTAGTGTGCGGTCACTAAAATTCTTTTTTCGAGTAAAACAGAGATTTTTTCGTAATGTGTCTTAAAGAATTTATGATGCACAGCTCAAAAGACAAAGATGAAAATCAAACATGAATGGGGATGCACAAACATGGTAAGATTTTGAAAAGTTGACAATGTAATGCCTTTGAAACAACAAACCGTTCGAGGTTTAAAGGAACTCACACACACGAAAACGAGGAAGGGTAAACGAAAGTTTGACCCACGGAAGGCTTTTTAGAAAACATCGGCAGTTTTGAAAAAAGTATCTTTTCCCCAGCGGAGTCGCCAACTGAAATTACCCGGGATTTCGCGCGGGCGCGAAACGCGGTTGTCTTTCGCGGAGGGGTTGGTGTCTGAGACCTCGCTTCATGGGAAGGAAAATGAGGAGTCGCCACGCGGTTTTTGTATTTTGAGCCCAAACGTTGAGAAACGGCTTTAGAAAATGGTGTCGTTTTTATTGGTAGCAAAAACTTAGGAAAAGGCTTTAAAAACGGGGATCATTTTTATTGGCAGAAAAAACGAGTAAAAAAGCTTTTTGTACCAGAGATTGTTAGGTTCGGAGGTCAAGTTACGTTTCGGGTAGAGTATTACGAGATCGCCCGAAACGCCTCGCATGACGAGTCTTTCTACCTTTCTCGAAATCGTGTGTGTGTGTGTGTTTTGAAATGGGGGCTTGAATGACAAGCTTAATCTTGGTTTGAATGACAAACGTTGATTAGGTGACTTTTTGAAAAGACGAGCGTTTGAATGACAAACGTCGGTTTTGAGTTTGAAATGAGCATTTGCGTGGCAAACGTCGATTTTGAGTTTGAAAAGGAGTTCGAAGGTCGAACTCCGGTTTTTTGAACCGGGAATGTCATTGTTAACGATTTTTACGGGAAAATGCGTATTAAATGATTTTAAGTGTCAAATGGCGGCTTTTAGTTTGAAGATGAGCATTCGGAGGCCGAACGTCATTTCGCGCGTTTTGAAAGAGAGTTCGACGGACGAACTCCGGTTTTGAACCGGGCATTACATTGTTAACGATTTTTACGGGAAAAATGCGTATTAAATGATATGCGATCAACGAATCGGGTTGCGACTGATTTTGAAAAGTAAATACTATCACGATCCAAACGGGTCTGACTTTGTAAATGACAAAGATTTAAAGTGCGGTATCAACTAATCAAACGATCCGGATTCGTAGAATGACGATCAACGAGGCCAAACGGCTCGGATTTGTAAATGACAAGCCAACGAGGCCAAACGGCTCGGATTTGTAAAATGACAGAAATTAAAATGACGATCGACGGATCGATCGATCCGGAATTGGTAAATGACAATAAAAGTAAACGGAACGGGGTCGGAACGCCGTTTTAACCCGTGATTACTTCTCTTACGGAAAGAGAAGAGGATCGAGGGGCTAAAACGTATCGGACCCCGTTATACGGAGGCGTCTACATTTCAGTAACGACGTTCGAAACGGTTGTAGCGACTGGCGCGTAAACCGAGACGGAACGAGAGATTTAGAGAGAGGGAGTTATACCTATGGCTAGGGTTGACTCCTTTGGCTCGGGAGGTGTGTACGAGGCATGGAAAGTGATTCGAAAGGTTGTTTCGAAGTAGTAAGGTGCGTATTTGATCGAAATATGAAGGTTTCACGCGAATCGAGACGAAACGGAGCTCTAAGGGGTGAAAACCGCTTAGGCCGTGGGGTGGTGATTTTTGGAGTGATTTTGGTCTTCTTTTCGGGCTTTGATGCCATTTCTATTTATAGGTGAAAATGCGAGGAGTCCCACGGACTTGACCGAATCCAGTGGGGTTTTTGGGTATTTTGGAAATCGGGGACTTGCGGCAATTTCAGGAAAAGTGCACAGTGAGTCCGGCCGGACTAGGCTTGCAAATCGTGGGTATTTTGGTCTTTTAGCCTTGATTTGTGATTGAAGGGTGACTAGAGGGAGGTGGCATGGTCGCCACGTGCCCTCCGAGTCACCAAAATTTTACGGGAATTCATTCCCCGGTCCCGGTTTTGTCCGTTTTTTAAAATAACAGTCCGGAAAATGTTCGAAACGCCCCCGAAAAGTGCCGGAAAATGCGTTTTTCAGGGAAAGCCATACTTTTACGTGAGATGACACGTGTTAAGTACGGTTCGACGTCGGGATGCACGGGCAAGCCCCGGACGTCTCCTGGCACAAAGAACGGGAGTTTAACGAGTTCCGGTTAACTGGAGCGGCCGCTTAACGGATTTCGGTTAACTTTCTGACGGATTTGGACGATCCGGATTTGGGTACTTACAGATCCATATCCGGTATCATATACCCAAGAACAAGAATTAGAAAGAAAAAATATCTATCATATAGATACTTGAAGTAGTAGCAATCATATTGCCCTTCTTCACCTTTTAGGCCTTCCTTTTAAGCCTTGAAACTTTGCTTCCAATGACCAATCTCATTGCAATGGTAGCAAAATGCATCCTTTTGAGACACTTTGGGTTTAGCCTCTTCGGCTTTGGCAACTTTTGCCCTAGGCTTAGCAACCTTTGCTTTACCTTCTTTGTCTTTCCTCTTAAACCCATTTCTTGTGTTAACCATTAACACAACATACCTTTCTTGGCTAGCTTGCACTTGGAACATTTCCTTTGTGCGCCGTGCTAGAACAAAAGTAGTTACCATGTGTTCAAGGTTCTTCATAAGAGCCTTTAAACATGGTGGAAAGTATAAGGCAAGCAACATTGTTAGAATCATCATCATGTTTCTAATGTTGTTCCTTATCTGCCTTTTGAAACATTTGCAGCAGGTTCAACAGGAACGGGTTCGTCAAGAACGTACAATTTTACCTAAGAACAATTCTTAAGCTTCTGATCCAATCAAAATAGTCTATACCGTTCTTTTCGAACTTGTCCTTCATAAGAACGGATCGCAGTAACAAGGATTAATCATAGTTTTATGCTATTTCCACAATAAGATATACATACAATATAAACACATATAAGTATCAACGCATTTACCATCGAAGAGCAAATAATGTATTTCATAAATACTTCCGCTAAATTATACACCTTTAAATACAAACATGTATCATATAATCATAGTAGGCTAAGATCCATATTTTACTTGATTTTGGTTTAACTGAGTCATTGCTCGAAATCAAGCTATTTAGGTAGAAACATCAATCATATCACTATATGACTCTTAGATCTTTTATGAGATTTTCATAGACATCATATGTCAAAAACATGTTTTAAATCTCATCTATGCCTTTGGTCAAATCTCATTTGAAAGCACCAATTATGTCAAAACCTTTTTCAAACGTATGAGACATGGAACGATGCATCTAACTGAGTCAAAACTACATCAACCATTATCTCATCTTGATCACAAATTAAGATATAAGATGTACCCAACTGAGTCGAAACTACATCAAATACCCTAAAATATCAAAAGTGTTCTAATCAAGGAATGGCATAAGACTTAAATATTTAGAAGGTTTTCATATTGTAACAAACAACACATGGTTGTAACATAAATCTCATGTGTACATAATTATGAACATATGGCTTCACAAAATTTCATACAAACAATTTGATTCAATTTTGAGAAATTACAAAATTAATTTAATCATATTAAACAAATCATCAACCTATGTGATAAACTAATTATATTAATCCATCATAAATCCGTAATCATGACATATATCATATACTTGTTTTCATAAAACAAAACACATAAAATCTAGATCTATTTCATATATCATGGATAGCAAATAATCAAATTAAATCTAGCATGCCAATTTCAATCCTAATCATGGCAAGACAGGGCTCTGATACCATTGTTGGGTTTTGGGGTTACAAACGCAGCGAAAGAACTAGAAATAACAATCAAAACCATAGCCCTTAGATCCGTCTAGCATGAAGAGATTAGAAAAATATATGAGATAGATTTTACATACCTTGAATGTGATTTGTTTGTTCGAAACGCATCTTCAAAAGCAAATTCTCAAAAATGAATCTCAAAACCGTTGATTAAGGTTTTGATCTTCTCCTTGTTTCTAGGCCTTGTGATGAATCAATGATTGAAGTCTTCAAGCTTTTGGTGATAACTTAATCACCCTCTATCGGTAATCCACACGCGAACGGACCAAGAACGCTTCGATTGATTGCTAGATGATCTCGATTATTGAAACGATTTTCAATAATCAATGGCTAAAAGTGTTTTTGATCTTTGATTCTTAATCTAGATCTCAATTTTAGTGTTTCATAAACCCAAAATTACATGTGTTTTTGGCTGACCAAAGGATTGTATTTATATCAAATATAAATCCCTAACAATTAGGAAATAATCCTTGTCAAAAATCAAAACCAAATCTGCCAAGGAAGCGTGTACGGACAGATTTTTGCCGCTGGCACGAGTCGTTCTCAAGAGCACGAGTCATGCCCAGTGGTAAAGTATGTCGCGCTACACACTTAGCCGCAAACCGGGCGAGATCAAAGGGCATGAGTCGTGCCTAAGGGCACGAGTCGTGAGCACGACTCATCCCGTAGGCACGAGACGTCCCTTAATGATCCCTCTCGATACAATCGTCCCTTCACAAGGCACGACTTGGGCCAAAGCGGGACAAGTCATCCCCTGAGCCCAGATTTCACCCTTTTAGCCATTTTCAATCTGTTCTTTTGTGTGTGACCCTTTAGGAATTATATTTTACGTTGGTTGTGAGTTGAAACATCAACCTCACAAGACATAGGTGACTTCTAGCAAATCATTATGTCCACCCAATTAAATATAACATCAAAGCTTGACTCCTTGATAATCAAATGTCACAATCCCTTTTCACGATGTCCAATTGAACATGAGTCATGGTCTATGTCAATTCATTCCGTTCAATGCTTTCTCGATTCCGAATATGTTGATAATCCAAATGCATTTGATCTCTATCAAATCACTTGAGTGTGGCCACACATTTCATCAACATCATTCATCGAGGGGCCCAAGCAAACATCTCTCTCAACGAGAGGGACAATCCCATCTCGACTTATCATTCTTCCATACAAGAATCCAATCGTGCCAACATAGCCCTTATTTCTATCCGATTAAAGATAGTGTTAGACTATATCAAACACAATGTTCATCATGTGGAAGACGATGATAATCTCGTGTACAAAAGGATTCAATAACACGACTATCATGAGATTTATTCATGATAACAGACCATGTCATAAATCTCATAAGTAGGTCATGTCCAATACTTGTTCTCTAGCAAGTATCCATAAGTGTAATGTGCATCTACATGCATATAATCATCTCCATGATTATCCATTACCAACGTATACTAATTGTTCACAACAACTAGGGACACAGTTCAATATAATAAACATGTAAACATATAATGAACAAAATAAACATGCTCTATAATAAATGATAAAGATGATACAAAACGGTTCAAGTTTAAACATAACTATAGCCTAGGGCACCACACCAACAAATTTATTTAATGATCACTATATTGACACCTTGCACTACAAGGAAAAACGATTTTAGCTACGGAAAATTTTGTAGCTAAAATGAAGATTCCGTAGCTAAATCGTGTTTAGAGACGGATTTGTTTCGTAGCTATTCCGTGGGTGCATGTTCGTCACTAAATTGGGCATCGCTGTTTTGTATGTTTTAGAGACGGACATATTCTGTCTCTAATTTAGAGACGGACATATTCGTCTCTAAATTAGGAGACAAACATGTCCGTCTCTAAATCTATCTCTAAAACAATGTCTACAAAACAATACGCCAATTTAGCGACCAACCCGCACTCCACGGATTAGCTACGGAACAAATCCGTCTCTAAACACGATTTAGCTACGAAATCTTCATTTTGGCTACAAAATTTGCCGTCTCTAAAACACATTTTCCTTGTAGCGTATATATATATATGTGTATATATATATATATATATATATATATATATATATATATATATATGAATTACAAATGGGATTCAATTTTATTCATCACGAAAACTATAGAAATATACATGAGGGGGACAACCAATCACCATTGTGAATTGGAGCCTAAACCTCAACTCTAAACTATTACAATTGTGAATGAAGCACATATATCTATCCTTATCCCTATACACCTTATACACAAAACCAATATACCAAGCCCCACATAAAACTTGACACTCTTTGAAAGCAAAGCCCAACTCCAATTGAAGAATGGATGAAAAGAGGAAACACAACTTGCCCAATCACTAGACAACCTCTATCTGCAACTGATTTACCAAAAACAAATTATGTTCTGAAAAGACTAATCACTTCTTGGAAATCTTGGACAAGATTTATCAAACCCCACAACACCATACATTTCCTTCAGCAGCCCTTCATAAAAAAAAAACCCCATCAGCTTTTGCACCACCAAGAACATCAGATCTTCGCAATAATAGGAATAATAATGATGATTATAATACCTGCTAAAAGCCGTAACCTTGAAAGCTCAGCCACCACCATAGATGATCATCAACTCACACTCACCTCCTCTACTTCCAATCTTTCACTGAAGATGGATTAGGAGACAAAGTCATGACATCAGTTCTAACAATAATATTAGACTTAAAAAAGAATAAATAATTGTAGGCCTGGATTCATTTTTTTGCATGCGGATTTTAGATTGAAAATTATGTATTTTTTGTGACAAAATTTGAACTAAAATCATTAATATAAGTGAAATTTCATTCAAGATGTAACTTCAACCTCAAAATCCTAGTAAAAGCTGAGTTAATCAAGGTTCCTAATTGCCCCGTTTGAAAATCATAACTAATTTAGCGATTGTACCAGCTAAATCATAACTAATTTAGCGAGTGTTAGTGTAAAAATCCACGTATACCAAAGGTATTCCATAGGGATATTAAAGCAACTCAAAATCAAACAACATAACCCAATGCTGCCAAAAATCAGCAGAACCGCTACCAAAACCAGAAAACTGAAACATGCTAAACAAGCTCGGCAAAAACCAAAACTGAATCATTGCTGCACAAACCATCAAAACAGCTTACCAAATCGAACTGAACCATCCGTGTTCAATCCAAAACAACCAATAACCAAACCAATCAATATCAGATTGCCGCCAATGCAACACAGATGCATATCAAAACCAAACAACATAACTAATTGCCGCCAAATCCTAGCTTTCAGATCTCGACTACAAACAAGAGATACATACCTCGACTTTTTCCGATGTTGCCAACAAATAAACAACAAAACAGGAAATAGTTGTGATCTTTCTTCATTGCTGATTGAAAAAACAACAACCTGTAACCATCAACCTGAATCATTATAGCCATTGAAATTTCTTTATCCTCCTTTATTACTGCTTGGACTAGCCCAAACCACTCCCAACAGCCAAGACCAAATCGACCCAGCTCACCAATGAGGCGGTTGCTCGGCTCCATGACGAGGCTGGCGCCTCACTCCCAGCCATTTGGCCCCAAATCCGCCCAGCTTCATGCGGCCGCTTGGAGAATCACGATGCTGCCGCCTCACATCCAGAAAATCCACCCAAGAAATAGTCAAAATGTGACAATTGACATCAAATTTAGGTATCAAACTCGGAAACAAGATAACCCAAGGAAAAATTAGAAGAAAGTAGGAATGAATTTGTACCTGAGAGTCGGCGACGGCAACATCCGATTGTGCATCTAAGTTATGACCGATTGGCAACGGTGAGAATTGAAAAGGGCAATTGGGTTTTGGGTTGAAATCATACCCAACAAGAATTCCTTTTAAAATAGTAGATGACGCATGATCATGTTTCTTGGATTTAGCTAAGCTGAGAGCCATGAAATGCTGAGTGAATTCGACTGCATAGGAAGACTTGAGAGGGGGGCGGAAAGGAGGGAGCTGAAAGGGGGAATGGTGGTGGTGGTGGAATGGTGGGTGATAGGCAGCGGCTGGAAGAGGGAGGCGCTGGATGAGGGAGCTGAAAGGAGGGAGCCGAGGGAGGCCGTTTGTTGTGAGGAAGGAGAAATAGAAAGAGAAATAGAGAAATATGGTTAAAAAAAATGAGAGAAATAGAGGAAAGGGAAGTGTTTTGTTTGGAAATATTATGGACCGTTGGATTGAATCTATTGAAGGGTTAGATTTTGTTTTAGCTCATGATCCGCGTGAATTTTCGGGATCCAATCAAATAATGCCACCACATACTTATATTTGTTTCACATTATACTATATGCTAACTAAATTATTTATGTCTAATATCAAGAATAATAATATTTATTATCAATAATATTTATTAATGAATTATTAATTATATAAATGATTAATTAATTAATATTAATATTAATTATATAAACACTAATAATATTAATAACAGAACTAATAATAACTAGTAATTTTTTTTTTTATTGATTAGGAAAAAATATTTCAGACTTTTTTTATTACTGAAATTTACAAAAAGTTATCTAAATTAACAGAAACTGTTAAAAAGTTAACTATTTTTTTCAAAAAATTGTTAAAAAGTTAACTTTTTTATTCAAAAACCATTAGAAAATTAAAAGGGTAAGGTTGGTTGTCCTCCTCTTCGTAATTTTATTTTAATCAATAAAATTTAAGGGTACCGTCCCTTTTTTCTTTTATATACTTTCGTTTCTTTTAAAAAAGTTAAGTTTTTCATCTTTCAAAATTTATAACTTTTTTATATAACTTTTTGCAAAAAATGTATGTAGTGAACAAAAAGTTTAAAGTAGTCTTCTTTATCCAAAAAAATTTGAAAAAAAGTTAATATACGATACAAATTAACGTAAACCGTTAAAAAAATTAACCTGTTTTTTCAAAAACCGTTAAAAAGTTAACTTTTTATTCAAAAGTTGTTAGAAAATTAAAAGGGTATGGTTGGTTATCCTCCTCTTTGTAATTTTACTTTAATCAATAAAATTTAAGGGTACCGTCCCTTTTTTTCTTTTATATACTTTCGTTTCATTTAAAAATTAAGTTTTTCATCTTTCAAAAATTCATAACTTTTTTTATATAACTTTTTGCAAAAATGTATGTAGTAAACAAAAAGTTTAAAATAGTCTTCTTTATCCAAAAAAATTGAAAAAAAGTTAATATACAAGATAATACAAATTAACGTAAACCGCAAAAGTTAACTGCTTTTAAAAAATTGTTAAAAAAGATAACTTTTTTATTCAAAAACCGTTAGAAAATTAAAAGGGTACGGCCTGGTTGTCCCCTATACCCTAAACCTTATCTATAACATATTACTAATTCAATCACCAAACCGACATCATCGAGAACACATGGCATACCCACATTAAAATTTTCCTCCAAATTGATATGCTTACATCATCAATTTATAACTACTTAATTAATTAATTAACTATTATAATTAATTTAATTGATTGTTACAACATTTACCAAGACCGCAAAGAAAGATCAAAGGCCCTCAAAGTTTGTTTTGTATTTTTGAAGCATGAATATTGACCAGCTAGAAGACGAAAGACCACATAATAATATTTTTATAATAAAATTGACAATTTTAATTTAACACTCACTTTATAAAGTTAAAACAAAAAGAGTGTAAATTTGACAATTTTAATTGACGGAGGAACAAATTTAAGGGTGCTCCTTAATAAAATCAATTTTTCTATTGTTTGATATGAACTCGAATTTTCACGTATTTTCTTGAGTTAATGGATTATTAAAAATATTTATAATATTTTTTAAGTAATATTTATAAATAAAAAACGTAAGACAAAAAAGAGAGAAGTAGACGTGTAGATAATTCAAAATGAAGAAGTGATAACTGATTCGTGCATAGTACTGCATCATGAGATGTGTAAGCACTTATCACTACGCTCAATAATACCCATTTTTGTTCAAAAAATAATAAAAATAATCCCCATTTTTGGACGAAAAAACTTTTAAAAAATATACCCCTATTATACACTAATATTTTTATGGCAAGAGTTTAAAGAAATTTTAAAAATTATGAATTTTATTAAAAAAGAAATTAAGAAATCGTGCATAGCACGCGTGTTAAACTAGTACCTTATACACTAAACCCTAAATCATATACCTATACATTATACCTTATACCCTATACCATAAACCCTAAACCTTATACCTTATACCCTATAGACTAAACCTTATACCTTATACCCTATACCCTAAACCCTAAGTCGTATACCTATACCTTATACCTTATACCCTAAATCCTAAGTTATATACCTATACCTTATCCCTTATACCCTAAACCCTAAACCCTATACCCTAAACCTTATACCTTATACCCTAAATCCTAAGTCATATACCTATGTCTTATCCCTTATACCCTAAACTCTAAACCCTATACCCTTACCCTTATACCTTATACCATATATCCTAAACCCTATACCCTAAACCTTATATCGTATACCCTAAACCCTAAGTCATATCCTATACCTTATACCTTATACCCTAAACCCTAACCCCTAAGTTATATACCTATACCTTATCCCTTATACCCTTAACCCTATACCTTAAACCTTATACCTTATACCCTATACACTAAACCCTAAACCAAATACATGTACATTATACCCTAAACCCTATACATTAAGTCATATATATTGCCTTATACCCTAAACCATAAACCCTACGTCATATACCTATACCTTATCCCTTATACCCTAAACCATATACCTTAAACCTTATACCTTATACCTTACACCCTATACACTAAACCCTAAACCATATACATGTACATTATACATTATACCCTAAACCCTATACCCTAAGTCATATACCTGTACCTTATACCTTAAACCCTAAACCCTAAGTCATATACCTATACCTTATCCCTTATACCCTAAACCCTATACCTTAAACCTTATACCTTATACCCTAAACCATATTCATGTACATTATACCTTATACCCTAAACCCTATACCCTAAGTCATATACATGTACCTTATCCCTTATACCCTAAACTCTAAATCCTAAGCCCTAAACCTCATATACCCTAATACCCTAAACCTTATATACCCTCGTACCCTAAACCCTAAACCTCATAACCCTAAACCTCATATACCCTAAACCCTAAATCTCATATACCCTCATACCCTAAACCTCGTATACCCTAATACCCTAAACCCTAAACCTCGTATACCCTCATACCCTAAACCTCATATACCCTCATACCCTAAACCCTAAACCTCATATACCCTAAATTCTAAATCTCATATACCCTCATACCCTAAACCTCATATACCCTCATGCCCTAAATCTCATATACCCGCATACCCTAAACCCTAAACCTCATATACCCAATATTTATTTTTTATAGAAAAAAAGTCAAAAGAGGGACGGACTATCCTATATTTATTTTTATTTTTTTAAATTTTTTATTGACTAGAAAATAATATTTTAGCCTTTTTTAATTAGTTATTTTTTTTTACAAAAAGATATATAAAAAAGATAGAAAAAAACTAAACAAATGAAAGTATATAGAAGAAAAGTAAAAGAGGGATGGACTACCCTATATTATTTTTTATTTTATTTAATTTTTTATTGACTAGAAAATAATAATTTAGCATTTTTTAATTAGTGATTTTTTTTTACAAAAAGGTATATAAAAAAAGATAGAAAAAAAACAAAACAAATGAAAGTATATAGAAGAAAAGTCAAAAGAGGGACAGACTACCCTATATTTATTATTTTTTTAAAAAAAATTTTTATTGACTAGAAAATAATATTCTAGCCTTTGTTAATTAGTGATTTTTTTTACTTAAAGGTATATAAAAAAATATAGAAAAAAACTAAACAAATGAAAGTATATAGAAGAAAAGTAAAAAAGAGGGACTGATCGCTTCCGTATTTATTTTTTATTTTTTTAAAATTTTTTTATTGACTAGAAAATAATATTTTAGCCTTTTTTAATTAGTGATTTTTTTTACAAAAAGGTATATAAAAAAAGATAGGAAAAAACTAAAGAAATAAAAATATATAGAAGAAAAGTCAAAAGAGGAAGGACTACCCTATATTTATTTTTTATTTTTTTAAAATTTTTTTTATTGACTAGAAAATAATATTTTAGTATTTGTTAATTAGTGATTTTTTTTACGAAAAGGTATATAAAAAAATAGAAAAAAACTATACAAATGAAAGAATATATATGAAAAGTCAAAAGAGGGATGGACTACCCTATATTTATTTTTTATTTTTTAAAAATTTTTATTGACTAGAAAATAATATTTTAGCCTTTGTTAATTAGTGATTTTTTTTACAAAAAGGTATATAAAAAAAGATAGAAAAAAACTAAACAAATGAAAGTATATAGAAGAAAAATCAAAAGAGGGACGGACTACCCTATATTTATTTTTATTTTTTTAAATTTTTTTTATTGACTAGAAAATAAAATTTTAGCCTTTGTTAATTAGTGATGTTTTTTTACAAAAAGGTATATAAAAAAAGATAGAAAAAAACTAAATAAAATGAAAGTATATAGAAGAAAAGTCAAAAGAGGGACGAACTACCCTATATTTATTTTTTATGTTTTTTTAAATTTTTTATTGACTAGAAAATAATATTTTAGTATTTGTTAATTAGTGATTTTTTTTTACAAAAAGGTATATAATAAAAAGATACAAAAAAACTAAACAAATGAAAGTATATAGATTAAAAATCAAAAGAGCGACGGACTACCCTATATTTATTATTTTTTTTTTAAAAAAAATTTTATTGACTGGAAAATAATATTTTAGCCTTTGTTAATTAGTGATTTTTTTATTACAAAAACGTATATAAAAAAACATAGAAAAAACTAAAATAATGAAAGTATATAGAAGAAAAGTCAAAAGAGGGATGGACTACCCTATATTTATTTTTTATTATTTTTTTAAAAAATTTTATTGACTAGAAAATAATATTTTAGCCTTTGTTAATTAGTGACTTTTTTTTTTACAAAAGGGTATATAAAAAAAGATAGAAAAAAACTAAACAAATAAAAGTATATAGAAGAAAAGTCAAAAGAGGGACGGACTATCCTATATTTATTCTTTATTTTTTTTAAAATTTTTTATTGACTAGAAAATAATATTTTAGCCTTTTTTAATTAGTGATTTTTTTTTTACAAAAATGTATATAAAAAAAGAAAGAAAAAAACTAAAACAATGAAAGTATATAGAAGAAAAGTCAAAAGAGGGACGGACTACCCTATATTTATTTTTATTGATTAGAAAATAATATTTTAGCCTTTGTTAATTCGTGATTTTTTTTTTTACAAAAAGGTATATAAAAAAAGATAGAAAAAAACTAAACAAATGAAAGTATATAGAAGAAAAGTCAAAAGAGGAATGGACTACCCTATATTTATTTTTAATTTTTTAAAAAGTTTTTATTGACTAGAAAATAATATTTTAGACTTTGTTAATTAGTGGATTTTAGAAAAATTATATAAAAATATAGAAAAAACTAAACAAATGAAAATATATAGAAGAAAAGTCAAAAGAAGGACGGACTACCCTATATTTATTTTTTATTTTTTTATTTTTTATTGACTAGAAATGAACTACCCTATATTTATTTTTAATTTTTTAAAAACATTTTTATTGACTAGAAAATAATATTTTAGACTTTGTTAATTAGTGGATTTTTTAGAAAAAGTTATATAAAAAAAGATAGAAAAAAACTAAACAAATGAAAATATATAGAAGAAAAGTCAAAAGAAGGACGGACTACCCTATATTTATTTTTTAATTTTTTATTGACTAGAAAATAATATTTTAGACTTTGTTAATTAGTGATTTTTTTAGAAAAAGATTTATATAAAAAGATAGGGGTTAGGGTATATGATATGGGTTTTAGGGTAAATGATATACTTTTTTTATTTTATTTTTGGATTAAGAAATTTATTTGAGATGTCGGTCAGTCGTGAAATTTTTTATACAAAGTTATATAATATTTTTTTAAAGAAATGAAAATATACAATTCATAAACCCTAAAATTGAGAAAATAAAAATAAATCTATTTTAGCTACAGATGTTGAATCTGTCTCTAAATTAAAGACATATTTTGAACACGTCTCTAATTTAGAGACAGAAACTAAATCTGTCTCTAAATTTTAGAGACAGATGCTGAATCTCTCATTAAATTAGAGACATATTCAAAATTTTGTCTCTAAATTAGAGATGGATTAAAATCCGTCTCTAATTTAGAGACGGGTTCAGTATCCGTCTCTAAATTAGAGACACGTCCCGATCGACCTTCTGACATCCCACAAACACTATTCATCCCCAACCAAACTCCAAATATCCAAACGGCTCAAATCGGTCCAAACCCGCGAGTCCAAACGAGTGTGAACGAGTGCTAATTAGGGGAGATTCTGCCCGAGGGAGTGCATAATTTCTCTCCTCCTTAGATCTCTTCGAGTGTGATACCGAGAGTTAATTAGGGGAGATTTTGCCATTAGTGAGGTCAAAACCTCTATCCTCTTTAAACACCCTTAACCAAACTCGTTCCCCCGAGGAAGATAGACACAAACCAACATTGATATGATCTCCTTCCGAATCTCATTTTAACTGCTTTAATTTCAAATATTTCCGTTTAAATACATCATTTGCAATGTAGAAATTATTTCAAATGCATTTTTAACACACGCACAAACACACACACACAACTTTTAAAGAAAGAAGAGTACATAAAGACTCATGAAAATGAGGCGACTCGGGTGAGCTCAAAATATCTCTTCCCTGGGCGTAACCTGACCTCCGAACTCAAAATCTCATCACACAATAAAACAGTATTTTCTCAATATTTTGGGCATAATCAAAACGGCGTGACGACTCTACACTCTTTCAAAAAACGCGAAATGCCGTCCGCATTCAGATCGGGTAATTTCAGTTGGCGACTTCGCTGGGGAAAATTCTGTTTTAAAAACATTTAAACAAAAAAGATTTTTAAAACAATGATGATGGTCAAACTTTCATTTTACCATTTCTTTAACTGTTGTGTCATGTGTGTGTGTGTGTGCGTGCATGTGCTTTACTTTTTTACTTACTCAAAAAATATAAAAAAATGTATCATAATACATTTGTGTACATCCTTTAAAATACATTCTGCAAAACATTTTGTTTTACTCAGAAAAGGAATTTTAGTGACCGCACACTACGCGCACTCTTATCATGTACACTGCACACTACAACCCCAAACCCGGGATGGTCTCAGATGCAGTTCGATTGGTGTTCCTATGCCTTTTGAGCGCGCATGGAATCATTCCAAACTTCCCATCCTATCCAGTGTCAACCATGAACTTTTGCGTCACACTCTGTCCAGACTCCGTTGGTTTTTGACCAAGTCCGTGTCATAAATCCTGGATACATATCCCATGTCGGCCATTATCTGAGTCAAAGCCTAGAAATCAAGATCTCTTGCGAGAGCAAAATGATGAAACGTCATGCTAAAATCTTGACCCGATCTTGATTTCCAAAGCTAAACATAGACAATGGTCCGTAACGGATATACATCCATGCCCACATGACACCATTTCATTAAGCCTTTAATGCGTCATCCATGAAAATATGACCTAGATAAAACCTAAAGTCATAGATCCCTTGCACAAGCAAGGTAAAGAGAGGTCATGCCAAATTCTTGACCCGATCTTGACTTAGGTACTGGCTTCGTTCACTATTAACATAGCAGACGCATTGAAACGAACATGACAGGCTCGGTCCTTAGGTTCATTTTTTTCTTTTGGTCGGTGGAAATCGATTGCCCTATAGGACCCTCGCCTGGGGCTGCCCACCCTGGATATTCGAAATACAAGTGCAAAACGTGGGGCTTATAGCCGTAGTGATGGTCTCCACTGACCCAGGATCTAGAATAGTTGCAAAAAAAAGAGCAATCTTTTCCAATCATTTAGGATTCTGAGAAATCATGTTTTAAGTAAATTAAAACAACAAAAATAAATGAAAAGGAAACTTCATGTCGCATGAGCTTTCCCCCCTTCATCCAAAAAGCCCTCCTGAGTCTAAACCATACCTTTCACCCCCTCAAGCGAACCGAGAGTGGTTGATAGTACCCGGGTTCATCTTTTCCGTATTGAAGTCACAAGGTCCGACAGCCCTTCCGGTTCAGCGGTCCGAACAGTCCGTAAATCTCCCATGGCAGGGTCGACAGATAACAGTGAGGGAAATGATACTCCGCCTCTGAGAAATCTCCAAACAATGGAGGAGGTGCTACAAGACTTTGAAACCCTTAAGAAGCTCCAAGAAGAGCAGCAAGCTTGGATTGTTGACACCATGCGCCGTCGCGGAGCTATTGCGGTTCCCCAACCCGATGGAACCTTCATCCTCATAGAAGACGAAGACATGCTTGCTCCCCCGATTTCCCAAAGCTATCAACAGGTCCCTCCTCCACAAAGTTATGAAAATCCGGTGATGCAAAGTAGCTCCCTCTCAAAGCTCCATTCAAGCATCAGTCAAGCAGTTACGATCTTCCAACCTCAGCCTAATCAGTTTCCCGACTCCGCTCCGTAAACTCAATATCACCAGCACACCTATGGGCCCGCTCCCCCAGATCCCAATGCCTCTCGATATCCCCCGAGATTCAATCCGTTGCCTCCGTACGAGCCCCATAGCTACAACCTGAAGTCTTAATGCCTGCCAGGGACAGACATACCGAGCGGATACCCAGACATTTCAAATCTGTCGCCCGCCAGACTACCTCTTGGGGCTAACGAGGCATTCCCTCAGCTCCCAAACATAACTCAGCATGGTCCGGGCAATCACGCCCTTGGCTCCAATTTTAGTAATCCAGGATACGGGTTGGTATACACTCAACTGCCTCCCCAAGATTCTCGAGTGGCAATCCCGTCAACCAATCCACCTCCATCTTCGGTCTCCATCCCAGAAAATGGCAGCCTGCCTCTGCCTACTGACCCTTATATGGCTTGGCTGGTTGAGCAGATGAAAGATATGCAAGGGAAGATCGCCTGCTCTCGGAAAGACTCGCTCATACCCACAGATCAGAGAAACGTGGTACCTCTCCCCCCAAAATTCAGAATGCCGGAAATGGAGAAGTTTGATGGGACAAAATGCCCAAAAACTCACATCGATACCTAGGTCTTAGGTATGAGAGCCAAAGGGGCCACCCCTCAACAAATGGAGGACCACTTCCAACACTCCTTTAAATTCACGGCACTAAGGTGGTTCCTCAATATAAAAGCGGAAAACCACTCCACTTGGGATCAAATCAGTGAAATCTTCCTGGAAAAGTACCGTGCCAACCTGGAGTGGGAAATCAACCACCATGATCTGCAAGCCACCAAACAAAAGGATGACGAGTCGGTGGGAGAATTTTACAAAAGATGTAACTGGAAGCTAAGCGAGATAATGGGTCCGCTTTCCAAAGAAGAGCAAATGGGCATCTTCCATTCCTGCCTCAAGCCATTCCTGAGGGCCCTGCTTAGCCACCACTTCTACCCCGACCTTTGTGCCATGGTCAATGCCGGGATCAAGTTCGAAAAAATGTTGAGCCTACAAAAGACACCAGCCACCCATGCTTCTTCCTACCGCTACCGGATAGCCCCGTTAAATCTGCCACCTGTCCCAAGTAAAGGAAAAGAAGCCATCAGAGCAGTCCATTACATCTAGAACGGAATACAGGGAAGCCGCGATCAAGCGCCCCCGAGAAATAATAACCCCCCTCAGCAGCAGCATTTCCAGCGCTTTGATAACCTCGAGATGCCCCTAAGACAAGTGTTCGAAGAATTGGTAAAACGGAACATTCTCAAACCTCTTGAAAATTTCCAGCCAAAGAATCTCAATC
Source organism: Adenophora triphylla var. japonica (assembly GCA_022495995.1). Taxonomy (NCBI): domain Eukaryota; kingdom Viridiplantae; phylum Streptophyta; class Magnoliopsida; order Asterales; family Campanulaceae; genus Adenophora; species Adenophora triphylla. The sequence continues at coordinate 43,630 of JAFEMH010003454.1, read as the reverse complement.
CTAACATGGACATGAGCAAAGGCTGTGCCTTCCATAACTACCCCAGCCATGCCAGCGATAATTGCTTCGTGCTAAAATAAGTGGTCCAAGGGCTAATTGAAGAAGGAAAGTTGGAACGCCCCCGTGTCCCCAACACAGTCGAAAATCCGTTCCCCTGGAATGACAAAGTGAATATGATAGCATTCAGCGAGACCTCATGTAGGCCCCCTACAATCTCTTGGTCTGTTAACATGCTATCCTGCGGCGATTGGGAATGCGAACCAGAATCTGGCGCTCCCATAATAGGGAATCCAGAACAGAGGATCCAAGAATGACCGTCTCCCTACGATCCCTACCATAATCAAGGCACATCAACGAGTAGATCGAGTGCTCTCCGGAGACAAGGAAAATCGAATCAAATGGCGACGCCAGAAGTGGCCTGACCTTCACAGATGCAGACTTACCAGAGTGCAAAAACAGACACAACGAGGCCCTCCACATCCTCGTGAAAATGGAAGGATTCTACCTCCCGAACGTCCTAGTTGACAATGGTTCGTCAGTCAATGTTCTCGCCTCACGTACAATGACACGGCTAAGGATCGACCGCTCCTGAATGAGACCTTCCACCCGAGTAATCCGAGCCTACGAATCCACGGCCCACACTATTTTGGGAGCAATAACTTTGGACATCCAATTCGACGAGCAAGAAGAGTCGGTGGAATTCCAAGTTGTGGAAATCGAGTCCAACTTCTCCGCCTTATAGAGACGGCCTTGGCTACATCAGATGAAAGCAGTGGCCTCAACCCTATACCAATGTGTAAAGTTTATAAACTTTCAAGGGAACCTTGAAGGCCAACAAGTTACGACCCAGAAGAAGGTCCCGACATGACTGAATACTCCTTGGCGGATGAGGCCCCAGTCATGATCCAATTCGAAAGGGATCCCTATATCCACGTGTTGAGTTGTGAAGAGCTGGAGACCGAGGAATTCATAAGTCAAGATGACGAGTCAGACCAATGCGACTGTGAGGAATGCTTAAAAGAGAACCAAGAGATGGATGCCCAACCGGGGCTTGACCAAGGAATGGACCCGCACTTCATTGGAAATCCTCCCGAGAAAGCTGGCCTACCACCAATCCCTTGGAATTTGTCAACCCCCATATCGACACACCCGAATCCCATAAAGACGGCTACGACAGCATAGTCCAATTCAACGTCCCAGTGCTCGACTTGGAAGAAAGATGGTGCAACATCCTTCGGAGCCTAGTCAAAGAAGGAAAAATAGCATGCCTTCACGATTCAGATATCGTGAACGTCATCCAAGCAAAGACCTTAGCCGTGGGAGCAGAGTCTCTAAAGATAATCAACGTCAGCAAGAATAAACTCTAAAGAAGCGAGTGCCTCACCATCCTAGAGGAAGCTCTCCATGGGCTCCATCAGCAAAAGCCTTCGGGATCCGATAGTAGCACCAATGGAGGGACACTTTCAAATGAGCAGCCTCATACCACTTCAGCCTGGTTTGAAGTCGAATCAAAGGCAAGCCTACCCCCTGGGACAGTATCAGTCAAAGAATGGCTACCAGAGCCATCGCCACCTTCTCCGGACCTACAACCAGCAAGGAGGAAATGATTCAAAAGCTTGGTCTAACACCTCGCGTCTTAGAGTCTAGCTTCGAAAAGGGTCCAGAGTCTGTTGTTTTTGAATTTGAGTCTTTCGAGTCATCGGACGGCCTTACGCCGAAAGATTATGAGTTCATAGCCAACAATGTATTCCCCTACACTTTAAATGAAAGATTCGACCTTTCTGAGTATCCCCTCATTGCATCTTTAACGAATGATAAATTAACTAACAAATCAAAAACAGTTAATAACGATTCACTCGATAAAGATGCAAACACATTAAACGAACAATATATTAAAGAAATCTTTAAGCATGTTATCAAACGAGAGGAAATCGGGCCCAAGCTGCCGAGAAGGTTTTACCCAAAGTGAATTTGGGGACTGCTGAAGAGCCTAAAGAGACGCAAATCGGAAGTTTCTTCACCGGCACCGAGCAAGAAAACGGAGCTAGCCCATTTATAGATATTGCTTGAAATGTTAGCTATCAGGAGTAGGATGGAATATGAGTATCTTTAGTTGGATTTCTTGTTCATCCTTTTGTATTTTGATATTTGCTTAATACATTTCTCTTTTTCTGTAAAAAATACATAGGGTGTTCATTGATCCCTGTCACCTGTTGAAAACCCGACCAAATTCTCACTTAAGTTCACTGTTAAAGAAGCCTGGTTTTCCTCTTGGAGACCTAGTACATTCTGCATGTGTTAGGCATCTCTTGTTTGATGGAAAATGATTTTCAAAAATGTTTTCTGGAAACATTGTATTTTCTGTTGTTTGGTAAACATTTCTGTTGTTGGTTTCATCTGTAACATGAATACAATAGAATATGCATCTGTTAAAAACATTTAACTTTTACTTTATTTTTTCAACAAAATCCAAAAGGGAAAAAATGAAAGGGGACATAAAATTTGAGACAGTTGTTTTCCCTAAAAGGAGGGGAAATGGGTTTTTAATGAATTTTAGTGAAAAGTTAAGATTAAGGCTCCGTTTGTTTGGGGGAAAATATTTTCCGGAAAATGAATTCCGGAAAATGAAAATGTTTTTCAGGATATGACATTCCGTTGTTTGGTAAATCAACGGAAAATGTTTTACAGAAAACATTTTATTATGCGTAATTTTTTTTGACGGGGGTTGGGGTGGGTGGGGTGGGGGTTTGGAGAGACGACAAGAGAGTTGATAAAAATATTAATATGAGCAAAAAAAATTGACGGTGGGGGTGTGTAACGACCCCAACCCTAGGCATCAATTTTTAATATTATATTAAATGCTTTTAATAATTATATTTATTTTTATGTGTTCAATTATGTCTTTAAACTCTTAAATTTAGATAATTGGGTGGGAAGTGAATTAGGAACCTTTTGAGAATTTATTGGACATTAAATAAATAAACTTGGATAATAATAAAAATGGGAAAATGATAAATAGTGTAGGGAGGTTAAATGAGTAGGATGAATTTATTTAATAAAAGAGTTAATTTTAAATTAAAGTGGAAGTGAAAGCCTAGGTAGATATTCCTTAGGGGGCCAATTATTCTTGCTCTCTCATGAGCTTGACAAGTGGCATTTCCAAAACCCCTCCTCTTACTCCCCTAGCCGGCCCCTCCCCCTCTCCTTACCCTCCTCACACTTCTTCCTCCTCCTTCATTTTTACTTCTTCTTCCTAGAGAAACTAGAGAGCTCCCATGGAAGCCCAAACATGAAGCTTTGAAGTCAAGAACATTTCTTCACCAAAAATCAAGTCTTAGAGCATCCTTGAAGTGGGTTCATCTTGGGGAACTCATCTAGCTAGAAAGATCCACATTCCTTTGCAAATCCAAGTGAGTTATTATGACCCTTCCTTCCCTTTTAAATGTTCATGGATTGTTTAAGGTCGTTATAGTGTAAAATGATTATTTGATACTTTGTGAGATCTACTTGGGTTGAGGAAGTGGTTAATGTTTTAGAAGAATGTTGTCATTTATGAAAGTGTTAAAAGTGTAAGAAAATGGAATGATTAGATTTAAAGGAGTTAATTTGAAATGTGGAAGTTAAATGGGTTGGAATCAAATAGTAAATGGTTTAGGTTTATATCATTTTGGGAGTTTAAAGGGATGTAGTATGAGAGCTATGAAGTAGGAAATGCCCTTTTAGGTTCATAACTTAGAATACATGTGGTTGGAATTTTGGGATTTTGAGACTTTGTTGTTGACTGCTGCTGTTTTGCCTTTCTGGGCCGAGGGCACGAGTCGTGACCTCAGGCACGAGTCGTGCCATGTAAGGGTCACGAGTCGTGCCTTGGATAAAGGGAAGTCGTGACCGTAGAGGGACGCCGGGTTCGGTGGGGGTTTTGGGCACGAGTCGTGCCCTGGGGCACGAGTCGTGCCCTGGTCAGATTTTCTCACCTCAACTTTATAGCTATTCAAACCTAACCAAACTGGAACCAAAATGAAATCTCTTTAACCTAGATTAAAGTAGAATACTTTGGCTACAAAAGGACATCTTAAGTGATCAAAATGGAATTGTGGAAGTAGTTTAAACATTGTTCCGAAAATGGTTGAGAGGCTTGATTTGTGACTTCACCAAAATAGTTCCAACTTGGGAAATAGATATTGAACTTTCATTTAGGTTATTCGATGTTATATAAGAAATATGAAGGAATGGTTATGATACATAGTGGCCTTACTTACCCCATATCTTTGGTGAGTAGTTTGCACTAGTGTAGAATCTATAGGTTTCACCATTAAGCTACTTGGTAATGGGTACCTTAATATCCTAAGTATGGACTATTTGGCAAGTTGTTATGTGGCATCCCAAAGTGTGGATTATGTGTTGTATGGTGGTATTGTATCCCGGTGCGGGTTATTTGGCAAGTTGTTGCATTGTTATTCCGAGTGTGGATATGTTTATTATGTGGTTGTATGGTTATCCCATTGGTGGATTTAATTGTTATCATTCACATTTACTGATGATGCTATGCATAGTGTATTACTTAAATGTTGCATTATGATGTTGGATTGAACATGAGTATATTTTACCATGTTGCTATATTGTTTATCCCGTTTTGTGGATTTATCTCAAGTAACTATCATGTGCTTGGGCGTATTATGTTCGGGTGGGTATGATGGATGCCAATCAATTATTGATTTGTTCAATAAGTGATTGAAGGTACATCATACCGGTGACCCTTCCCACTCTGTGGCCACGGGGTGGGCCGTGCTAACGCTGCATCGAGTGATAAGTAGCCTTTACGGTTCTGTTGCAACCGTTGTAAGGAGGGACGATGTTATGGTTGGATACTCTATATCATAGATATCTTTTCTTATATGGATCTCTGGGGTATGAGTCCTATAAGAGATGAATGTCTTGGAGGCAATTCACCAAAGAGTGGAGTCTTACTCCCACGTTGTACGACTTATTGTTCAGACGGGAAAAGGTAAAATGAGGTAACGTAAGGTGTTTACCGCTTTCCTAATGTGTTAAGTGTTGCCATGCTACATGTTGCATCTTGTATGGCATCTTCTTTGCATATCATAATAGCTCATTGAGATTTATTCTCACCCCTCTCCCTTTCTTGTTTTAGATTCCGAGACAGGTGACCCGAACCAGTGAGGCCGGGGATTTCATTGTGGACTTTTGCTTTTGGGGCTTGACAAGTTAAGTATAGGAGTGGGTTGTTTAGGAGTATTTATTAAGTATTCCTCTTTTGTAATTTGTTTGAAAAACACTTTTATTAAACAATGTTGTTCAGGGTTTTGTGTAATTAATCAGATTTCGGATTTTTAAAGTTGTAGTTGGATCTCCTTTTAGTAGAGATATTATTAATTAATTCTTACTTGGAAGTTTGAAAAGTAGTTTTCCTTTAAAGGCAAATAAATGTTTTAAAAATCTAGATGGATTGTCTTAGTTTGAGCTCCCTTAGCTCGGGACACGTGTTAGGTCCCGGGTTGGGGTGCTCACAGTTGGTATCAGAGCTTAGTTTAGAGGTCAAGGGTAGATGTCTAGACTAAGTGGGAATGTGTGGAAATTGACGCCGAGTGTTTAATGCAGGAGTTCGTTCTAATGGCCGGAAGCAAGGATGATCAGCGAAAGGTTCTCGAAAATGAAGAAGATGCGAGTATAGGTGGAATTCAGGATGAAGAGATGATGAAATTATTCAGGAAGTTTGTACAGGATATGGAGACTAGAGGATCAGTTCCGATTCAGCCTGAGGGATGTCAAAGTGATGGATGGGAAAGGTTTGTGAAGATGAATCCATCGAGTTTTAATGGATATCCGAATCCGTTAAAGGCAGAAAACTGGTTAGCAGAAATGAATAAGATTTTCAAGGTTATAGAAAGTCGCAACGAAGAGAAAGTTAGGTATGCCGTTTTCAAGCTTGAAGGTCCAGCTGATCAGTGGTGGCAGAAGTTGAAGGAAAGTTGGGAGCGGGATCATACGCCCCCAGACTGGGATAATTTTCACCAAACAGTTCGAGGATTATTTCGTTTCGATGGTTACAAGGGATAAGAAGGAGATTGAATTCTTAAGACTAAAACAAGGGAACATGACGGTAGATAAGTATTGATCCGGTTTGAGGAATTAGCTAAGTGTTGCCCTCATTTGGTATCGCATGAAGTGAAAAGGGTTCAGAAGTTTGTAACAGGTTTGAGGAGCGAGTTTAGGGAGAAATTATGGATTGACGGTTCCATCGAGTATCAGACAGTCATAGATAAGGCATATAAGATCGAAAGGGACATTGAGGAAAATAGTGGAAGATCCGGAAGTGGGATTGGAAACAAGCCAAAGTATTTAGGACAAGGATCCAAAATCATTATAGGACAGCCAAGGACGTTAACTTCAGGAAGTGTGAGAGGAGAGTTTGTCGTAGCTTCTTTATCTAGGCCAAAATCCAAGCAGTATGGGATGAATTGTAAATTTTGCAAGAGGATTGGACATACCGAAGATCATTGTTGGAGTAAGCAAGGTAAGTGTATTAAGTGTGGGGGAATGGGACACTTTAGGAGGAATTGTCCAAAGTTTCGGCGGGGAGCGAGCTTCAGGGCGGCGGTCGGCAAGGTGGACGACAAAGAGGTGGTACCAAGAGAGATAGCGAAGGGGAGCCGAGAGAGAAGGTCTATGGTCGAGTAGGTGTTTCGGTTTCAGGAGAGATAGGTCCCTCAGAGGTCGCTAGAGGTATATTCCCTGTCTCAAAAGTTAGGGGTCATATTTTATAGATCCTGTTGCATATCATTTATGTTTGGCATCACATTTTGCTTATATGTGACATACATTGTTGAAAAGTTGTTTTATTGTTAGAGGATTCTGCTCTTATGAGAGAATACCTCGAACCTTCTTGGGTTTGCCACGATGGTGATGTGGTTATGACTGAGCATGTATTGCCAGTTGGTTTGGTACGATTATTAAATTATGATTTTGAGTTATACTTGACCTGGAGGGTTAAGTAGTTATTGTGTATTGGTAGACTATCACAAAATGTGAGTCTCCTTTTCTATGCCTAAACTGCTTGTATTGGTATTTGATATAGGTAGACTGTAATGTGAAATTCTTGTTATTTACGTGCATTTAAGGTGGAACTTTTAAATTAAGGTGTGAAGAGTAATTGGTATATGCTAGACTTGCATAAGGAGTCTTTTCCAAAAATTTTATGTGCTCGTCGTGAGTAAGTGGTAAATGTGCTCCTATCGGTATATTTCATGTGTTGGTTCTGAGTTGGATAAGCGGAATAGTAATCCTTATTTTGATGGCTTTAGGGTGATTAGAATTTATGACCTCCTTGTTAATTAAAGTTTCGGGAAGATCGTGAAAATAATTTGAGAGTTGGGCTAATGATTTCCTTGTGAGGAGTCCCTGTATGCAAAGTTTGACTAGTGTGAGTTGGCTCGAGAAGATTGCAAATTTTGGGTTATGTGGTTTCAAACTCGGATGTTACCATGGATCTTGTGAGGGTTGAGTCCGTGATCTTGGAATTGGCAAGTGCTATCGAAGAGATTTAGGGAATTCTTGAGAATTGTAGAGTCGTTGCGTTGGTTGACTCTAAAGGGCGTATGATTGGTGTAGGATGTAATAAGGATGAATCATATTGTTAGTAATGGAAATTAGGTTGGCTATGGACCCGATCCTTACCTTACCTAGTGGATGTGGGGATCTTGTGAAATTTTAAGTATATATTACCGGAAGATCAAGGTGTAGTGTTGTGCAAATTGGGAAGGTGATAGCGTATGTTCGAGAAAGTTAATTTAGATAGAGCGGAATTTTCTTATCATTTATCGAGAATGGTTACAATTGGTTGTGTGATTTAAATAGGAACCTTATCTTTTGAAGTTTCCTTGAGAGTTGTTACCGATCCTAGGAGTTGGAGGATTTAGTTAGTCGAAAGGAAAAGGTTTGAAGACTATCCAATTTCCGGAAGAATAGGTGGGTTGTGTGGCGGATTTTCCTTTCAACTTGAGAAGTTTAAGTAACCTTAGCAAGTTTACATTCTAGCTTTGAGATGAAACCGTATGAAGCTTAGTTCAGGAAGATATTATCGATCCCCAATTTATCGGGATGGAATTAGTAAAGTTAGGCCTAAGGTAATTTAGCACCAAAGTTTGTTAATCCAAGTGAAGTTTTAGAAAATGTTGGTGATTCGACTTATAGGCCGACTTGGGACCGCTTATAGGGTATTTGAAGTTTTAAATATAATATCGTAATGTATTTGGTGACTTAAGTTGTAATACCTTTATGTAATTGTACTTTCTTGAGGTCGTGGAAATTCGGGTAGTAATAATTGTATGGTATTCTTGGGGTGTTGCATCGTAAAATCGTGTTATTAATGAAATTAGAAATCTTGGGAAGAATCATAGAAATGAAGAGACTAATTGAGAATTGAAGTCCTAGAGTACTCGGGTTATGGGAAGGTATAGTAGAGTCATGCCATTGAGAAATCTAATGGGGAATATTAAGTTAGAAATTGTGAAAAGGTAACCTTTGCTAGTTTGAACTTTAGGGTAAGTGACAATCAAATTCGGGACGAATTTTCTTTAAGGGGGAGTGAGTGTAACGACCCCAACCCTAGGCATCAATTTTTAATATTATATTAAATGCTTTTAATAATTATATTTATTTTTATGTGTTCAATTATGTCTTTAAACTCTTAAATTTAGATAATTGGGTGGGAAGTGAATTAGGAACCTTTTGAGAATTTATTGGACATTAAATAAATAAACTTGGATAATAATAAAAATGGGAAAATGATAAATAGTGTAGGGAGGTTAAATGAGTAGGATGAATTTATTTAATAAAAGAGTTAATTTTAAATTAAAGTGGAAGTGAAAGCCTAGGTAGATATTCCTTAGGGGGCCAATTATTCTTGCTCTCTCATGAGCTTGACAAGTGGCATTTCCAAAACCCCTCCTCTTACTCCCCTAGCCGGCCCCTCCCCCTCTCCTTACCCTCCTCACACTTCTTCCTCCTCCTTCATTTTTACTTCTTCTTCCTAGAGAAACTAGAGAGCTCCCATGGAAGCCCAAACATGAAGCTTTGAAGTCAAGAACATTTCTTCACCAAAAATCAAGTCTTAGAGCATCCTTGAAGTGGGTTCATCTTGGGGAACTCATCTAGCTAGAAAGATCCACATTCCTTTGCAAATCCAAGTGAGTTATTATGACCCTTCCTTCCCTTTTAAATGTTCATGGATTGTTTAAGGTCGTTATAGTGTAAAATGATTATTTGATACTTTGTGAGATCTACTTGGGTTGAGGAAGTGGTTAATGTTTTAGAAGAATGTTGTCATTTATGAAAGTGTTAAAAGTGTAAGAAAATGGAATGATTAGATTTAAAGGAGTTAATTTGAAATGTGGAAGTTAAATGGGTTGGAATCAAATAGTAAATGGTTTAGGTTTATATCATTTTGGGAGTTTAAAGGGATGTAGTATGAGAGCTATGAAGTAGGAAATGCCCTTTTAGGTTCATAACTTAGAATACATGTGGTTGGAATTTTGGGATTTTGAGACTTTGTTGTTGACTGCTGCTGTTTTGCCTTTCTGGGCCGAGGGCACGAGTCGTGACCTCAGGCACGAGTCGTGCCATGTAAGGGTCACGAGTCGTGCCTTGGATAAAGGGAAGTCGTGACCAGTAGAGGGACGCCAGGTTCAGTGGGGGTTGTTGGGCACGAGTCGTGCCCTGGGGCACGAGTCGTGCCACCAGTCAGATTTTCTCACCTCAACTTTATAGCTATTCAAACCTAACCAAACTGGAACCAAAATGAAATCTCTTTAACCTAGATTAAAGTAGAATACTTTGGCTACAAAAGGACATCTTAAGTGATCAAAATGGAATTGTGGAAGTAGTTTAAACATTGTTCCGAAAATGGTTGAGAGGCTTGATTTGTGACTTCACCAAAATAGTTCCAACTTGGGAAATAGATATTGAACTTTCATTTAGGTTATTCGATGTTATATAAGAAATATGAAGGAATGGTTATGATACATAGTGGCCTTACTTACCCCATATCTTTGGTGAGTAGTTTGCACTAGTGTAGAATCTATAGGTTTCACCATTAAGCTACTTGGTAATGGGTACCTTAATATCCTAAGTATGGACTATTTGGCAAGTTGTTATGTGGCATCCCAAAGTGTGGATTATGTGTTGTATGGTGGTATTGTATCCCGGTGCGGGTTATTTGGCAAGTTGTTGCATTGTTATTCCGAGTGTGGATATGTTTATTATGTGGTTGTATGGTTATCCCATTGGTGGATTTAATTGTTATCATTCACATTTACTGATGATGCTATGCATAGTGTATTACTTAAATGTTGCATTATGATGTTGGATTGAACATGAGTATATTTTACCATGTTGCTATATTGTTTATCCCGTTTTGTGGATTTATCTCAAGTAACTATCATGTGCTTGGGCGTATTATGTTCGGGTGGGTATGATGGATGCCAATCAATTATTGATTTGTTCAATAAGTGATTGAAGGTACATCATACCGGTGACCCTTCCCCACTCTGTGGCCACGGGGTGGGTCCGTGCTAACGTGCACCGAGTGATAAGTAGCCTTCTGATTCTGTTGCAACCGTTGTAAGGAGGGACGATGTTATGGTTGGATACTCTATATCATAGCTATCTTTTCTTATATGGATCTCTGGGGTATGAGTCCTATAAGAGGTGAATGTGCTTTGGAGGCAATTCACCAAAGAGTGGAGTTTTACTCCCACGTTGTACGACTTATTGTTCAGACGGGAAAAGGTAAAATGAGGTAACGTAAGGTGTTTACCGCTTTCCTAATGTGTTAAGTGTTGCCATGCTACATGTTGCATCTTGTATGGCATCTTGCTGCATATCATAATAGCTCATTGAGATTTATTCTCACCCCTCTCCCTTCTTGTTTTAGATTCCGAGACAGGTGACCCGAACCAGTGAGGCCGGGGATTTCATTGTGGACTTTTGCTTTTGGGGCTTGACAAGTTAAGTATAGGAGTGGGTTGTTTAGGAGTATTTATTAAGTATTCCTCTTTTGTAATTTGTTTGAAAAACACTTTTATTAAACAATGTTGTTCAGGGTTTTGTGTAATTAATCAGATTTCGGATTTTTAAAGTTGTAGTTGGATCTCCTTTTAGTAGAGATATTATTAATTAATTCTTACTTGGAAGTTTGAAAAGTAGTTTTCCTTTAAAGGCAAATAAATGTTTTAAAAATCTAGATGGATTGTCTTAGGTTGAGCTCCCTTAGCTCGGGACACGTGTTAGGTCCCGGGTTGGGGTGCTCACAGGGTGGGTGGGGGTTGGAGGGGTGGCAGGAGAGCTGATAAAAAAAATTAATATGAGCAAAAAAAAATTTTGATGGGAGGGAGGTGGGGGTGTAGTAGTGGTGTGGTTTAGGAGTGATGGTGTTAAGAAGCATTTTTCGGAAAATGTTTTGAGGAGGAGAAATCCGGAAAACATTTTCCTTAAAAAAAAAGCCTATTTTCCATTGACCGGATAATCTTTTCCATTGACTTTATTTTCCAATGGTTACCAAACATCGAAAATTAGGAAAAACATTTTCTGGAAAGCACTTTCCCCCAAACAAACGGAGCCTAAGTATTAGATTTTTTAAAGGGTTAATACTCCTATATCTAAAGATCCAATGACCCGAAATAGAATTTGAAGATCATCTTCATCATACTTTTTCTTTGATAGGAAAAGAATATTAATTTCGAAGAAGAATCAATTTACAAGAAAATGGACAAGGGGGCCATCTATAAGGAGGATAATAAGAGAATGAAAAGGAACAAAACATGAAAGTATATCAAACTATAGCAGCAGCCCAATCCCTCTTCATGACACCAAGCGATAAGAAACAATACATAAACTGCAAGAAACAGAAATACTAGCAATTTTTTTTAGTTCCTCTGTGGAGTTGAATGAATCTAGATACAATTCTTAATCTAAAGAAAAAAAAGAAAGAAAAATATCTTGACACAATTTTAAAGTATTAAAAGCACACGGTTATGTGGGAAAGATTTTTCTGTGTTTTATTCCTTGAACCACAACAACATATATTACAAACCTAAAGACTTTGGCTTCAAGAAATCTACCTTCCAATTAGCCGAGATTACCTTCCAATTAGCCGAGATTATAGGATACCAAAACTATTCTAATACAAAGATAGCTGACCTATTCTAATACAAAGATAGCTAACCAAAAATAGAATTATGTATAGAAACACAAATATACGCTAACACCCCCCCTCAAGTTGGAGCATGGAGAGCCGAAGTGCCCAACTTGCCAAGAAAGAAATTGAACTGAGACTGCCCAAGTGCCTTGGTGAGGATATCAACAAGTTGAAGAGAGGTTGGGACATGAGAAGTAACGATGGTGTTGCAGGAAATCTCATCACAAACAAAATGGCAATCGACCTCGATGTGTTTGGTACGTTCGTGGAACACCGGATTATGAGCAATATGAAGCGCCGCCTGACTGTCGCATAAAATCCGCATGGGGGGAGTAAAAGGGACACCGAGAGTGAACAAAAAAGCCTTGAGCCATTTCAACTAACTGGTGGCTGCTGCTAAGGAGCGATATTCGGCCTCGGTCGAAGAGCGTGAAACTATAGGTTGCTTCTTTGTCTTCCAAGATATTGGGGAAGAACCAAGGAACACAAAATAAGCCGTCAAGGATCGTCGAGATAAAGGGCAACTTGCCCAATCGGAATCACAATAAGCTGTCAGGTGCAAAGCAGATTCGGATCAAAGCACGAGACCTTATCCTGGATTAGATTTTAAATAACGAACTACGCGCAAAACAGCCTGCCAATGTTCGGCGCCGGGTTTTGCATGAACTGAGCAAGAATATTCACAGAATAAGAAAGCTCCGGACGTGTGATAGTTTAATAGATAAGATGACCAATAAGTCGACAGTACGTTTTCGAAGAATCCAGGACGGAGTCGGTGGCGAGGGAGAAGTGATGATTCTGCTCAATGGGTGTGCCAGAGGGCTTGGTACCCAAAAAGCCTATTTTGGAAAGAATATCAAGAGTATATTTCCAGTGACATAAAAATATGCATGTGGAACTTCGTGCAACTTCAATACCTAAAAAAAACATTAGGCGCCCAAGATCTTTCATGCGAAAATAGGTTTGTAAATAAGACTTGAACCGTTAGATAGCCATAGAATCGTTGCCACCGATAACTAAGTCATCCACGTAAATTAAAATGACAAGCTAAATATTACCTTGCATAAACGTGAATAAGGAGTAATTAGTAGTGGCTTGTTGGAACCCATAAGTGGTGAGTGCCGCAGCCAATTTAGCGAACCAACAGCGAGAGGCCTGACGTAAACCATAAAGAGATTTGCACAATCGGCAGACTGTACCGACCTTATGTCCCCCAAAGCCCGGTGGAAATTTCATATATACCTCTTCATCAAGGTCCCCATGGAGAAATGCATTGTGAACATCCATCTGATGCAATTCCCAATTCTTTACTGCGGCAACGGCGAGGAAGGTCCGCACAGTAACAAGTTTGGCTGTAGGAGCAAATGTCTCTTTGAAATCCAAACCCTCTACCTGATGATTCCCAAAGACCACCAATTGCACTTTGTAGCATTTAACAGAACCATCTGCATTATACTTGATTTTATATACCCATTTGCTCCCAAGTGCTTTCTTGCCTGGAGGCAAGGGTGTAATTAACCAAGTCCCATTGTCCTTTAAAGCCTTAACCTCTTTGGCCATAGCATCGTGCCGATGAGGAGATCGCATAGCTTCAGCAAAGTGAGAGGGTTCTGTTCCAGCAGTAACTGCAGCCAAAAAATTTCGATGCGAAGAAGAGAAAGAATCATAGTTTACGTAGTGTGCTATAGGATAGGGCGTACCTGAGAATACCCAAGGAGATGGGTTAAGAGACGAGGAACTATGGTGAATTGTATGTGTAATATGACCTTGTAGCTGAACCGAAGGAAGCTTCTTTCTCTGACCGCGGCCAAGAGCCTCTGTCGTTGTGGAGGGATCAGTAGGAAGGGAATCACTATCGCTGGCCTCATCAAAAATTGGAACAAAACCTATAATGTCCTCCAAAACCGAGCTCTGAACAGGCGGTAGGATTGGCTCGTTTTCTGGAGTAGGGGCCATACTAGCAAAAGGGAATTCATTTTCAATAAATGTGACGTCCCGGGAAGCAAAGAAATCTCCTGTTTCAAAATCATATAGCTGACACCCCTTCTTGCCATAAAGATAGCCAACAAACACACATTTCCTACTCCAACTAGCAAATTTATCCCTTTCACGATTAAGACTCTTAACGTAGCAGTGACAACCAAAAACCCGGAGATGACTAATCGATGGTGTCACGACCTTAATCCTAGGCACTATTTTGGTCACGTGTTGTGCACGTGGAGGTGGGGTGCATTGCATCTCATTTTATGCATTATATAAAATTTGTTAGTTTTATGTGTAAGTTTTGATATTTTGATAACTTATGTGATATTTTAGTTATGTTAATAAATTAACTTTAATTATTTAATGTCTAATTTGAATAAATAAGAGTTGTATAGTTGAAATATTAATTGTTGAAATTTAATTAATAAATGTATAAAGTTATTGAGGTGTTAATGTGTAAAGGTTGGAAGTTAAGGTAGTTAGTCGTAGTAATTCAAGACTTAGAGGAGCTAAAGTGTAACTTGAGTTAATGTTTATCTTTCTTGGCATGGGGAGCTTCTTCATAATTGATAAACCAGCCAAGTTAATCTCTATGTTTCAAGAAAATACCTCCACCTAGAATTTCCTTCATAAATGTTTTATAAATCCAATTCTCATCCGTTCTTCGATCCGTCTTCACCTAAATGTTGAGGAAGCCGAGAGGATCGCGTCTATCCGATTGAAGTTTTTCTTATTTTCGATTTATTTGAGGTAAGATATTATGTTTTCCTTCAATTATTGTTCATTCCATGTTTAAATTAGATATGGTTGTTGAATAAATGTTGCATGTCAATTTTGGGCATCGTAATTGGTTTTGGAATGAATGGAAAATAGGTTTTGGGATGAGTAAAATGAATTGTGGGTATAGTGGTTTGATTTGAAGTGAAAGGGTTATATATATATATATATATACTCCCTCCGTCCCGCCCGACTTAGGACGTTTAGGTTGGGCACGGGGATTAAGGAAAAAGTGTAAGTGGGTGGATGTTGTGAGTATGAAAAGTGATGTAGGTGAGAGAAAGTGGGGTAGGGAGTAATGAGTGAAAATTTGTTGTGAGTGTAAATGTGGATCCCATTAATAAAGTACTTTCCATTTTGGGGTTGTCCTAAGTCGGATGGGACGCCAAAATGGAAAAATGTCCTAAGTCGAGCGGGACGGAGGGAGTATATATATATATATATGTGTGTGTTGCATGGCATTTTTGGATCAATTATCTTGGTTTTGTAATGAGTTGAATTAAGGTTGGTTATGGTGTTGTTGTTAAGGTGAAAGGATAGGAATAATTTAAGGTTAATGTTATAATGGTTGCATGTCACTTTGGTGCATTTTACTTGGGTTGAAATGGTTTATGGATGAGTTGAATTATGTGTATTTGGTGTTACTAGCTTAGTATGAAAGGCTTGAGGTATAAATTGTTGTATGTTAGTGTGGACCATTTTCATTTAGTTTTGGAATGAATTGGATTAAGGTTTTGGAGATGTATAAGTGAGTGATGGTATATGGGTTTGGATTGAATTAGAAATGTTGAATGAAATTTTGGTAACATGGTTCTTTGAGTTTAGAATGTAGGGAAATGGTTTGGTATGAGTTGTAATGAGGTTGGGAATATGTGTTGTTGCTTAAGAAGCCAAGAGAAGGAGTATATGAAAAATTGGTATTGCCCTTGCTGATGTTTCAGCTGTTGTACTGATTTTCTGAAGAGGGCACGACTCGTGCCCTCCAGCACAAGTCGTCCCCTTCCCCCAATCATGGCAACGAGTCGTGCATTTTGGTGCACTCATGCTGCTTTTGAGTGGCACGACTCATGCTGTGGGGCACGAGTCGTGCCCTTCCTGTTCTATTTGAATCATTTTCTAAGCAATTTATCCCTAGCTACCCAAAGTATATTTGAATCAATTGCACACTCTAATCATAGTACAACATATGAGCTATTCATAGATGTATTAACTTGTCTAAAATGATATTGGGAAGGTTCTTAAATATTGTCTTGAAAATGGTTGAGAAGCAAGATAGGAAACTTAACCAAACTTGAATAAACTTGGTGAAATGACTATATACCTTTTGTTGAAGTTAAGAAATATTGTATATGAACATGTAAGGCTTATTTTTGTTATATTGTGCCAATGTTTGGTTACATATTCATGGTTGTTTGTTCAATAGTGTGTGAAATCATAAGTTGCACTATTGTGATGATTTTAACATGAGTAATATTACCATGTTATGTATTGATATCCCGATTGTGGATTTATATTCAAGTAACTGTTTATGTGCTTGAACGTTTATATCAGCTGATGTTTAGGGGTATAATGAGATACGATCAATTATGGAAAATGTTCTATAAGGTGATCGAATTACGTTATACCTGTGACTGTCCCCTTCTGTGGCCACAGTTGTGGTGATAGCTTCTGTATTGAGCCAAAAGCCTTTGCAGATAGCGAGTAATCTTATATGGTTCTCTGAAAAATGAGTCTTATAAGATGTGAATATGCTTAAGCAGTTCACAAAAGAGAGAAGTTTTTACTCCCACGTTGTATGGCATATTGTTCAAACGGGAAAGGTAAACTGAGGTAATGTAATGTGTTTACCGCTTTTCACAAGGTGTTATGTATACACTTGTTATGTGATGCATCTTCTGTGGCATCTTGTTGCATCATAATAGCTTGCTGAGATTTATTCTCACCCCTTCTCCCTTTACTGTTTTAGATCGCGCTAAGACAGGTGACCCAAACCAGAGAGGCCGGGGGAAGGAGTTTGGACTATTTTCTTTTGGGTTTGGTCAAGGTATGTTGTATGGTTGGTTTATGTTTGGGAGTATCAATTGGATATTTATCTTTTGGAAAAACTTGTACCTAGTATTATTTTGTAAACCGTTTTCATTTGTGTAAATGATGTAAGTAAACCAGGTCGTGGTTTTCATAAAGGTTGTTTTATAAACTTGCCTCCAAGTGGAGATGTATATAGTTGGTTTTATGTTGGTTTATGAAGGTTGATTTTCTACATTTAAAAGTTAAACAAAATTTTTTAAATTTAGGTGATTTTTCTAGTAAGGGGACCCTCCCGCTCGGGGGACGAGCTAAGGTTACGGGTCAGGGTCCCCACAGTTGATATCAGAGCTCGGTTTAAAAGTTAAGGGTAGATGTCTAGATTAAGGGGGAGTGTGTGATAACTGACGACGAGTGTTGATGCAGGGGTTTTGAAAATGGCAGGAAATGATAATGATCAGAACAGAGTTCCAGAAAATGATGGTAATGTTGGGGCATGAGGAAATCAGAACGAAGAGATGATGAACTTGTTAAGAGTCTTCTTATAGAATATGGCAACTCGAGGACCAGCTCCAAATCAACCCGAGGGACGTCAAGGCCATGGGTTAGAAAAGTTTGTGAAGATGAATCCACCAAGTTTCAATGGAGATCCAGATCCTTTAAAGGCGGAAAGATGGCTCGAGGCAATGAATAAGATCTTCGCAGCTATGGAAAGTCCAGATGAGGAAAAGGTTCATTGTGCAGCTTTTAAGCTTGAAGGTCCATCGGAGCATTGGTGGCAGATTTTGAAGGAAAGTTGGGCGCGAGATCATACGCCCCAGACTTGGGAGAATTTCACTTGGAAGTTAAAGGAACATTTCATTTCAATGGTGAACTGGGACAAGAAGGAAGTGGATTTCTTACGTTTAGAGCAAGGAGCTATGACGGTGGCTCAGTATTCAGCCAAGTTTATGGAGTTGGCTCGGTATTGCACTCACTTGGTACCAAATGAAGAAAGGAGAGTTTACTGGTTTGTAAAAGGTTTGAGGCTCGAGTTCAGGAAGCAACTGTTGACTCATGACTTCACGATTATCAAGCAGCGGTGAATAGGGCGTATAGGATTGAGAATGACATTGAGGAGCACCGTGGGAGATCGAAAAGTGGTAGTGGAAGTAAGCCAAAGTATCAAGGACAAGGCTCCGAGCAGAACAGAGGACACCCAAGGTTTTTAACCCCAGGAAGTGTGTGAGGGGGACATGTTGCAGTTTCAGTGGCACGTCCAATATCAAGTCTGTATGGGATTGTTTGTAACTTTTGTAAGAAAGTGGGGCATTCCGAAGATAGATGTTGGAGTAAGCAAGGAAAGTGCATTAAGTGTGGAGCATTGGGACACTTTAGGAGGAATTGTCCAAGGTTGTAGCGGGGACAAGCTTCAGGCAGCGATTAGCAAGGAGGGCAACAAAGAAATGGTGCAAAGAGAGATAATGAAGGAACGCTAAAAGAGTAAGTTCAAGGTCGAGTCTTTGCTTTGGGTAAAGGAGAGGTAGATCCTACGGCAGTCATTAGAGGTATATTACCTGTCTTAGGAGTTAAGGCTCATATTCTTATAGATTCCAGTTCATCTCATTCATTTGTGTCATCGCAATTTTGCTTTTACTTTGCATAAATTGCCTAAGAATTTGTCTTATGTGTTGGAGGTTTCTACTCCTATGGGAGAGTGCCTTGAATCTTCTTTGGTTTACCATGGTTGTGACGTGGTTATATGTGGGCATGTATTGCCAGTTGATTTGGTAGAATTACCAATTCGTGATTTTGATGTTATACTTGGCATGGATTAGTTGAGTAGTTGTCATGCATTGGTAGAATGTCGTGAGAAGCGAGTCTCCTTTTCTATGCATGATTTGCCTATGTTTGTGTTTGATGCGGATACGTCTTTATTTGGTATTCATGTTATATCTGCATTAAAGGCTCGAAAATTGTTGTCTAAAGGGTGTGAAGGGTATTTGGCTTATGTGTTAGACTTGAGTAAGAAGTCACCCGAAATATATCATGTACCGGTTGTGAGTGAGTTGTAGATGTGTTTTCAACGGAGTATTCCATGCCTCCAGATCAGGAAGTGGAATTCTATATTGATTTAATGCCAGGTTCAATGCCAATATCAAAAGTGCCTTATAGAATGGCACCTGCTGTGTTTATGGATATGATGAATAGAATTTTCAAGCCTTATCTTGATAGCTTTGTGGTAGTCTTTATTGATGACATTCTTGTATATTCAAAGTCCCGGGAAGATCATGAGAAGCATTTGTGAATTGTGTTATCTGTTCTTCGAGAGAAGCAACTGTTTGCGAAGTTTAGCAAGTGTGAATTTTGGCTCGAGAAGATTTCATTTTTTTGGGTCATGTGGTTTCAAGCTCGGGTATTACCGTTGATTCTTCTAAGATTGAGGCCGTGGTCAAATTGAAATAACCTTCGACAGTGATCGAAGTCAGTAGTTTTCTGGTTTGGCAGGTTACTACCAAAGGATTATTGAAGGATTTTCGAGAATTGTAGCACCATTGACTAAGTTGACTCAGAAGGAATTGAACACCAGGCAGAGGGGATGGTTGGAATTTTTGAAAGACTATCTATGATTGCGTTATTTCCTACCATCCGGGGAAAGCTAGTGTGGTTGCGGATGCGATTAGCCGAAAGGCTTATTTGTCAACATTGATGTCCTGTGAGTCGCAAGATGAGATGTTATTTGCGAATGTTCGAGCTATACATACCTTGTATGATGACCTTATAGAAGCTCAACAAAATGATTCTGAATTGAAGAAAATTATCGGACAGTTTCAAGATGGAAGGACCAGAGAGTTTGTATTGAATAAGGATGGAATTTTAACCTTCAAAGGCAGAATTTGTGTACCGTCTTCACAAGAGATCACAAGGCATGTTTTAGAGGAAGGCCATAAATCAAGATTTGCGATTCACCCGGGAAGTACGAAGATGTATCAAGATTTGAAGAGGGGTTATTGGTGGAATGGAATGAAGAAGGAAATTGTGGAGTTTGTATCAAAAGTGTTTATTAACTTGTCAACAGATCAAAGCCGAGCACAAAGACCTGCGAGGCTACTTCAACCGTTGGATATTCCGGAATGGAAATGGACAGGAATTTCGATGGATTTCATGATTGGACTACCTCCGACATCGAAGAAGATGGATGCAATTTGGGGAATAGTGGATAGATTGACTAGTCGGCTCATTTCCTACCTATATCAACGAAGTATTCGATGGAGAAGTTAGCACAATTGTATATATGAGAGATTGTTCGAATTCATGGAGTACCAGTCAACATTGTATCAGATTGGGATCCAAGATTCACATCGAGATTTTGGAAAGCGTTGCACGAGGCTTTGGGTTCCAAGTTGAGATTCAGTACGGCATTTCATCCTCAGACAGATGGGCAGGCAGAGAGAACTATCCAGATTCTTGAGGATATGCTGCGTGCTTGTGTGATGGATTTTCATTCATTTTGAGAAGTTCATTTAACCTTAGTTGAGTTTGCATATAACAATAGTTATCAGTCTAGCAGCGAAATGGCATTTTATGAAGTGTTGTATGAGAGAAAGTATCTTTATGATCCTTCGCATGTATTGAGTTCTCCACCCGAGGATTTTCAGGCTGACATGACATATGTGGAAGAACTGTTGAGAATATTAGAATCACAAGTCCGGGAGCTAAGAACCAAGAGTATTCCGGTTGTAAAAATTTTGTGGAAGAATCATTTAGTGGAGAGGAAGCTACTTGGGTTTTGGAATCCGAGATGCATGAGAAGTATCCGTGGTTGTTTGAGCATTTCGGTAAGTATATTTAAAATTCGAGGCAATTTTTTTTGAGGGAGAGTGAGTGTCAAGACCCTAATCCTAGGGACTATTTTGGTCACGTGTTGTGCACATGGGGGTAGGGTGCATTGCATCTCATTTTATGCATTTTATAAAATTTGTTAGTTTTATGTGTTAGTTTTGATATTTTGATAACTTATGTGATATTTTAGTTATGTTAATAAATTAACTTTAATTATTTAATGTCTAATTTGAATAAATAAGAGTTGTATAGTTGAAATATTAATTGTTGAAATTTAATTAATAAATGTATAAAGTTATTGAGGTGTTAATGTGTAAAGGTTGGAAGTTAAGGTAGTTAGTTATAGTAATTCAAGCCTTGGAGGAGCTAAAGTGTAACTTGAGTTAATGTTTATCTTTCTTGGCATGGGAAGCTTCTTCATAATTGATAAACCAACCAAGTTAATCTCTCTGTTTCAAGAAAATACCTCCACCTAGAATTTCCTTCATAAATTTCTTATAAATCCAATTCTCATCCGTTCTTCGATCCGTCTTCACCTAAATGTTGAGGAAGCCGAGAGGATCGCATCTATTCGATTGAAGTTTTTCTTATTTTCGATTTATTTGAGGTAAGTTATTATGTTTTCCTTCAATTATCACTACAAGGAAAACCGGATTTAGAGACGGAAATTTAGAGACGGACGGAATCCGTAGCTAATTTGGCGACAGATTAGAGACATAACCAAAAATTAGAGACGGATTCGGATTCCGTCTCTAAATTAGAGACGGATTCAGATTCCGTCTCTAATTCAGAGACGAAATCCGAATCCGTCTCTAAATCAGAGACGGAATTCGAATCCGTCTCTAATTTAGAGACGAAATCTGATTCCGTCTCTAAATTAGAGACGGATTCAGATTCCGTCTCTAAATTTTAGAGACGGGTTTTGTATCTGTCTCTAAAATAGAGACAGATTCAGAATCCGTCTCTAAATTAGAGACAGATTAAGAATCCGTCTCTAAATTAGAGACAGATTCAGAATCCGTCTCTAAACTTTAGAGACAGATTTTAATCCGTCTCTAATTTAGAGACAGATTTTTGAATCCGTCTCTAATTTAGTGACAGATTCAACATCTGTCTCTAAAATTTAGAGACAGATTTAGTATCCGTCTCTAAATTTGACTTTTATTCTATATACTTTCATTTGTTTAGTTTTTTTCTATCTTTTTTAATATAACTTTTTCTAAAAAAACCACTAATT
This sequence comes from Adenophora triphylla var. japonica, assembly GCA_022495995.1. Lineage (NCBI taxonomy): Eukaryota > Viridiplantae > Streptophyta > Magnoliopsida > Asterales > Campanulaceae > Adenophora > Adenophora triphylla. The sequence continues at coordinate 21,572 of JAFEMH010003454.1, read as the reverse complement.
AAAAAAGGCTAAAATATTGTTTTCTAGTCAATAAAAATTTTTTAAAAAAATAAATATAGGGTAGTCCGTCCCTCTTTTGACTTTTCTTCTATATACTTTTATTTGTTTAGTTGTTTTCTATCTTTTTCTATAACTTTTTCTAAAAAACCACTGATTAACAAAGGCTAAAATATTATTTTCTAGTCAATAAAAAAATTTAAAAAATAAAAAATAAATATAGGGTAGTCCGTCCCTCTTTTGACTTTTCTTCTATATACTTTCATTTGTTTAGTTTTTTCTATCTTTTTTATATAACTTTTTCTAAAAACCACTAATTAACAAAGGCTAAAATATTGTTTTCTAGTCAATAAATTTTTTTAAAAAAAATAAAAATAAATATAGGGTAGTCCGTCCCTCTTTTGACTTTTCTACTATATACTTTCATTTGTTTAGTTTTTTTCTATCTTTTTCTATAACTTTTTCTAAAAAAAACCACTGATTAACAAAGGCTAAAATATTGTTTTCTAGTCAATAATTTTTTTTAAAAAAATAAAAAATAAATATAGGGTAGTCCGTCCCTCTTTTGACTTTTCTTCTATATACTTTCATTTGTTTAGTTTTTTTCTGTCTTTTTTTCTATAACTTTTTCTAAAAAAAACCACTGATTAACAAAGGCTAAAATATTGTTTTCTAGTCAATAACATTTTTTTAAAAACATAAACAATAAATATAGGGTAGTCTGTCCCTCTTTTGACTTTTCTTCTATATACTTTTATTTGTTTAGTTTTTTTCTATCTTTTTTTCTATAACTTTTTCTAAAAAAAATCACTGATTAACAAAGGCTAAAATATTGTTTTCTATTCAATAAAAAAATTTTAAAAAAATAAAAAATAAATATAGGGTAGTCCGTCCCTCTTTTGACTTTTCTTCTGTATACTTTCATTTGTTTAGTTTTTTTCTATCTTTTTTTCTATAACTTTTTCTTAAAAACCACCGATTAACAAAGGCTAAAATATTGTTTTCTAGTCAATAAAATTTTTTTAAAAAAATAAAAAATAAATATAGGGTAGTCCGTCCCTCTTTGACTTTTCTTCTATATACTTTCATTTGTTTAGTTTTTTCTATCTTTTTCTATAACTTTTTCTAAAAAAACCACTGATTAACAAAGGCTAAAATATTGTTTTCTAGTCAATAAAAATTTTTTAAAAAATAAAAAATAAATATAGGGTAGTCCGTCCCTATACCCTAAACCCTATACCCTATACCCTAAACCCTATACCCTATACCCTAAACCCTAAACCCTATACCCTAAACCCTAAACCCTATACCCTAAAGCCTAAACCTTAAACCCTAACCCCTAAACCCTAAACCCTAAATCCTAAACCCTAAACCCTATACCCTATTCCCTAAACCCTATATCCTATACCCTAAACCCTAAACCCTAACCCCTATACCCTAAACCTTATATACCCTAAACCCTATACCCTATACCCTAACCCTAAACCCTAAACCCTATACCCTAAACCCTATACCTTAACCCCTAAACCCTAAATCCTATACCCTATACCCTATACCCTAACTCTTATACACTATACCCTATACCCTAACCTTTATACATTATACCATATACCCTATACCCTAACCACTAAACCCTAAATCCTATACCCTATACCCTATAGCCTAAACCCTAAACCCTATATCCTATACCCTAAACCCTAAACCCTAAACCCTATACCCTAACCCCTATACCCTAAACCTTATACCCTATACCCTAAACCCTAAACCCTATACCCTAAACCCTAAACCCTATACCCTAACCCCTAAACCTTATACCCTATACCCTAAACCCTAAACCCTATACCCTATACCCTAAACCCTAAACCCTATATCCTAAACCCTATACCCTATACCCTAACCCTTATACATTATACCCTATACCCTAACCCCTAAACCCTAAATCCTATACCCTAAACCCTAAATCCTATACCCTATACCCTAAACCCTATATCCTAAACCCTAAACCCTATACCCTAAACCCTATACCCTAAACCCTAAACCCTATACCCTAACCCTTAAACCCTAAACCCTATACCCTATACCCTAAATCCTAAACCCTAAACCCTAAATCCTATACCCTATACCCTAAATCCTATACCCTATACCCTAAACCCTAAACACTAAACCCTAAACCCTATACCCTTATACATTATTAAATTATTATTAATAAATTTAAAATAATTAAATTAATGAGTATTATTATTAATTAATAACATTATTATTTTTGATATTATGTATTATTACTAAGTATTATTACTAATTACTATTTTCTTTAAAGATAAAATTATTGTTATTGTTAATAAGTATTTTTTTATAACTTATTAATATCAATTATTACTTAGGTATATTAATATTTCTTAGAAGTTTAAATTATTAAATTATTATTAATAAATTTAAAATAATTAAATTAATGAATATTATTATTAATTAATAACATTATTATTTTTATGTTATGTATTATTGCTAGTTATTATTAATATTATTATTAATTATATAATAATAATATTATTAATTATATAATAATAATTATTAATATATTCAATTATATATTTGAATAATTAACAATAACATCATTATTCGTCTTATTATTAAGTATTATTACTAACTATATGATAATGTTATTATTCTTGATATTAGGCATATTACTATAACTAAAATTTTGGGTAAATAAATTAAAAGCATGTAAATATTTTAGATAACTTTTTGTAAATTTCAGTATTAAAAAAATCTAAAATATTTTTTTCTATTCAATAAAAAATAATAAAAATTTCTAGTTATTATTAATATTATTATTGTTTATATAATTAATATTAATATTAATTAATTAATCAATTATATAATTAATAATTTATTAATAAATATTATTAATAATAAATATTATTATTTTTAATATTAGGCATAAATATTTTAGTTAGTGTATAATATAGTGTGAAATAAATATAAGTATGTAATGTGGGATTGTTTGATTGGATTTAAAAATTTCACGGGGATTGAAAGCCAAGCAAGATCGGACCCTTCATAACCTTCAATCCAAAGGCCCAAATTGTTTTAAACAAAAACCCAATTACTCCCTCCCTCTCCCTATTTCTCCCCTCATTTCTCTCTCTCTCTTCATTTCAAAAACGCAAAAGCCTCTGTAAACTAAACGGCGGCACCCTTTTCTCTCTCTCTCACCGTCTCATCCTCCGCCGTCTCCCTCACCGTCTCTTGACCTACGGTCATCTTTGCCGATTGGGGTAGAGAGGGAAATCGAAGGAAGAGGATCGCTGGTGAACGGGTTTAGAGAGGGAGAGGTTGTTGCCGTAGATGGGAGATTTGTGGGAGGTGGAGAATGGTGGGAGCGATTAAGAGTGGAATCGATTTAGAGATGATGAAGAATGGTGATGGGCGCTTGTTTTGGGTAGAGAGGGAGAGCTCGGTGATGAGTGATTGAGGGAGCTCGTCGCCGGCGAATGGGTTGTTGATTTACAATTAACCAGTCCCGCCGTCGGAGATACCACCGAAGAAAAGCGAAATCTCCCGGCATGCACAGTAATTGGTTAAGCTTGTCGATTCACAATAATTTTTAGGATTTTTTTTGTTTATTTATTTTTGGTTTTTTGTTTGATTCTTCAATCTCTGTTTTGATGGTGGTTGTGTGATGGTGGTGAATGGTCGACGGTGGTGAATGGTCACGGTGGATGGCGGTGGTCGCTGGTGGTGAATATTGAGGACGAATTTGGGTAGAAAAGAAGTTGAGGGGGGCAAAGTGTAACTTTGAATTGTCAAGGACTGAATTAGAATTAATAAAATTAATGGACTGATTTGAAAATAAAAAAAATTAAGGGATTGATTTGAGAATAAGAAAAATCAAGGGACTGATTTAATATATATTTAAAAATATATATTAATATATTTTAAATATATATATATATATTTAAAATATATTAATATATATTTTTAAATATATACTCCCTCCGTCCCGGTAGAAATAGGAAAATTACTGTAGACACGGGAATTAAGGAAAAGTGAATTATAGTGGAGGGAATAGTGAATTATAATGGTGTTGTGAGTATTAAAATAATGTAGGAGAGAGAATGAGTGGAGAGAATAGTGATTTAAGGTTTCCTTTTTAGGAAGTTTGTGGTTTGTAATGGGACGACCAAAAAGGAAAGTTTGTGGTTTGTAATGGGACGGAGGGAGTATATTATTTTTTTTTAAAAAAATTGTCAATTTAGCTACGAAAATATTTGTCGCTAAATGGTTTGAAAATAAAACGAGAATTTAAATAGAGACGAAAAATCTGTTGCTAATCCGTAGACGGTCATATCTGTAGCTAATTTAGATACGGACATATCTGTCTCTAATTTAGAGACGGACATATCTGTCTCTAATTTAGAGACCGCCATATCTGTCTCTAAATTAGAGACGGACATATCCGTCTCTAAAATAGCTACAAAATAGCGACGCCCAATTTAGCGACAAACCTGCATCCACGGAATAGCTACGGAACAAATCCGTAGCTAAACACGATTTAGCTACGGAATCTTCATTTTAGCTACGGAATTTGCCGTAGCTAAAATCGATTTTCCTTGTAGTGTATTGTTCATTCCATGTTTAAATTAGATATGGTTGTTGAATAAATGTTTCATGTCAATTTTTGGCATTGTAATTGGTTTGGAAATGAATGGAAAATAGGTTTTGGGATGAGTAAAATGAATTGTGGGTATAGTGGTTTGATTTGAAGTGAAAGGGTTATATATATATGTGTTGCATGGCATTTTTGGATCAATTATTTTGTTTTGGAATGAGTTGAATTAAGGTTGGTTATGGTGTTGTTGTTAAGGTGAAAGGATATGAATAATTTAAGGTTAATGTTATAATGGTTGCATGTCACTTTGGTGCATTTTACTTGGGTTGAATGGTTTATGGATGAGTTGAATTATGTGTATATTGTGTTACTATCTTAGCATGAAAGGCTTGAGGTATAAATTGTTATATTTTAGTGTGGACCATTTTCATTTGGTTTTGGAATGAATTGGATTAAGGTTTTGGAGAAGTACAAGTGAGTGATGGTATATGGGTTTGGATTGAATTAGAAATGTTGAATGGAATTTTGGTAACATGGTTCTTTGAGTCTAGAATGTAGGGAAATGGTTTGGTATGAGTGTAAGTGCCCCAATCTGGGTATTTAATGTTCCGTCAGCCCAAATTAATGATTTATAATCATTTTGGGGACATTATTTTGACAATTTGAATGAAGAAGGACCTCTTAGGAATAAAAAAATGGACAAATACCTCGCTGGAAGTTTGTCATTTCCAATAAAAAAATAATTGACCATTTGCAAAATGCCAAAACTGCTTTCTGCACAGGATCAGGCACACTGCTGGGGTCATCCGCGCGGATGAAATTGTTTCTACAATCTTGTCCACGCGGATAAGATCTGCACTCAGCCAACCTATAAATACAACCCTTCTCCCTCAGTTTAACAAGATAGAAAAAACCCAAAAAATATGAAATCCCTACCGTTATCTTTGTCAAAATCCACCCCAAGTAGCCATTTACAACCTCACAACTCAAAATCCACACCAAATCCAACCTCAAATCCACTCCAAAAACTACCTCCAAGCTTTGAAACCTTCAAACCCTAAACACAAGTCCAAGAAACATTTGTAAAACCCTTGTTCTTCCTTACTCAAACTCATTCATACATACATTTTCATACATAAATGATGTAAAGTGGCTGTTCTTATTTGTTGTTTGAACTCCCCCTTCCCCTCTTGTCCCAAGGATCCAAGAGGATCTCCATGGAATCCATTTTCATGGATGATCTTCTAAGGTGATCTACATTTTCCTTTACTTTTATGTCATTCACCACTCCCCTTTTTACATTACTTGGTACTAGTTTGCTTGACCTAGAAGATGGTCATTTTGGAGTCCATCTCCATGGATGACCACTTTAAATGGTCTATATCCTTTACTTCCTTGTAAATCCCCTTCCCCATGTCTAAGATGCTCACCTTGGAACACTTTCATTGGATGAAAATCATCTAGACTTACAAAATAGGTCACACAAGATGTAGGAGATACACTTGAGTATAGATCTCAAGGATGGTCATCTTATGACCACCTTAGAGATCTTCCTCTAAAGTTGATACATCTTGACCTATCCCTTGTTCAAATTTACTTTCATGTCAAATTCCCTTCCCCTTTGCAAATGATATGTTTTCAAGTCCTAATATACTCCCGGGATGGCTTGGTTAAGTGGATTCATCAATTATGACCACAAAACAAAGTCCAGGAAAAGAGAGGACAAAAAACAGATGCCCAAAAATCCATTCCATTCCTTCATTTTCTGCTTTCAGTTACAATTCCAGTTACGTCATGTAAATTCAGTTAACTTTCTGGAAATTACAGTGACTAAACTGGAAACCGTAAAAAATATTGACCTGCAGGGCTATCCGCGCGGATAAGATTGCACTGCAGTCTTGTCTACGCGGATGACATAGTCACCGCAAACAGCTTCTAGTTTTACGTTATTTTCTCGTTTTAATCACTATTTTCAAACCGTTTTTCGGTCCAGTCCTAGAATTTCAAGATTAATATTCAGAAAACTCCCTTTTTAAAGTCCTTTTAAAAAACACACACACACAAAAGTTTCAAATAAGGAAGACTTGTTATACGAGGCATTCCGGTGAACGCCAAACGTTCTTCCTGAGTGTAACGTGACCTCCGAACTCTTTTTCTCTAATTTTAGGCTTTTTTCAAAGTTTTGACCCTTAAACTAAAAACGGCGTGACGACTCCGATAAAAAATGATTTTCAAACAAAAAGAAAAATCGGGTATCATCACAAAGGGCGACCTACTGGGGAAAAATTAAGTTTTTTTTTTTTTTTTTAAAAATGATACTATGGATCATTGCCCCATAAGTTCTTTTTTTTTTTTAAATTTATGCTCAATAAGTTCCTTTTAAATGAGTGTATCAATTTTTTGTCATTTTGGACAAAAATACCCCCCCCCAAATGTTGTATTATATTTTTTTAAAAAATAAAAATAAAAAAATTAATAATAAAAAAAATTAAATTAAAAAAAAATTAAATTAAAAAAAATTAAATAAAAAAAATCAGAATGTTGTATTATATTTCCAGAATGTTGTATTATATTCAGAATGTTGTATTATATTTTCAAAAAAAAAATTAAAAATCAGATTGTTGTATATATTTTCAGAATGTTGTATTATATTCAGAATATTGTATTATATTTTCAGAGTGTTGTATTATATTTTCAAAAAAAAAATAAAATCAGAATGTTGTATTATATTTTCAAAATGTTATATTATATTTTCAGAATGTTGTGAGGGCAAAATTGGACGTTCACTTGTAAAAAGAACTTTTCGATCATTTTAATACAATGAGGAACTTAGTGGAAAGCGATTTGTTCCAAAAGGAACTTATGGGGCAAATTCCCAAGTATATAGGCGGAAAACCATTAATCTTCCTGTTAACGCCTCCTTATTGGAATCGGGGATAAATTATGGTATAACAATGCCACGTACTAGGTGTCATTTAAAAAAAAAAGAGCTTTTGTGGGTCAAATTTCTGTCCCAACACTTGAAACCTTTTGTTGTGTGTGTGTTTTCCCGCGATGCGTGGATTTCGGTTTGACCGTCCCGAAAAAGTCAAATTTTGACTGTTGGATCAATTTCTTTAACTGTTCGAATTTTATGTGCATGCTTTCAAAAAAATATTTTCGAAAATGTTTTCAAAAAAAAATAATAATTTCTTTTCAAATTTTTTTTTTGCATGCATCATGCTTTTAAGACACATTTGAAAATTTCTATTTTTACTCAAAAAAGAAGATAGACTGTCGCACACTACGCGCACGTTGACCATACACTGCACACTACGTCCTTAACCCAGGAAATCTCAGTAGCAGTCTGGGAGGCCTTACTACGCCTCTCGGTGCAAGCATGGGACGACCCAAATAGTCATTGGTTTACCCTTGTATCGACCCCTGCACCTGTTCGTGACACACTTTTTCCGAGACTCAGTTGGTTTTTGGTCCGGTCCGTGTCAGATTGTGTCAGTGCATGCCCCGTGTAGGTCAAACCCTAGTCAACGTGCCAAGTCAGGATCCCCCACAGACCTAACTTAGTCGAAGTCATGCCGGTTTTCCGTCATGAACTTTGACTCGATCTTGACTGTGGCTCAGACTTTGACTTTTACCCGCGCGACTTATGCACTGGCTCCCGATATGACACCGAGTCATCAAGCATTAATGCTCTGTCCATGTTTAATTACTGCTTAACCAACGACGAGTCAAGATCCCTTGTGGACTTTTATCAGTTAGAGTCATGTCGGTTTTCCGTCTGGCACTTTGACTCGATCTTGACCCTCGACGCTGGCTTCGCCGGTAATTCATATCGAGTGCGCGTTAAGGCTTCATGATCCGCCAGACCTTAGGTTCGTTTTCCTTTTCGGTCAGTGGGACCCGCTTGCCCTACGGAACCCTTGTTCGAGGTTACAGGTTAAGGGTCCGCAGGCGTAGTAATGGGTCCCACTGATCCAGGACTGAGAATAGCAAAAAAAAAAAGAAGAGCAATCTTTTCCAACCGCTTAGGTTTTAATAAAACACGTTTTAAGTAAACGGAAATTGCATGATCCCTGAGCCCAAACACCTACCCTTTTTCTTCAACTCCCGAAGTCTGAACTGTTGGGTTTTACGGGTCCATGCGCAGCGGAATTAAGCATAAAATAACATAAAACCCAAGAAGCCCTAGGATACGTTCTATACAATTAACTTGAAAACTTATGAGATAGATGTAACCAACCTTGAACGTTTTCCGTTCTTGAGCTATCGAGCGATTTGATTATGTGATTTCAAATCACAAACTTCGTTCTTCAACTTGCTTGAACTCTAGGCCTTGATCGATGAACGAGCGAAGACCCTCTTTCGGTATCCATACCTTTGAATGAATCCAAGAACAATTTCTTGAAGATTGCTAGATCCTATAAACTCTTGGAATAATATTGAGAATATGTTTGTGAATTTCTATTGAGAATTTCGGCTAGCTTTTTAGGGTTGACAGATGTTCATATTTACAGTACATTAGTATAGAATATGAATCCTAATCAAATTAGGAAATGATTCTGTCAAACCGCCTCAGTGGCTTGTTGTGTCGCACGACAGACACAAAGACACGGCCTGCTTCTGTCGCACGGCCTAACAAGCCCAGTGAGGAGTTTTCTCAATCATTCTTCCAATGGTTCAATCAATTCATTCTAGTTGTGTGTGACCCAATAGGATTGCATTATGTTGGCAATGAGTTCGATCATATCGACCCTCATAAGACATAAGCGGACTCTAGCAAGCCATTATGTCTACCCAAATAATGTAACGAAAGAGTTCACGTTTTCAATGGTGCACTTTCATTTCTCCCTTTGTCTCGCGATGTTATATTGAACACAAGTCATGGTCCTCGTCAACTTGTCTTTGTTCAATGCTTTCTCGATCTTGAGTATAATGATAGTTCCAATCATATTGGGGTACGGCCATACACTTTCATCATTATCACTCATCGAGGGGCCCAAACAAAACATCTCTCTTCCGAGGGACAAATTCCATCTTGACTTATCATCCTTCCCATCATGAATCCGATCATGCCAAAGATAGCCTTTATAGATATCGTGTTAAGATACCGTTTGACTAAAATCAAACATAACTTTCATCATATGTAAGGTCATGATAATCTCGTGTCTAGTGGACTAAATGAAGTGACCATATGAGATTTAATTATGACATTTGACCATGACATAAATCTCATACGGGTCAAGTCCAGTCACTTGTTCTCTAATAAGTACCCATAATTTCAATGTGCATCTCTATGCATATAATCATCGTATGATTATCCATTGACAATTATACTAATTATTCTCTTAATAATTAGGGACGGAGATTATTATAAACAAATATAAAAAACATATAATAATCAAATGATAAATATCTCATATAATAATAAATAATGTCAACACATAAGTCTATCAATCATAGGCCTAGGGCATAACACTAACATGAACCTCCCTTATATCTTCCTCCCGCAAAGACCTCGCAAGGCTTCGGGTACGGACATCGGGTCACCGTCCGGTTAGTTGGGAAGAATCAAGCGCATCGTCGCCTTCACCATTCGCTTCAACTCCGATTTTCGTAATGTCTCGCGTCACCGGGCAACAATGGGGACGACCACTCCACTTCCCGGACTCCCGCATGCAGCGAAAGTGGAATCAGCTTGGCCGAACAAATGAGATCAAGCGGCAGAAGCTTGAACTGACCTTTCTCGGGAGGCTATTAGGAGCCATGGTTTGGCCGCCGCCTTAATCCCGACGGCACTTTCACCGTGGAAGAAGAGGAGGACCCTAACCCCACTCTCGGCCGCCCGACTACTCCAGGATGCCACCGCCGGCCTCCTATGGTACCGCTTATCGAAACCCATGTTTCTCGATCTACGGGTCGCCCACCTCCTCAACCACAAAGGCTACCGGGCCCATACTGTTGGGATAAGCCAATTCGCAGCTTCCTCGCTGGGGACAAAATCGCACGGAATGTCTTCCCACGGTTGGGGGTACCTCGGAATGCCGCAGCAAGTTGGGATCCCACCTCGCTTTGGAACCGATCGCCCGGACCTTCACAACAATGGGCTTCGTAGTATCGCAAAGCAACAATTTGGAATGCCACCACTTGCAGCTTTGGTCTAGGGAAACACGATGTGCCCCTCCTCAAAATGATGTTGGTCCAAAGCCCCCCTAACGCCCTCGGCCAAATTTCTCCACAAACCCATTTCCCACTCAAGGTCCAGCAATGGGCCAACAAGCCCCCATTCCAGCCTCATCAATCACTGGGACCGCAATATCCTCCCGATTATACACCATCACCGCAGCCTGTGCATGCAGCTTCAACAATCATGGACCACGCCCGCATTTAAGCTCGCTTATGAGTCTCACCCCGGAACCCGAGCTACCCGGCCACCTCAGTCCGCCACTACCCTCTTTGCCAATTGGAAGTCAACAATGAAGCCGCCGGGTTCTATCCCTTTGTCTGTGCTCCTACTTACACTCCCCAGGGTAATTTGGGCCAAGGACAAGTTTTTACCTATGTCCCAGACCGGCCATCCCTTCCACCGGTGTGCCGCTAATGGTAACTCCTCTCTCCAAATTTCGCTCACCGGGCTCAACGCTTTGTCCTCCACCACCGGACCCTCATCCGGCTTGGTTCATGGAACAACACATGGAAATGAAAGCGCAGATTGCCGAGCTGACAGGAAAGAAGGCTGCTCTTCGGCCCACATATCTTGATTCTATTGTACCTTTACCCCACAAGTTCGTGAAGCCTAGCTTGGAACCTGTTTTGATGGAACCGCTTGTCCAAAACCCATCGGACACCTATACCCTAGCTATGAAAGCCAAAGGATGCACGAACCAGCAGCTGGCCGATTACTTCAGCCTCTCTTTGAAACTGGGGGCTCTAAAATGGTTCTTCCGGCTGAAACCCGAGTCCAGGGCCACTTGGGAACAGATCACCAACGCCTTCACCGAAAAATACAAGGCCAACCTGGAATGGGAGACAAATCGGGTAGACTTGCAAACAACTATGCAATGCCCTAATGAGAATATTGGTGACTTTACAAACGTTGGAACCTTAAGTTGAGTGAAATGGCCATTCCTCCTTCTCGATGAAGAACAGCTTGGACATTTTTTAGTCATGTTTGAAGCCCCACCTAAGAGCATCCTCAAGAATTTCCTATCCAGATCTGTGTGCCATGGTCAGCTCTAGGGCTAAGTTTGAAAAGGCTTAAAATCAGCAACAAGCCGCTACTCCTACTTTCCGGTACCGAGCCACTACTTCTAATCCTACTCCTGTCCAGCCCAAGGGCAAAGAAGCTGTCAACTTTGCCGGACAGAATTGTAACAATGCCACTCCTTTCGTGCCTAGGAAAGTCGAGATACCCAAGCTTCAGAATATAAAGTTCTGTAACTTTGGAATGCCCCTGAGCGAAGTTTTAAGAGGACTAGTCAAGGAGGATTTGATTTGGCCTGACAATTACTGCCCCAGTGATCCCAAAGCATCCCTTTGGACACCACCAAACACCGGTGCTTTTCATCGCACCACGGGCACCTTATTGACGATTGTATAACTTTAAGGAAGGCTATACGAGAGCTAATTGAAAAGGAAAGCTAGAAGTACCCGAGGGGCCCAACACAGTCAACAATCCATTCCCTAGAAATAACAACAGGGTGAACATGATTGAGATCGGAGAGCCCTCTCGTGCCTAGGAAGATTGGGATAATGAGCTAAACAGAGAGACAAACAAGGACTCCCAAATACCCATGATTAATGTGGTCAAAGATCCTGAATTCGGATTCCCTTTTGGCCTCAAGAATGAGGGACAGGCTGATTCCCCCTGGTCCCATGTTAGTAGCTCCTTGCACGACTATGAAGCTCGCTACTTCTCAGAAGGGATATCGATTAATCGGAGAACCTGGGCCGTTCAGATCAAACTATGAGAAGACCATTTACACAAGATGGCTAGAGCACTCAAGAAGAGTTGAACAAGAGAGCTTTAGATGGGCACCCGTATTAGGGCTTATTAGTAAAGAGGCCGAAACACACCTCTATCTAGTACACTTCTGCAAAATGGTTCTTGGAGAAGCCGAGTACGCCCCGATAACAGCGAAGTGAAGGATCGGATGAGGAGGATCGCTTTCATATCCTACCCTGAGTCAAATATGTACCGCCACCTCTCACTCTTCCCCCGCAATTCTGGGAGGAAAAGCCGAATCGCAATCGCCACTTCCAAAGCATTGGGGGCCTATGACAACTTATGTGGCAAGACGCACCCGTCCTTCCCTAATAGATATGATCGGTGCTCTCTCTTAGCCGAAGTTCGGATAGTATGGGATGATGATGATTCTGATGATAGTGATGATGATTCTGATGACAGTGATGATGACGAGAGTGAAGAATCAACTGAGGCCCAAGACCCAGAATCAGCTTGGAACGATGACGCCGAAAATGACCGCATGGGTGTGTAAGTAACCAAATCCGGATCGCCAAAATCCGTTAGAAGTTAACCGAAATCCGTTAACTGGCATGCTCCAGGTTAACCGGAATCCGTTACACTCCCCGTTCCCAAGCCAACGAGACATCTCGGGACTGCCCCGTGCATCCCAACGTCAAAGCGTACTCAACACACGTCGTCACACGTAAAAGTACAGCTTTCCCAGAAAAACGCACTTTTTGGCACTTTCCGGGGGCATTTCGGACATTTTTCGGACAGTTATTTAAAAAAGGGACAAAATCGGGGATAATGACACAAAATCCCATGAACCTGGTGAGTCACAGGACACAGATCCTTGGTATCATCGGGATATCTGGAAAATATGATGTTGACGAAGTCGTCATCGGTCACTTGATCAGAGGGGTTCTTTGTCGTGTCAACCAGTTAATTACAATTGTCGGATAACTGCCTGTACTGGACGTTGAGCTTGACGATTTCCATGGTATTGGAGCCTTTATCATAGGTGACATTATCGGAACGGGTGTCGTCCTCGAAACTGAGCATATGTATGTAGGGATCTTCTTGCGGATCTGTCGCGTCTTCGACTCCGGAGAGTCCTGATTCGTTGTCGTCTGACGGCTCAACCCAGACATAAGGACGCCTCGCGTCCGACTATGCTGCTGGAGCTGCTAGAAAAACATCATGCCCTTCGCTTGAGAAGAGGGGCTCGGCGAGCAATTCCTCGTGGAGGACATCCCATACGACTGCCATACATTCATCACGAGTGTGACGATGCCTGTTGACCTTTATCACGAAGATTTCTTCGCCTGGCGGGGCCAAAGAGTAGGATTGAAGGATGCTGACAAATCTCCGATCGGAGACAGGTATCGGAGACAGGGGGTTTATGTGCCCGCATCATGGCGATACTCAGGGTTTGTTTCCAATCTGCTTCCAAGTTTCGGAAACGGCAGTTGAACTTGATGTATCTGACTGCATCAGGGTCTGCCTGCTCGAGGACATTGATATAGTTAGCATCTCCGGACTCGAGGGATTACGATGAGATTTGCCCCGATAGTCCCTTGGTCGACTTGAAAGAGGTAGCCCCGTGCTCCGGCCGCGGCACGCTGGGCCGGTTGCTCTGGCTGCTTTCCTATGAGGAAACTGTCCCCTCTGATGACTTCAATATCTCCCTGCCGGTTGATGAACTTGACGCATTGATGGAGAGTGGAGGCTATGGCTTTCATATGGTGTAGCCAAGGGCGTCCCATGCTGTGAATTTGGACGGAATATCCATCACGTGGAATTTTGCTGGCACCATTTGGGTTTCAAACCAGAGCTCCAGAGTCACCATCCCTAGGATGGGACGAGACATGCTGTCGTAGGCTTTGATTGTCCGGGCAGATGGAATCGTGGCCTTCGTCGATGTATAGGGCTCGCATCATGCTGAGAGGGAGGACATTAACTGCTGATCTGTTGTCTACCAATACTCCGGGGAGCGATATGGTGTTGAGCCAGAGAGTGATGTACAAAGCTTCATTTTTCCCTGAGGCATCTCTCGGCAGGTCTTCGTCACAGAAAGTGAGCATACTGCCATACAGTCGGGAATCATAGATCTGGTCTCTTTTCGGAGAAGGAGAGTCATCAAGCCATCTGTTTCCTATCTTCCTCTTGTGAGGTAAAGCTTTTGCTGGTGCCTCAGGATTGTGTTGAGGCTGCTTGTAGCGGTTGCCCCCCTTGGTTAGCACGTTGATTGAGTGCGAGTGCCAAGATAACTTTGACTTTCCTTTGCTGGCCCGTGCTCCAAGCCGGGCAAATTGAACCTTGGTTGATCCGCGGGGTTAGGCTTCTGACTGGCAGTGAGATTGTCACGATTTGAGGTATTCCGGTGTCCTGAGGCCTGAACTCTGGTGTCAGCAGGACTTTTCGGCTTTCCTACCCCTGTCTGCTCTAAAGCTGCATGGCCTGGAGGTAGGAAGGACTGGCTGGAGTAGAGTACGTAGTAATCGAACCTCCCGGATGGCTCTCCGAGTGTACCCACACTGGTGTCTCCAGCTTCGTATCTTTCTCTCAGTTTCTATTGAGAGGACTTCTTCTTCTGTTTTCTGGGAGAGTTACCCCTGATCATGTCTTGGAACTCGTACTCAAGGCATATAGAGCAATCACAAACATCGTAGCTGATGTGGACATTTGATGAGGACCCGGCTGGAAGAGGCGGAGGAACTGGCTCTGCGGCAATCTTCTTGGCACCCATTCAATGGAGTTCACACTGTTGTTATTCGGAAAAGGGTTTTCGACTGTACTAGGTCCACGGGGACGCTCCAACTTTCCTTCCTCTATCATGTTCTGAATTTCGTACCGTAACCCCACACAATTGTCGGTGGTATGGCCATGATACTGATGGAAGGCGCATTACTTGCTCTTGTCAGCGTTGACTACGGGATTCTTGGGTTTGTAGTTTGCAACGGGTTTAAGGAGGCCTTCCTTGATCAACCCTTCCGGCATCTTACTGAGTGGCATATCCAACTTGTCGAAGCGTACGGCAGGCTGCTTCGGAGTGGAGTTGTTGCTTTGCCGGACTGGGTTTCTGCTGCTCGACTGCTGTCCCTGATGGATGTAGTTGACAGAAGTATCTTTCCCTTTGCCGGGGGCCGGTGCGGGAATTAATGCAACTGCTGATCGGTATCTGTATGGCTGTGCAGTAGCCAATTTTTCCTTGAGGTCCTTCTCGAACTGTGAGCCGGCATTGACCATGGCCCGGAGATTTGGGAAGAAGTGATGACTGATGAGAGTTATGATGGACGGTCTTAAGCAGGACTTGAAGATCCGCATCTGTTCATCCTTGGAGAGTGGCTCCATGATCTCGGAGAGTTTCCAACTCCACCTCTTATAGAATTCTCCTACGCTTTCATCTGCTTTCTGCTCGGTGGTGATTAAGTCCTCACGACTTGTTTCCCACTCTAAGTTGGATCTGTACCGCTCTAGGAAGATGTTACTGATCTGATCCCAGGTATGGCGATCTGCAGGCTTGACCCTTAGGAACCATCGTAACGCTGAACTTTTGAGCGTATGCTGGAAGTGATCGGCCATTTGCTGGAGGGTTGCTCCTTTCGCTCTCATGCCGAGAACGTAGGTGTCAACATGCGTTTGAGGACATTCGGTTCCGTCGAATCAGTCCATCTCCGGCATTCTGAACATGGCAGGGAGAGGCGTGACCATTCCCGGATCCGTGGATCTGAGCGTTTCTTGCTTTGAGCTGCTCATGTTGGCTTTCAGGTCTTTCATCTGTTCGACCATCCAGGCTAAGGTTGGATCCAATGGTGGACTTTGAGGCTCGGCGCCGGGTGCTACCATGGGAGTGGTAGTGATTGGAGGTGGAAGGCTCGATATATGTGGATACATGGGGGCCTTTTACGACTTGTATCGGACGGTTTGTCCCCGGTGTTTTGGGATTCGTGTATAGGAAATGGGATGAACCCAGGAGGGTATTAAAGGATATTGGCATCTGCTTGAGATGGTCCAGTGGTGCGCTGGTTGTACTGAGTGATGGGAGTAGTACTGGCTTGGCCGTATATGATAGGGTTGCCCTGAGAAGTGGCCACATGAAGCCGAGGTCGGCTGTTTCCTTGGTTCGAAGGCATCCCGTAAGTTGTCGGGGGAGGAACCTAGTTGAAGGTTTGAGGAACTGGTTTCGGGGAATCTTCGTCCTCAATTATGACGAAAGTACCGTATGACTGGGGGATAGCTGCTATACCTTGCTCATTCAGAAGCTGTACTACGAAATTCCGCTGATCTTCTTTCTGCCTCTTGTGAACCTCACAAGCCCGGATGGCTTCTTCCAATGTCATATCTGTTACCGGTGGCGGGGGTCCGTCCCCGTCACGATTTCTCGGTGAGCTAGACATGTCGGATATTCTGGCTGAGGGAACTGAGGGAACCGAATGTAAGTGCTCCAATTTGAATTGTTAGTATTTCCGTTAGAAAACTAACGAAAGTCTTCACATTCTTAACCTAAGCCTTAACTTTTCTAACAAAACCTAACTTTTCTAACAAAGCAAGGGTAAGTTGGGGATTGCTATTTAGAGTTAAACAAGGGAAAGAATCTCACAAAAGAAAAAAATTCGAAAAAGGAAATCTGTAAAACAACAACTGGTTGCTTATTTTGAAAATATATTCCCTTTGTCCAAAGCCTGGAGCAGCATTTAATGAATAGTGCACGCTTACATACTCATCCGCGCGGATGGATTTGTAATTTTCAGAGGCCTATAAATTGAGCCCCTCAGTCTCAGAAAAACCAGGAACAACAACTCACTCACACAGCACCTTGGCGAAAATATTGTAGAAAACAGTGGGAATTCCTTTGAATTGCCACCTTTTTCTTAATCATTTTCCCAAATCTCACTCACCAAACACTCACTAAATTCAAGTCTCAAACACAAACACAAAGAAGATAGGATACCACCATTGGTAAACCCTCCTTCTCCTTACCTTAAACCTCCCTCATCCATGCATGCATCTCAAACTTTAAAGATGTAACTTGTTCTTGCCCTAGATCCAAGAGGATCACCATGGAAGTTCATCTCCATGGATGATCTTCTATAAGGATCAACATTCCTTCCAAATTGTTTTTACTTTCTTGAAAGCATTTTCTTAACCTAAAATCAATTTTCATACATAAAATCTTGATTTCAAGTTAAATCTCCCCCATCCCAAGCAAATGAAGTGCTTTAAGTCCTAATGTACCCTAAGGATGGCTTGATATAGTAAATCACCAATAAATATGTTTAGTTATCACTAATCAAAGCCTAAGGAAATGGGGACAAAGCATGGATGCAAAACCCTTAAAATCACATTTTCCTTCTTGAGAATGTTGCTGTCCAGTAGCCTTTCTCTAAGACCTCTGTCCATTGTCTAATTTTTTGGACACAGAAAAACTTGGAATTTGGTGTTTACTACAAAATACTTTTTGTATCCAACATCCATAGGATTCCAGACATATTTTTACTTTATTTTTTACGTGAGTCTAACTCCCTTTTTCAAATTATTTTCCAAAAGTCAGTTTAGCAGTCTCTGGAAATCCAGATTTCACATCTGTGATTTCCAGAGGGTTTTGGTCCCTCAAATCATCTCCAATCATGAAAATCTTTTTTAGTAACCTTATTTAAGATGTTTTGAACATCTTTCATTCTCTGACTTTCCACAGATTCTAAATTTTTAAAGCTCTTAAATTCATCTCAAAACCAAGTGTCCACTGCCTTTTTCATTCTGGCAGAATTGATTTTCAAATTCAAGGAGTCTTTTGAGTACCAAAACTCAACTCTAAAATCATACCAAAAATCATGGGACTTTTTTAATGTCTTACAAAGAGTTCTCAATTTTTTTTTTCTCATTTTGCATTTATTTTAACCAAAACACACACACACACACACACACACACAAATGGTTTTAAATTTGGAAGACTTGTTTTACGAGGCATTCCGGGTGAACCCTAACGTTCTTCCCGGAGTGTAACGTGACCTCTGAACCCAAATCTCTAATCTCGGGCATTTTTCTAAGTTTTGGCCCTTAATAAAAATGGCGTGGCGACTCCCGTTTTTCAATGATTTTCAAAAGAAAAATCGCGGCGGGGCACATTCATCACAGTGGCGACTCCGCTGGGGATATAAAAATAGGTTTTATCTTTTAAAAAAAGATAATAAAAAAATGGTATTTGGTATATAGGTGGAAACCATTAAATTTCCTGTACCGTTTCCTAACCCGGGGCTTGGGATAAATTATGGTCTAACAAAGCCACGTACCGGTATCATTGTTTTTTTTTTTTAAAAAAAAAAAAAGAAAAAAAAAGAAAAGCTTCGTGGGTCAAACTTCCGTCCCGGCATTTGAAACCATTTATATTGTGTGTGTGTGTTTGTTTTGCACATTTCGTGTTGTTTTGACTGTCCCGGAAGAATCGATATCTTGACTGTCGAAATCATTTTCTTAACTGTTTGAATTTTGTGCCTATGTGCTTATGTGTTCATTTGCTTTCAAAAAAAAAAATCCAAAAAAAAAAAATCAAAATCAAAAATTCAAAAAAAAAAATTCAAAAAAAAAAAAATCCAAAAAAAAAAAATTAAAAAAAAAAGAGATTTTCAAAAAAAATAATTTCAAAAAAAAAATTTTCAAAATTTTTGCATGCATCATTCTCTTTGAGACACATGTGGAAATTTCTATTTTACTCAGAAAAAGAAGATAGACTGCTTGCACACTACGCGCACTTGGCCTTACACTCCACACTACATCCTTAACCCGGGGATATCCCAGTAGCAGCCCGTTTGGCCTTATTACGCCTCTCGGTGCGAGCACGGGACTACCCAAACATCCCTTGGAGCCTCGTGTCGACCATGCACTTGTCCGTGACACACTTTGTCCGAGACCCGGTTGGTTTTTAGTCTGGTCCGTGTCATGCCCGGTCTGTGTATACACCTTTCCTGTCAAGCCTTAGTCGGCATACCAAGTCAATATCTTTCGGGACCCTAATCGTCAAGTCATGCCGGTTTTCCGCCGCAAACTTTCGACAGCATATTGGCTGGCGCCTTGACTTTGACTTTGACTGGCACAACTTATGCACCGACTCCCGGCATGACACTGAGTCATCAAGGATTAATGATTATTCCATGTCTAATTACGGCCTAGCTGACGACGGGTCAAGATCAATTATGGACATTTATCAGTCCGAGCCATGCCGACTTTTCGTCGAGCCCTCCGGACATGATCTTGACCTTTGACGTCAGCTTTGTCCGTAATTTACATCGAATGCTCGTTAAGACTATATTACCCGCCAGACTTTAGGATCGTTTTTCTTTTCGGTTGGTGGGACCTGCTTGCCCTACGGAACCCTTGTTCGGGGTTACAGGTTGAGGGTCCGCAGGCGTAGTGACGGGGCCCACTGATCCAGGAATCAGAATAGTTTGCGAAAAAGAAGAGCAATCTTTTCCAACCGATTAGGTTAATAAAATACGTTTTAAGTAAACAAGAACAAATAACTGCATGTTGCATGAGCCCTAATCCCAAACACCTACCCTCCTTTACTCCCAAATATCTGAACCCTCGTGTCTTTCCCCCCGCAGCTCCTAGCAAAGCTTGGTTTCGAGCCGGGTCCTGCGTTTTCTGACTGGCCAGGAAGAGTCAAGCGCATCGTCGCCTTCACCATTTGTTCCGACTCTCGGGTTTCGAATGTCTCGCATCAGCCGGTAACGATGGGGACAACATCACTCCGCCTCCCGGAATCCCTCGCATAGCATCAACATTGGATCCGGTTGGTAGAACAGATGAGACTGCGACATGAAGCTCAAATTGACAACCTTCTGGGGGCCTTCAGGAGCCATGGTTTGGCTGTCAGTCTCAATCCCGATGACACTTTTACCATAAAGAATGAAGAAAGTCCTACTCCCACTCTCAATCGTCCCGGGATACCACCCTCGGCTTCCTATGCCACCACTGCAGGAACTCCTGCCCGTCGACTTACTGTGCCGCCTAGCTCCCAAACGTAAGTTCAAAGCGCCACCATTCCAACAAAGTTAGCCAAGGATGGATCGGGCCGGTATGCCTCAAGCTGCCGTCGGCATCCCCTCTCAAGACGATACCGGTCCTCCAAACATCAGTAGAGAGAATCAAGATTTGGGGAACAACGGAGAAAATGTGGTTAGCCATCAGTGGCTCTGAGGAACGCCGTAATAAACAAAGCAGTTCGGATCGAAGAAGCCACACGCTCATTTCGAACATTGCAATCCCCAACCGACCGCTCCCCGAAGGACAAATATGTGCCTGTTTCCCCGGATCCTAATGCCTCTCATTACTCGGCGTAATCCAACCATTTGCTTCCTCGGTGAGCCCAACAAGAAATCTCCTGCATCGGTTCAGCTAGAGTCATTCTAGCACAGCCAACCCGAGGTCCCAAATCCACCACCAGCTGCCGAGCACATTTGGTGGGATATCCGTGGATCGTCCCGATTGCCTCGAAAGGGACTATCAAGATTGGATGAGCGAGGACCGCCCACCTAAGAAGAAGAAAGCTTCCTCCCAGCACAGAAATTGAAAGAAAGGTTCGAAGCCTCGGTGATACTCACATGGTACACTCGAGAGCCATCCGGAAGGTTCGACATTACGTGCTCTACTCCAGCCACCCTCCCTTCCTCCGTGCCATGCCGCTCTTGAACAAACAGGGTTAGAAGGCCGAAAAGTCCTACCCGACAACGTAGTTCAGACCTGGGACACAAGAGTACCTCGGGATCTCGATAATTTCACCACTGCTGTAAGCCTAATCCTCATGGAATCAGCCAAAGTTCAATTTGTCCAACTTCCGAGCAAGTACCTAAGAAAGAAAGATCAAAGCCGCTTTGGCACTCGCACTCAATCAATGGGTTACAGCCAAGGGTGGCAATCCTGCCACAAATGTAAATTCTCAACACAACCTCGAGACCTCTGGCAAAAGCTTTACTCTCGCAAAAGAAAGACAGAAACTGATGG